>CM060900.1:99202619-99802619 GCA_030762935.1 Hymenopus coronatus | reverse complement strand
TGGATGAAGGTTTCGATTCTCCAGAGTATTCGAATGCAGAGGATTCGAACCTTGAAATAATTCGATTCTGCCCACCACTACAAATTTCGCAGTCGAAACTTAGGTGTCAATTTTAGACTTTACAAAACTTTAATGTAGTTGTTTTTTCGAATAATGGAGGAACTGTTACCAAATAGATTTGCAAAATATGGGAAAGAGAAAGGCGTTGTTATATAAATTACTGCTATTATATTACAATATTGTAGACGGTCTTGCTTCAAGCTGGGTGTAACGACAAGTGACTGAATTTGTTATTATGGTACAATGTGTCAATTACCCCTGTATCTAATGAAACAGATGGTTAAGTGAACCACGAAGTAGGTATGTCAACGTTAAATGGATCATGTACAGATTACATGATAGATATTAACGGAAAACATATCTGTCGAAGTAAATCTATACAACAGTTGTGAGTGAGTCAAATTACACAAGTTTTACATTGGTGAGGCTACCAAAATAACAAACCTCACCAACTTTGGTGAGACTATCTAAAAAAAACAAACAGCCTCACCAATGTAAAACTCGTATTAAGATAACACATTCTAGATACTGAAAACTTATATTAACAATTGAGCTCTTTAGTGTGAACCTCATTCACTTTGTAACGTATTAGTTTCTAAAAGACACACTTATGAGGCACATTACTCCTACATAAGCTAGATCTAGTAAGTTTATAAACGTATCTTTCATTTGGTTTTGGAATTAACTTTGAAATAAGAAAACCTTTTATTTTTATACCAAAACTTAATACAAAACATTTGTGCTGCCATCTGTTGTTGCTACACGCATAAATGTTTCCTAATACTTCGGTAGATGTCACTACAGTATAGGAGAGTTGACAGCATAGCATCTAGTGATGGGAGTATTCGAATACAAAATGTCGATGTATTCGATTCTTGGAAGTTCTCGAGATGTTCTCGAATTCGGAATGTTGTATTCGAATCCTTCTCTCGGATGAGTTCTCCTTTGAATATGTCCTGAATGCGTATTCGTATCCTGCTCTCGGATCTCGGATTGTACAGAGAATCGAGATCTCATATCTGATTGGTGCTTTCACTTAAAGGTCAATCTAGCGCTTGGATCATGTATGGGAAGAGCGGGGAGAGGGGTGGGCACGCTGATAAACAGCCTACGAGATAATCAGCTGGCCAGGATAGAATATGAAAATATGCTATCAAGTAAAGCGATGAAGTTCTTACCATCCAAAACTTAACGAAGGATTCCACTACATATACGCGATTATAATATTTTAATTTTATTTCGTGTTATAACGGAATGTGCGATCGGTTAGGGCAACGAATGAACAATATTAGAAATTGGAACTAAACGATTGCATTCTGTCTTCTCAACCCAGAGGTTCTGGGTTTGATTCCCAGCTGAGGCAGGAATTTTTCTTTAACCAGAATCATTCCCTATCCCTAAAAGAATCGGAAGTATGCATGTGGAAGTTGATGTGTGTGAAGTTTTATAGCATTTTAAAACTGAAAAAAAAAAGTGTTCCATTCTCATGACTTTCTCTAGCTGTTCCATACACAAAGCTATTCTTTCAAAAGATTATTCATCTTTTATATTATGGTAAACGAGAAAAACATTAGCAGAAATGATCCTATTACTCACTTCCTTGTAAGAAGAAGAGAAATAAGGGAATACGCTAGGCTAAAGTAATAATAAAAAATTTTAATAGCTGGTCGTTATGTGAACGAACGACGCGGTTCACTTTGGATGGTCCAGTTTGAGAAAAGTTAGGTATTTTAAAACTGAAACCTATAACAAGGAATATCTTGAAAATGGTCAACTTATGTTTTTAACCAGATCTACATGTTTATAGTAAGTTTTTGTCCATCTCTTACGGTTTAACCGTTGTGCAAATTTCTGCAAAACTCATGCAGAATAAAGAGCTCTTCAGAGGCTAATGCCAAAAATTCAAAATATATATTTTATCAGTCATGTAAATATCTTTGGTACACGATATTTTAATCAAAATCGTTAGAGCTGTTTTTGAGAAAATCATTATTTTCGAAAAATGTTTCATGTAAAGGATAGCTGGGGTTGGGGGATTTTCTTGAAAATGTTTCGTGTCACATCCTTGGAAGATACTAAACTTAAATACCGAGTTTGGTATGTTACAGTCTTTTCGTTTATGAGCTATGCTGACACTCCCCCCCCCACAGAAATGCGCGCGCGGAACTGTTTCTAAAAAAGATGTTTTTCGATTCAGGGGACAGCAAAGCATATATTTCCGGTGAAATCTCGATATCGAATTTTTGGGTGGAATACAATACCTTTGCTAGCAACTATGTACATTCTTATGTACATACGGCTAGAAAAGGTAAAAATGCTTTTTGGACTCAGGGGACCTGAAAACGTATACTTCCGGCGAAATCTCGGTATCGAATTTTTGGGTGGAATACAATACCTTTGCTAGCTACTATGTAGGTTGTTATGTACATACGGCTAGAAAAAGAAAATGCTTTTTGGACTCAGGGGACCTCAAAACGTATACTTCCGGTGAAATCTCGGTATCGAATTTTTAGGTGGAATACAACACTTTCACTATACGTGTGTAGCAAATAAAAACAATAACAAAGCCTACAGTCCAGTGAGAAAGACACCAGCAGTTGTTTTACCAGTCAAGGCCCTCATGTAACCATACAAGTTAAAGGGAGATATAAAAACCATACAAAAGAGCGCAAATTCTGATGTGTTTCTTTCACATGACTTTCTCTACCTGCAAACAAACTTTTGTTACAAGACATTACTCTATAATTACTTCGTCTTGTCCGGATAAATAATAGCAGATATGTCTCATTAGGTATTTCCTTTAGGTAGAAGGGGAATAAGGCAATATATTAGGCTAAAGCCATAGTCAAACATTTTAAAAGCTGTCGCTATGCGATTGACTTTGAAATTCGATTATCTTTGCATGGCTATGAGTAAAACAAAATAAACACGGATGACGACTACCTGTTTGAGAAAACTATTAGTTAAATTTTAAACCTATAGCAAGGAATATCTTGGAAATCGTTAACTGTACAAAAAATAAAACAATAATTAATAAATAAATAAATAAATAAGAAATACAATAATATATTTTAGTATTCAATTTAATGGAAGAAACGGTTATGAATGAAAGTGCATAACGCTTAAGCCACGATAATCTTGAATAGAAACTTCAACATTTTAAGAATAACATGTCATATTTTTTGTCCGTCATTTGAATTACTAGCCTTGTTCGAGATCAACCATGGCGAGAACTGCTAGCATCAATCGAGTAGCGATAGCGTAGCATCCGAGAACTTGCTAATGAATACAAGCTGATTTCGATTGCGCAGGGTTTGTAGTATTCGAGAACAAGCATGACGAGAACTGAGAACGACTCTCAAGAGACGATAACGTAGCATCCGAGAACTTGCTTATGAAGAAGCTGATTTCGAAACCATTGTGATAACAGTATTCCAGACCTTGTTCTTGGATGAAGGTTTCGATTCTCCAGAGTATTCGAATGCAGAGGATTCGAACCTTGAAATAAATCGATTCTGCCCACCACTACAAATTTCGCAGTCGAAACTTAGGTGTCAATTTTAGACTTTACAAAACTTTAATGTAGTTGTTTTTTCGAATAATGGAGGAACTGTTACCAAATAGATTTGCAAAAGATGGGAAAGAGTAAGGCGTTGTTATATAAATTACTGCTATTATATTACAATATTGTAGACGGTCTTGCTTCAAGCTGGGTGTAACGACAAGTGACTGAATTTGTTATTATGGTACAATGTGACAATTACCCCTGTATCTAATGAAACAGATGGTTAAGTGAACCACGAAGTAGGTATGTCAACGTTAAATGGATCATGTACAGATTACATGATAGATATTAACGGAAAACATATCTGTCGAAGTAAATCTATACAACAGTTGTGAGTGAGTCATTTTACACAAGTTTTACATTGGTGAGGCTACCAAAATAACAAACCTCACCAACTTTGGTGAGACTATCTAAAAAAAAAAAAAACAGCCTCACCAATGTAAAACTTGTATTAAGATAACACATTCTAGATACTGAAAACTTATATTAACAATTGAGCTCTTTAGTGTGAACCTCATTCACTTTGTAACGTATTAGTTTCTAAAAGACACACTTCTGAGGCACATTACTCCTACATAAGCTTGATCTAGTAAGTTTATAAACGTATCTTTCATTTGGTTTTGGAATTAACTTTGAAATAAGAAAACCTTTTATTTTTATACCAAAACTTAATACAAAACATTTGTGCTGCCATCTGTTGTTGCTACACGCATAAATGTTTCCAAATACTTCGGTAGATGTCACTACAGTATAGGAGAGTTGACAGCATAGCATCTAGTGATGGGAGTATTCGAATACAAAATGTCGATGTATTCGATTCTTGGAAGTTCTCGAGATGTTCTCGAATTCGGAATGTTGTATTTGAATCCTTCTCTCGGATGAGTTCTCCTTTGAATATGTCCTGAATGCGTATTCGAATCCTGCTCTCGGGTCTCGGATTGTACAGAGAATCGAGATCTCATATCTGATTGGTGCTTTCACTTAAAGGTCAATCTAGCGCTTGGTTCATGTAGGGGAAGAGCGGGGAGAGGGGTGAGCACGCTGATAAACAACCTACGAGATAATCAGCTGGCCAGGATAGAATATGAAAATATGCTATCAAGTAAAGCTATGAAGTTCTTACCATCCAAAAGCTAACGAACAATTCCCATACATTTACGCGATCATAATATTTTAATTTTATTTCGTGTTATAACGGAATGTGCGATCGGTTAGGGCAACGAATGAACAATATTAGAAATTGGAACTAAACGATTGCATTCTGTCTTCTCAACCCAGAGGTTCTGGGTTTGATTCCCAGCTGGGGCAGGAATTTTTCTTTAACCAGAATCATTCCCTATCCCTAAAAGAGTCGGAAGTATGCATGTGGAAGTGGATGTGTGTGAATTTTTATAGCATTTTAAAACTGAAAAAAAAAAGTGTTCCATTCTCATGACTTTCTCTAGCTGTTCCATACACAAAGCTATTCTTTCAAAAGATTATTCATCTTTTATATTATGGTAAACGAGAAAAACATTAGCAGAAATGATCCTATTACTCACTTCCTTGTAAGAAGAAGAGAAATAAGGGAATACGCTAGGCTAAAGTAATAATAAAACATTTTAATAGCTGGTCGTTATGTGAACGAACGACGCGGTTCACTTTGGATGGTCCAGTTTGAGAAAAGTTAGGTATTTTAAAACTGAAACCTATAACAAGGAATATCTTGAAAATGGTCAACTTATGTTTTTAACCAGATCTACATGTTTATAGTAAGTTTTTGTCCATCTCTTACGGTTTAACCGTTGTGCAAATTTCTGCAAAACTCATGCAGAATAAAGAGCTCTTCAGAGGCTAATGCCAAAAATTCAAAATATATATTTTATCTGTCATGTAAATATCTTTGGTACACGATATTTTAATCAAAATCGTTAGAGCTGTTTTTGAGAAAATCATTATTTTCGAAAAATGTTTCATGTAAAGGATAGCTGGGGTTGGGGGATTTTCTTGACAATGTTTCGTGTCACATACTTGGAAGATACTAAACTTAAATACCGAGTTTGGTGTGTTACAGTCTTTTCGTTTATGAGCTATGCTGACACTCCCCCCCCCCACAGAAATGCGCGCGCGGAACTTTTTCTAAAAAAAAGATGTTTTTCGACTCAGGGGACAGCAAAGCATATATTTCCGGTGAAATCTCGATATCGAATTTTTGGGTGGAATACAATACCTTTGCTAGCAACTATGTACATTGTTATGTACATACGGCTAGAAAAGGTAAAAATGCTTTTTGGACTCAGGGGACCTGAAAACGTATACTTCCGGCGAAATCTCGGTATCGAATTTTTGGGTGGAATACAATACCTTTGCTAGCTACTATGTAGGTTGTTATGTACATACGGCTAGAAAAAAAAATGCTTTTTGGACTCAGGGGACCTCAAAACGTATACTTCCGGTGAATTCTCGGTATCGAATTTTTAGGTGGAATACAACACTTTCACTATACGTGTGTAGCAAATAAAAATAATAACAAAGCCTACAGTCCAGTGAGAAAGACACCAGCAGTTGTTTTACCAGTCAAGGCCCTGATGTAACCATACAAGTTAAAGGGAGATATAAAAACCATACAAAAGAGCGCAAATTCTGATGTGTTTCTTTCACATGACTTTCTCTACGTGCAAACAAACTTTTGTTACAAGACATTACTCTATAATTACTTCGTCTTGTTCGGATAAATTATAGCAGATATGTCTCATTAGGTATTTCCTTTTAGGTAGAAGGGGAATAAGGGAATATATTAGGCTAAAGCCATAGTCAAATATTTTAAAAGATGTCGCTATGCGATTGACTTTGAAATTCGATTATCTTTGCATGGCTATGAGTAAAACAAAATAAACACGGATGACGACTACCTGTTTGAGAAAACTATTAGTTAAATTTTAAACCTATAGCAAGGAATATCTTGGAAATCGTTAACTGTACAAAAAATAAAACAATAATTAATAAATAAATAAATAAGAAATACAATAATATATTTTAGTATTCAATTTAATGGAAGAAACGGTTATGAATGAAAGTGCATAACGCTTAAGCCACGATAATCTTGAATAGAAACTTCAACATTTTAAGAATAACATGTCATATTTTTTGTCCGTCATTTAAATTACATGCCTTGTTCGAGATCAACCATGGCGAGAACTGCTAGCATCAATCGAGTAGCGATAGCGTAGCATCCGAGAACTTGCTAATGAATACAAGCTGATTTCGATTGCGCAGGGTTTGTAGTATTCGAGAACAAGCATGACGAGAACTGAGAACGACTCTCAAGAGACGATAACGTAACATCCGAGAACTTGCTTATGAAGAAGCTGATTTCGAAACCATTGTGATAACAGTATTCCAGACCTTGTTCTTGGATGAAGGCTTCGATTCTCCAGAGTATTCGAATGCAGAGGATTCGAACCTTGAAATAATTCGATTCTGCCCACCACTACAAATTTCGCAGTCGAAACTTAGGTGTCAATTTTAGACTTTACAAAACTTTAATGTAGTTGTTTTTTCGAATAATGGAGGAACTGTTACCAAATAGATTTGCAAAAGATGGGAAAGAGTAAGGCGTTGTTATATAAATTACTGCTATTATATTACAATATTGTAGACGGTCTTGCTTCAAGCTGGGTGTAACGACAAGTGACTGAATTTGTTATTATGGTACAATGTGTCAATTACCCCTGTATCTAATGAAACAGATGGTTAAGTGAACCACGAAGTAGGTATGTCAACGTTAAATGGATCATGTACAGATTACATGATAGATATTAACGGAAAACATATCTGTCGATGTAAATCTATACAACAGTTGTGAGTGAGTCATTTTACACAAGTTTTACATTGGTGAGGCTACCAAAATAACAAACCTCACCAACTTTGGTGAGACTATCTGAAAAAAAAAACAGCCTCACCAATGTAAAACTTGTATTAAGATAACACATTCTAGATACTGAAAACTTATATTAACAATTGAGCTCTTTAGTGTGATCCTCATTCACTTTGTAACGTATTAGTTTCTAAAAGACACACTTCTGAGGCACATTACTCCTACATAAGCTTGATCTAGTAAGTTTATAAACGTATCTTTCATTTGGTTTTGGAATTAACTTTGAAATAAGAAAACCTTTTATTTTTATACCAAAACTTAATACAAAACATTTGTGCTGCCATCTGTTGTTGCTACACGCATAAATGTTTCCAAATACTTCGGTAGATGTCACTACAGTATAGGAGAGTTGACAGCATAGCATCTAGTGATGGGAGTATTCGAATACAAAATGTCGATGTATTCGATTCTTGGAAGTTCTCGAGATGTTCTCGAATTCGGAATGTTGTATTCGAATCCTTCTCTCGGATGAGTTCTCCTTTGAATATGTCCTGAATGCGTATTCGAATCCTGCTCTCGGGTCTCGGATTGTACAGAGAATCGAGATCTCATATCTGATTGGTGCTTTCACTTAAAGGTCAATCTAGCGCTTGGTTCCTGTAGGGGAAGAGCGGGGAGAGGGGTGAGCACGCTGATAAACAACCTACGAGATAATCAGCTGGCCAGGATAGAATATGAAAATATGCTATCAAGTAAAGCTATGAAGTTCTTACCATCCAAAAGCTAACGAACGATTCCCATACATTTACGCGATCATAATATTTTAATTTTATTTCGTGTTATAACGGAATGTGCGATCGGTTAGGGCAACGAATGAACAATATTAGAAATTGGAACTAAACGATTGCATTCTGTCTTCTCAACCCAGAGGTTCTGGGTTTGATTCCCAGCTGGGGCAGGAATTTTTCTTTAACCAGAATCATTCCCTATCCCTAAAAGAGTCGGAAGTATGCATGTGGAAGTGGATGTGTGTGAAGTTTTATAGCATTTTAAAACTGAAAAAAAAAGTGTTCCATTCTCATGACTTTCTCTAGCTGTTCCATACACAAAGCTATTCTTTCAAAAGATTATTCATCTTTTATATTATGGTAAACGAGAAAAACATTAGCAGAAATGATCCTATTACTCACTTCCTTGTAAGAAGAAGAGAAATAAGGGAATACGCTAGGCTAAAGTAATAATAAAAAATTTTAATAGCTGGTCGTTATGTGAACGAACGACGCGGTTCACTTTGGATGGTCCAGTTTGAGAAAAGTTAGGTATTTTAAAACTGAAACCTATAACAAGGAATATCTTGAAAATGGTCAACTTATGTTTTTTACCAGATCTACATGTTTATAGTAAGTTTTTGTCCATCTCTTACGGTTTAACCGTTGTGCAAATTTCTGCAAAACTCATGCAGAATAAAGAGCTCTTCAGAGGCTAATGCCAAAAATTCAAAATATATATTTTATCTGTCATGTAAATATCTTTGGTACACGATATTTTAATCAAAATCGTTAGAGCTGTTTTTGAGAAAATCATTATTTTCGAAAAATGTTTCATGTAAAGGATAGCTGGGGTTGGGGGATTTTCTTGAAAATGTTTCGTTGTCACATCCTTGGAAGATACTAAACTTAAATACCGAGTTTGGTATGTTACAGTCTTTTCGTTTATGAGCTATGCTGACACTCCCCCCCCCCCCCACAGAAATGCGCGCGCGGAACTGTTTCTAAAAAAGATGTTTTTCGATTCAGGGGACAGCAAAGCATATATTTCCGGTGAAATCTCGATATCGAATTTTTGGGTGGAATACAATACCTTTGCTAGCAACTATGTACATTGTTATGTACATACGGCTAGAAAAGGTAAAAATGCTTTTTGGACTCAGGGGACCTGAAAACGTATACTTCCGGCGAAATCTCGGTATCGAATTTTTGGGTGGAATACAATACCTTTGCTAGCTACTATGTAGGTTGTTATGTACATACGGCTAGAAAAAGAAAATGCTTTTTGGACTCAGGGGACCTCAAAACGTATACTTCCGGTGAAATCTCGGTATCGAATTTTTAGGTGGAATACAACACTTTCACTATACGTGTGTAGCAAATAAAAACAATAACAAAGCCTACAGTCCAGTGAGAAAGACACCAGCAGTTGTTTTACCAGTCAAGGCCCTGATGTAACCATACAAGTTAAAGGGAGATATAAAAACCATACAAAAGAGCGCAAATTCTGATGTGTTTCTTTCACATGACTTTCTCTACCTGCAAACAAACTTTTGTTACAAGACATTACTCTATAATTACTTCGTCTTGTGCGGATAAATAATAGCAGATATGTCTCATTAGGTATTTCCTTTTAGGTAGAAGGGGAATAAGGCAATATATTAGGCTAAAGCCATAGTCAAATATTTTAAAAGCTGTCGCTATGCGATTGACTTTGAAATTCGATTATCTTTGCATGGCTATGAGTAAAACAAAATAAACACGGATGACGACTACCTGTTTGAGAAATCTATTAGTTAAATTTTAAACCTATAGCAAGGAATATCTTGGAAATCGTTAACTGTACAAAAAATAAAACAATAATTAATAAATAAATAAATAAATAAATAAGAAATACAATAATATATTTTAGTATTCAGTTTATTGGAAGAAACGGTTATGAATGAAAGTGCATAACGCTTAAGCCACGATAATCTTGAATAGAAACTTCAACATTTTAAGAATAACATGTCATATTTTTTGTCCGTCATTTAAATTACATGCCTTGTTCGAGATCAACCATGGCGAGAACTGCTAGCATCAATCGAGTAGCGATAGCGTAGCATCCGAGAACTTGCTAATGAATACAAGCTGATTTCGATTGCGCAGGGTTTGTAGTATTCGAGAACAAGCATGACGAGAACTGAGAACGACTCTCAAGAGACGATAACGTAGCATCCGAGAACTTGCTTATGAAGAAGCTGATTTCGAAACCATTGTGACAACAGTATTCCAGACCTTGTTCTTGGATGAAGGTTTCGATTCTCCAGAGTATTCGAATGCAGAGGATTCGAACCTTGAAATAATTCGATTCTGCCCACCACTACAAATTTCGCAGTCGAAACTTAGGTGTCAATTTTAGACTTTACAAAACTTTAATGTAGTTGTTTTTTCGAATAATGGAGGAACTGTTACCAAATAGATTTGCAAAAGATGGGAAAGAGTAAGGCGTTGTTATATAAATTACTGCTATTATATTACAATATTGTAGACGGTCTTGCTTCAAGCTGGGTGTAACGACAAGTGACTGAATTTGTTATTATGGTACAATGTGTCAATTACCCCTGTATCTAATGAAACAGATGGTTAAGTGAACCACGAAGTAGGTATGTCAACGTTAAATGGATCATGTACAGATTACATGATAGATATTAACGGAAAACATATCTGTCGATGTAAATCTATACAACAGTTGTGAGTGAGTCATTTTACACAAGTTTTACATTGGTGAGGCTACCAAAATAACAAACCTCACCAACTTTGGTGAGACTATCTGAAAAAAAAAAAAACAGCCTCACCAATGTAAAACTTGTATTAAGATAACACATTCTAGATACTGAAAACTTATATTAACAATTGAGCTCTTTAGTGTGATCCTCATTCACTTTGTAACGTATTAGTTTCTAAAAGACACACTTCTGAGGCACATTACTCCTACATAAGCTTGATCTAGTAAGTTTATAAACGTATCTTTCTTTTGGATTTGGAATTAACTTTGAAATAAGAAAACCTTTTATTTTTATACCAAAACTTAATACAAAACATTTGTGCTGCCATCTGTTGTTGCTACACGCATAAATGTTTCCTAATACTTCGGTAGATGTCACTACAGTATAGGAGAGTTGACAGTATAGCATCTAGTGATGGGAGTATTCGAATACAAAATGTCGATGTATTCGATTCTTGGAAGTTCTCGAGATGTTCTCGAATTCGGAATGTTGTATTCGAATCCTTCTCTCGGATGAGTTCTCCTTTGAATATGTCCTGAATGCGTATTCGAATCCTGCTCTCGGGTCTCGGATTGTACAGAGAATCGAGATCTCATATCTGATTGGTGCTTTCACTTAAAGGTCAATCTAGCGCTTGGTTCCTGTAGTGGAAGAGCGGGGAGAGGGGTGAGCACGCTGATAAACAACCTACGAGATAATCAGCTGGCCAGGATAGAATATGAAAATATGCTATCAAGTAAAGCTATGAAGTTCTTACCATCCAAAAGCTAACGAACGATTCCCATACATTTACGCGATCATAATATTTTAATTTTATTTCGTGTTATAACGGAATGTGCGATCGGTTAGGGCAACGAATGAACAATATTAGAAATTGGAACTAAACGATTGCATTCTGTCTTCTCAACCCAGAGGTTCTGGGTTTGATTCCCAGCTGGGGCAGGAATTTTTCTTTAACCAGAATATTCCCTATCCCTAAAAGAGTCGGAAGTATGCATGTGGAAGTGGATGTGTGTGAAGTTTTATAGCATTTTAAAACTGAAAAAAAAAGTGTTCCATTCTCATGACTTTCTCTAGCTGTTCCATACACAAAGCTATTCTTTCAAAAGATTATTCATCTTTTATATTATGGTAAACGAGAAAAACATTAGCAGAAATGATCCTATTACTCACTTCCTTGTAAGAAGAAGAGAAATAAGGGAATACGCTAGGCTAAAGTAATAATAAAAAATTTTAATAGCTGGTCGTTATGTGAACGAACGACGCGGTTCACTTTGGATGGTCCAGTTTGAGAAAAGTTAGGTATTTTAAAACTGAAACCTATAACAAGGAATATCTTGAAAATGGTCAACTTATGTTTTTAACCAGATCTACATGTTTATAGTAAGTTTTTGTCCATCTCTTACGGTTTAACCGTTGTGCAAATTTCTGCAAAACTCATGCAGAATAAAGAGCTCTTCAGAGGCTAATGCCAAAAATTCAAAATATATATTTTATCTGTCATGTAAATATCTTTGGTACACGATATTTTAATCAAAATCGTTAGAGCTGTTTTTGAGAAAATCATTATTTTCGAGAAATGTTTCATGAAAAGGATAGCCGGGGTTGGGGGATTTTCTTGAAAATGTTTCGTGTCACATCCTTGGAAGATACTAAACTTAAATACCGAGTTTGGTATGTTACAGTCTTTTCGTTTATGAGCTATGCTGACACTCCCCCCCCCCCCACAGAAATGCGCGCGCGGAACTTTTTCTAAAAAAGATGATTTTCGACTCAGGAGTCAGCAAAGCATATATTTCCGGTGAAATCTCGATATCGAATTTTTGGGTGGAATACAATACCTTTGCTAGCAACTATGTACATTGTTATGTACATACGGCTAGAAAAGGTAAAAATGCTTTTTGGACTCAGGGGACCTGAAAACGTATACTTCCGGCGAAATCTCGGTATCGAATTTTTGGGTGGAATACAATACCTTTGCTAGCTACTATGTAGGTTGTTATGTACATACGGCTAGAAAAAGAAAATGCTTTTTGGACTCAGGGGACCTCAAAACGTATACTTCCGGTGAAATCTCGGTATCGAATTTTTAGGTGGAATACAACACTTTCACTATACGTGTGTAGCAAATAAAGACAATAACAAAGCCTACAGTCCAGTGAGAAAGACACCAGCAGTTGTTTTACCAGTCAAGGCCCTGATGTAACCATACAAGTTAAAGGGAGATATAAAAACCATACAAAAGAGCGCAAATTCTGATGTGTTTCTTTCACATGACTTTCTCTACCTGCAAACAAACTTTTGTTACAAGACATTACTCTATAATTACTTCGTCTTGTCCGGATAAATTATAGCAGATATGTCTCATTAGGTATTTCCTTTTAGGTAGAAGGGGAATAAGGGAATATATTAGGCTAAAGCCATAGTCAAATATTTTAAAAGCTGTCGCTATGCGATTGACTTTGAAATTCGATTATCTTTGCATGGCTATGAGTAAAACAAAATAAACACGGATGACGACTACCTGTTTGAGAAAACTATTAGTTAAATTTTAAACCTATAGCAAGGAATATCATGGAAATCGTTAACTGTACAAAAAATAAAACAATAATTAATAAATAACTAAGAAATACAATAATATATTTTAGTATTCAATTTAATGGAAGAAACGGTTATGAATGAAAGTGCATAACGCTTAAGCCACGATAATCTTGAATAGAAACTTCAACATTTTAAGAATAACATGTCATATTTTTTGTCCGTCATTTAAATTACATGCCTTGTTCGAGATCAACCATGGCGAGAACTGCTAGCATCAATCGAGTAGCGATAGCGTAGCATCCGAGAACTTGCTAATGAATACAAGCTGATTTCGATTGCGCAGGGTTTGTAGTATTCGAGAACAAGCATGACGAGAACTGAGAACGACTCTCAAGAGACGATAACGTAGCATCCGAGAACTTGCTTATGAAGAAGCTGATTTCGAAACCATTGTGATAACAGTATTCCAGACCTTGTTCTTGGATGAAGGTTTCGATTCTCGAGAGTATTCGAATGCAGAGGATTCGAACCTTGAAATAATTCGATTCTGCCCACCACTACAAATTTCGCAGTCGAAACTTAGGTGTCAATTTTAGACTTTACAAAACTTTAATGTAGTTGTTTTTTCGAATAATGGAGGAACTGTTACCAAATAGATTTGCAAAAGATGGGAAAGAGTAAGGCGTTGTTATATAAATTACTGCTATTATATTACAATATTGTAGACGGTCTTGCTTCAAGCTGGGTGTAACGACAAGTGACTGAATTTGTTATTATGGTACAATGTGAATTAACCCCTGTATCTAATGAAACAGATGATTAAGTGAACCACGAAGTAGGTATGTCAACGTTAAATGGATCATGTACAGATTACATGATAGATATTAACGGAAAACATATCTGTCGATGTAAATCTATACAACAGTTGTGAGTGAGTCATTTTACACAAGTTTTACATTGGTGAGGCTACCAAAATAACAAACCTCACCAACTTTGGTGAGACTATCTAAAAAAAAAAAACAGCCTCACCAATGTAAAACTTGTATTAAGATAACACATTCTAGATACTGAAAACTTATATTAACAATTGAGCTCTTTAGTGTGACCCTCATTCACTTTGTAGCGTATTAGTTTCTAAAAGACACACTTCTGAGGCACATTACTCCTACATAAGCTTGATCTAGTAAGTTTATAAACGTATCTTTCTTTTGGGTTTGGAATTAACTTTGAAATAAGAAAACCTTTTATTTTTATACCAAAACTTAATACAAAACATTTGTGCTGCCATCTGTTGTTGCTACACGCATAAATGTTTCCTAATACTTCGGTAGATGTCACTACAGTATAGGAGAGTTGACAGCATAGCATCTAGTGATGGGAGTATTCGAATACAAAATGTCGATGTATTCGATTCTTGGAAGTTCTCGAGATGTTCTCGAATTCGGAATGTTGTATTCGAATCCTTCTCTCGGATGAGTTCTCCTTTGAATATGTCCTGAATGCGTATTCGAATCCTGCTCTCGGGTCTCGGATTGTACAGAGAATCGAGATCTCATATCTGATTGGTGCTTTCACTTAAAGGTCAATCTAGCGCTTGGTTCATGTAGGGTAAGAGCGGGGAGAGGGGTGAGCACGCTGATAAACAACCTACGAGATAATCAGCTGGCCAGGATAGAATATGAAAATATGCTATCAAGTAAATCTATGAAGTTCTTACCATCCAAAAGCTAACGAACGATTCCCATACATTTACGCGATCATAATATTTTAATTTTATTTCGTGTTATAACGGAATGTGCGATCGGTTAGGGCAACGAATGAACAATATTAGAAATTGGAACTAAACGATTGCATTCTGTCTTCTCAACCCAGAGGTTCTGGGTTTGATTCCCAGCTGGGGCAGGAATTTTTCTTTAACCAGAATCATTCCCTATCCCTAAAAGAGTCGGAAGTATGCATGTGGAAGTGGATGTGTGTGAATTTTTATAGCATTTTAAAACTGAAAAAAAAGTGTTCCATTCGCATGACTTTCTCTAGCTGTTCCATACACAAAGCTATTCTTTCAAAAGATTATTCATCTTTTATATTATGGTAAACGAGAAAAACATTAGCAGAAATGATCCTATTACTCACTTCCTTGTAAGAAGAAGAGAAATAAGGGAATACGCTAGGCTAAAGTAATAATAAAAAATTTTAATAGCTGGTCGTTATGTGAACGAACGACGCGGTTCACTTTGGATGGTCCAGTTTGAGAAAAGTTAGGTATTTTAAAACTGAAACCTATAACAAGGAATATCTTGAAAATGGTCAACTTATGTTTTTAACCAGATCTACATGTTTATAGTAAGTTTTTGTCCATCTCTTACGGTTTAACCGTTGTGCAAATTTCTGCAAAACTCATGCAGAATAAAGAGCTCTTCAGAGGCTAATGCCAAAAATTCAAAATATATATTTTATCTGTCATGTAAATATCTTTGGTACACGATATTTTAATCAAAATCGTTAGAGCTGTTTTTGAGAAAATCATTATTTTCGAAAAATGTTTCATGTAAAGGATAGCTGGGGTTGGGGGATTTTCTTGAAAATGTTTCGTGTCACATCCTTGGAAGATACTAAACTTAAATACCGAGTTTGGTATGTTACAGTCTTTTCGTTTATGAGCTATGCTGACACTCCCCCCCCCCCACAGAAATGCGCGCGCGGAACTGTTTCTAAAAAAGATGTTTTTCGATTCAGGGGACAGCAAAGCATATATTTCCGGTGAAATCTCGATATCGAATTTTTGGGTGGAATACAATACCTTTGCTAGCAACTATGTACATTGTTATGTACATACGGCTAGAAAAGGTAAAAATGCTTTTTGGACTCAGGGGACCTGAAAACGTATACTTCCGGCGAAATCTCGGTATCGAATTTTTGGGTGGAATACAATACCTTTGCTAGCTACTATGTAGGTTGTTATGTACATACGGCTAGAAAAAGAAAATGCTTTTTGGACTCAGGGGACCTCAAAACGTATACTTCCGGTGAAATCTCGGTATCGAATTTTTAGGTGGAATACAACACTTTCACTATACGTGTGTAGCAAATAAAAACAATAACAAAGCCTACAGTCCAGTGAGAAAGACACCAGCAGTTGTTTTACCAGTCAAGGCCCTGATGTAACCATACAAGTTAAAGGGAGATATAAAAACCATACAAAAGAGCGCAAATTCTGATGTGTTTCTTTCACATGACTTTCTCTACCTGCAAACAAACTTTTGTTACAAGACATTACTCTATAATTACTTCGTCTTGTCCGGATAAATTATAGCAGATATGTCTCATTAGGTATTTCCTTTTAGGTGGAAGGTGAATAAGGCAATATATTAGGCTAAAGCCATAGTCAAATATTTTAAAAGCTGTCGCTATGCGATTGACTTTGAAATTCGATTATCTTTGCATGGCTATGAGTAAAACAAAATAAACACGGATGACGACTACCTGTTTGAGAAAACTATTAGTTAAATTTTAAACCTATAGCAAGGAATATCTTGGAAATCGTTAACTGTACAAAAAATAAAACAATAATTAACAAATATATAAATAAATAAATAAGAAATAAAATAATATATTTTAGTATTCAATTTAATGGAAGAAACGGTTATGAATGAAAGTGCATAACGCTTAAGCCACGATAATCTTGAATAGAAACTTCAACATTTTAAGAATAACATGTCATATTTTTTGTCCGTCATTTAAATTACATGCCTTGTTCGAGATCAACCATGGCGAGAACTGCTAGCATCAATCGAGTAGCGATAGCGTAGCATCCGAGAACTTGCTAATGAATACAAGCTGATTTCGATTGCGCAGGGTTTGTAGTATTCGAGAACAAGCATGACGAGAACTGAGAACGACTCTCAAGAGACGATAACGTAGCATCCGAGAACTTGCTTATGAAGAAGCTGATTTCGAAACCATTGTGATAACAGTATTCCAGACCTTGTTCTTGGATGAAGGTTTCGATTCTCGAGAGTATTCGAATGCAGAGGATTCGAACCTTGAAATAATTCGATTCTGCCCACCACTACAAATTTCGCAGTCGAAACTTAGGTGTCAATTTTAGACTTTACAAAACTTTAATGTAGTTGTTTTTTCGAATAATGGAGGAACTGTTACAAAATAGATTTGCAAAAGATGGGAAAGAGTAAGGCGTTGTTATATAAATTACTGCTATTATATTACAATATTGTAGACGGTCTTGCTTCAAGCTGGGTGTAACGACAAGTGACTGAATTTGTTATTATGGTACAATGTGAATTAACCCCTGTATCTAATGAAACAGATGATTAAGTGAACCACGAAGTAGGTATGTCAACGTTAAATGGATCATGTACAGATTACATGATAGATATTAACGGAAAACATATCTGTCGATGTAAATCTATACAACAGTTGTGAGTGAGTCATTTTACACAAGTTTTACATTGGTGAGGCTACCAAAATAACAAACCTCACCAACTTTGGTGAGACTATCTAAAAAAAAAAACAGCCTCAACAATGTAAAACTTGTATTAAGATAACACATTCTAGATACTGAAAACTTATATTAACAATTGAGCTCTTTAGTGTGATCCTCATTCACTTTGTAACGTATTAGTTTCTAAAAGACACACTTCTGAGGCACATTACTCTTACATAAGCTTGATCTAGTAAGTTTATAAGCGTATCTTTCTTTTGGGTTTGGAATTAACTTTGAAATAAGAAAACCTTTTATTTTTATACCAAAACTTAATACAAAACATTTGTGCTGCCATCTGTTGTTGCTACACGCATAAATGTTTCCTAATACTTCGGTAGATGTCACTACAGTATAGGAGAGTTGACAGCATTGCATCTAGTGATGGGAGTATTCGAATACAAAATGTCGATGTATTCGATTCTTGGAAGTTCTCGAGATGTTCTCGAATTCGGAAAGTTGTATTCGAATCCTTCTCTCGGATGAGTTCTTCTTTGAATATGTCCTGAATGCGTATTCGAATTCTGCTCTCGGGTCTCGGATTGTACAGAGAATCGAGATCTCATATCTGATTGGTGCTTTCACTTAAAGGTCAATCTAGCGCTTGGATCATGTAGGGGAAGAGCGGGGAGAGGGGTGAGCACGCTGATAAACAAACTACGAGATAATCAACTGGCCAGGATAGAATATGAAAATATGCTATAAAGTAAAGCTATGAAGTTCTTACCATCCAAAAGCTAACGAACGATCCCCATACATATACGCGATCATAATATTTTAATTTTATTTCGTGTTATAAGGAATGTGCGATCGGTTAGGGCAACGAATAAACATTATTAGAAATTGGAACTAAACGATTGCATTCTGTCTTCTCAACCCAGAGGTTCTGGGTTTGATTCCCAGCTGCGGCAGGAATTTTTCTTTAACCAGAATCATTCCCTATCCCTAAAAGAGTCGGAAGTATGCATGTGGAAGTGGATGTGTGTGAATTTTTATAGCGTTTTAAAACTGAAAAAAAAGTGTTCCATTCTCATGACTTTCTCTAGCTGTTCCATACACAAAGCTATTCTTTCAAAAGATTATTCATCTTTTATATTATGGTAAACGAGAAAAACATTAGCAGCAATGATCCTATTACTCACTTCCTTGTAAGAAGAAGAGAAATAAGGGAATACGCTAGGCTAAAGTAATAATAAAAAATTTTAATAGCTGGTCGTTATGTGAACGAACGACGCGGTTCACTTTGGATGGTCCAGTTTGAGAAAAGTTAGGTATTTTAAAACTGAAACCTATAACAAGGAATATCTTGAAAATGGTCAACTTATGTTTTTAACCAGATCTACATGTTTATAGTAAGTTTTTGTCCATCTCTTACGGTTTAACCGTTGTGCAAATTTCTGCAAAACTCATGCAGAATAAAGAGCTCTTCAGAGGCTAATCCCAAAAATTCAAAATATATATTTTATCTGTCATGTAAATATCTTTGGTACACGATATTTTAATCAAAATCGTTAGAGCTGTTTTTGAGAAAATCATTATTTTCGAAAAATGTTTCATGTAAAGGATAGCTGGGGTTGGGGGATTTTCTTGAAAATGTTTCGTGTTACATCCTTGGAAGATACTAAACTTAAATACCGAGTTTGGTATGTTACAGTCTTTTCGTTTATGAGCTATGCTGACACTCCCCCCCCCCCACAGAAATGCGTGCGCGGAACTTTTTCTAAAAAAGATGTTTTTCGACTCAGGGGACAGCAAAGCATATATTTCCGGTGAAATCTCGATATCGAATTTTTGGGTGGAATACAATACCTTTGCTAGCAACTATGTACATTGTTATGTACATACGGCTAGAAAAGGTAAAAATGCTTTTTGGTCTCAGGGGACCTGAAAACGTATACTTCCGGCGAAATCTCGGTATCGAATTTTTGGGTGGAATACAATACCTTTGCTAGCTACTATGTAGGTTGTTATGTACATACGTCTAGAAAAAGAAAATGCTTTTTGGACTCAGGGAACCTCAAAACGTATACTTCCTGTGAAATCTCGGTATCGAATTTTTAGGTGGAATACAACACTTTCACTATACGTGTGTAGCAAATAAAAACAATAACAAAGCCTACAGTCCAGTGAGAAAGACACCAGCAGTTGTTTTACCAGTCAAGGCCCTGATGTAACCATACAAGTTAAAGGGAGATATAAAAACCATACAAAAGAGCGCAAATTCTGATGTGTTTCTTTCACATGACTTTCTCTACCTGCAAACAAACTTTTGTTACAAGACATTACTCTATAATTACT
Source organism: Hymenopus coronatus (assembly GCA_030762935.1). Classification (NCBI taxonomy): domain Eukaryota; kingdom Metazoa; phylum Arthropoda; class Insecta; order Mantodea; family Hymenopodidae; genus Hymenopus; species Hymenopus coronatus. The sequence goes on along the minus strand of CM060900.1, from coordinate 99,782,263 downwards.
TTGTCTTGTCCGGATAAATTATAGCAGATATGTCTCATTAGGTATTTCCTTTTAGGTAGAAGGGGAATAAGGGAATATATTAGGCTAAAGCCATAGTCAAATATTTTAAATGCTGTCGTTATGCGATTGACTTTGAAATTCGATTATCTTTGCATGGCTATGAGTAAAACAAAATAAACACGGATGACGACTACCTGTTTGAGAAAACTATTAGTTAAATTTTAAACCTATAGCAAGGAATATCTTGGAAATCGTTAACTGTACAAAAAATAAAACAATAATTAATAAATAAATAAATAAATAAATAAGAAATACAATAATATATTTTAGTATTCAATTTAATGGAAGAAACGGTTATGAATGAATGTGCATAACGCTTAAGCCACGATAATCTTGAATAGAAACTTCAACATTTTAAGAATAACATTTCATATTTTTTGTCCGTCATTTAAATTACATGCCTTGTTCGAGATCAACCATGGCGAGAACTGCTAGCATCAATCGAGTAGCGATAGCGTAGCATCCGAGAACTTGCTAATGAATACAAGCTGATTTCGATTGCGCAGGGTTTGTAGTATTCGAGAACAAGCATGACGAGAACTGAGAACGACTCTCAAGAGACGATAACGTAGCATCCGAGAACTTGCTTATGAAGAAGCTGATTTCGAAACCATTGTGATAACAGTATTCCAGACCTTGTTCTTGGATGAAGGTTTCGATTCTCCAGAGTATTCGAATGCAGAGGATTCGAACCTTGAAATAATTCGATTCTGCCCACCACTACAAATTTCGCAGTCGAAACTTAGGTGTCAATTTTAGACTTTACAAAACTTTAATGTAGTTGTTTTTTCGAATAATGGAGGAACTGTTACCAAATAGATTTGCAAAAGATGGGAAAGAGTAAGGCGTTGTTATATAAATTACTGCTATTATATTACAATATTGTAGACGGTCTTGCTTCAAGCTGGGTGTAACGACAAGTGACTGAATTTGTTATTATGGTACAATGTGACAATTACCCCTGTATGTAATGAAACAGATGGTTAAGTGAACCACGAAGTAGGTATGTCAACGCTAAATGGATCATGTACAGATTACATAATAGATATTAACGGAAAACATATCTGTCGATGTAAATCTATACAACAGTTGTGAGTGAGTCATTTTACACAAGTTTTACATTGGTGAGGCTACCAAAATAACAAACCTCACCAACTTTGGTGAGACTATCTAAAAAAAAAAACAGCCTCACCAACGTAAAACTTGTATTAAGATAACACATTCTAGATACTGAAAACTTATATTAACAATTGAGCTCTTTAGTGTGATCCTCATTCACTTTGTAACGTATTAGTTTCTAAAAGACACACTTCTGAGGCACATTACTCTTACATAAGCTTGATCTAGTAAGTTTATAAGCGTATGTTTCTTTTGAGTTTGGAATTAACTTTGAAATAAGAAAACCTTTTATTTTTATACCAAAACTTAATACAAAACATTTGTGCTGCCATCTGTTGTTGCTACACGCATAAATGTTTCCCAATACTTCGGTAGATGTCACTACAATATAGGAGAGTTGACAGCATAGCATCTAGTGATGGGAGTATTCGAATACAAAATGTCGATGTATTCGATTCTTGGAAGTTCTCGAGATGTTCTCGAATTCGGAATGTTGTATTCGAATCCTTCTCTCGGATGAGTTCTCCTTTGAATATGTCCTGAATGCTTATTCGAATCCTGCTCTCGGGTCTCGGATTGTACAGAGAATCGAGATCTCATATCTGATTGGTGCTTTCACTTAAAGGTCAATCTAGCGCTTGGATCATGTAGGGGAAGAGCGGGGAGAGGGGTGAGCACGCTGATAAACAACCTACGAGATAATCAGCTGGCCAGGATAGAATATGAAAATATGCTATCAAGTAAAGCTATGAAGTTCTTACCATCCAAAAGCTAACGAACAATCCCCATAGATATACGCGATCATAATATTTTAATTTTATTTCGTGTTATAACGGAATGTGCGATCGGTTAGGGCAAGGAATAAACAATATTAGAAATTGGAACTAAACGATTGCATTTTGTCTTCTCAACCCAGAGGTTCTGGGTTTGATTCCCAGCTGGGGCAGGAATTTTTCTTTAACCAGAATCATTCCCTATCCCTAAAAGAGTCGGAAGTATGCATGTGGATGTGGATGTGTGTGAATTTTTATAGCATTTTAAAACTGAAAAAAAAAGTGTTCCATTCTCATGACTTTCTCTAGCTGTTCAATACACAAAGCTATTCTTTCAAAAGATTATTCATCTTTTATATTATGGTAAACGAGAAAAACATTAGCAGAAATGTTCCTATTACTCACTTCCTTGTAAGAAGAAGAGAAATAAGGGAGTACGCTAGGCTACAGTAATAATAAAAAAATTTAATAGCTGGTCGTTATGTGAACGAACGACGCGGTTCACTTTGGATGGTCCAGTTTGAGAAAAGTTAGGTATTTTAAAACTGAAACCTATAACAAGGAATATCTTGAAAATGGTCAACTTATGTTTTTAACCAGATCTACATGTTTATAGTAAGTTTTTGTCCATCTCTTACGGTTTAACCGTTGTGCAAATTTCTGCAAAACTCATGCAGAATAAAGAGCTCTTCAGAGGCTAATCCCAAAAATTCAAAATATATATTTTATCTGTCATGTAAATATCTTTGGTACACGATATTTTAATCAAAATCGTTAGAGCTGTTTTTGAGAAAATCATTATTTTCGAAAAATGTTTCATGTAAAGGATAGCTGGGGTTGGGGGATTTTCTTGAAAATGTTCCGTGTCACATCCTTGGAAGATACTAAACTTAAATACCGAGTTTGGTATGTTACAGTCTTTTCGTTTATGAGCTATGCTGACACTCCCCCCCCCCCACAGAAATGCGCGCGCGGAACTTTTTCTAAAAAAGATGTTTTTCGAGACTCAGGGGACAGCAAAGCATATATTTCCGGTGAAATCTCGATATCGAATTTTTGGGTGGAATACAATACCTTTGCTAGCAACTATGTACATTGTTATGTACATACGGCTAGAAAAGGTAAAAATGCTTTTTGGACTCAGGGGACCTGAAAACGTATACTTCCGGCGAAATCTCGGTATCGAATTTTTGGGTGGAATACAATACCTTTGCTAGCTACTATGTAGGTTGTTATGTACATACGGCTAGAAAAAGAAAATGCTTTTTGGACTCAGGGGACCTCAAAACGTATACTTCCGGTGAAATCTCGGTATCGAATTTTTAGGTGGAATACAACACTTTCACTATACGTGTGTAGCAAATAAAAACAATAACAAAGCCTACAGTCCAGTGAGAAAGACACCAGCAGTTGTTTTACCAGTCAAGGCCCTGATGTAACCATACAAGTTAAAGGGAGATATAAAAACCATACAAAAGAGCGCAAATTCTGATGTGTTTCTTTCACATGACTTTCTCTACCTGCAAACAAACTTTTGTTACAAGACATTACTCTATAATTACTTCGTCTTGTCCGGATAAATTATAGCAGATATGTCTCATTAGGTATTTCCTTTTAGGTAGAAGGGGAATAAGGCAATATATTAGGCTAAAGCCATAGTCAAATATTTTAAAAGCTGTCGCTATGCGATTGACTTTGAAATTCGATTATCTTTGCATGGCTATGAGTAAAACAAAATAAACACGGATGACGACTACCTGTTTGAGAAAACTATTAGTTAAATTTTAAACCTATAGCAAGGAATATCTTGGAAATCGTTAACTGTACAAAAAATAAAACAATAATTAATAAATATATAAATAAATAAATAAGAAATACAATAATATATTTTAGTATTCAATTTAATGGAAGAAACGGTTATGAATGAAAGTGCATAACGCTTAAGCCACGATAATCTTGAATAGAAACTTCAACATTTTAAGAATAACATGTCATATTTTTTGTCCGTCATTTAAATTACATGCCTTGTTCGAGATCAACCATGGCGAGAACTGCTAGCATCAATCGAGTAGCGATAGCGTAGCATCCGAGAACTTGCTAATGAATACAAGCTGATTTCGATTGCGCAGGGTTTGTAGTATTCGAGAACAAGCATGACGAGAACTGAGAACGACTCTCAAGAGACGATAACGTAGAATCCGAGAACTTGCTTATGAAGAAGCTGATTTCGAAACCATTGTGATAACAGTATTCCAGACCTTGTTCTTGGATGAAGGTTTCGATTCTCCAGAGTATTCGAATGCAGAGGATTCGAACCTTGAAATAATTCGATTCTGCCCACCACTACAAATTTCGCAGTCGAAACTTAGGTGTCAATTTTAGACTTTACAAAACTTTAATGTAGTTGTTTTTTCGAATAATGGAGGAACTGTTACCAAATAGATTTGCAAAAGATGGGAAAGAGTAAGGCGTTGTTATATAAATTACTGCTATTATATTACAATATTGTAGACGGTCTTGCTTCAAGCTGGGTGTAACGACAAGTGACTGAATTTGTTATTATGGTACAATGTGACAATTACCCCTGTATCTAATGAAACAGATGGTTAAGTGAACCACGAAGTAGGTATGTCAACGCTAAATGGATCATGTACAGATTACATGATAGATATTAACGGAAAACATATCTGTCGATGTAAATCTATACAACAGTTGTGAGTGAGTCATTTTACACAAGTTTTACATTGGTGAGGCTACCAAAATAACAAACCTCACCAACTTTGGTGAGACTATCTAAAAAAAAAAAAAAAACAGCCTCACCAATGTAAAACTTGTATTAAGATAACACATTCTAGATACTGAAAACTTATATTAACAATTGAGCTCTTTAGTGTGATCCTCATTCACTTTGTAACGTATTAGTTTCTAAAAGACACAGTTCTGAGGCACATTACTCTTACATAAGCTTGATCTAGTAAGTTTATAAGCGTATCTTTCTTTTGGGTTTGGAATTAGCTTTGAAATAAGAAAACCTTTTATTTTTATACCAAAACTTAATACAAAACATTTGTGCTGCCATTTGTTGTTGCTACACGCATAAATGTTTCCTAATACTTCGGTAGATGTCACTACAATATAGGAGAGTTGACAGCATAGCATCTAGTGATGGGAGTATTCGAATACAAAATGTCGATGTATTCGATTCTTGGAAGTTCTCGAGATGTTCTCGAATTCGGAATGTTGTATTCGAATCCTTCTCTCGGATGAGTTCTCCTTTGAATATGTCCTGAATGCGTATTCGAATCCTGCTCTCGGGTCTCGGATTGTACAGAGAATCGAGATCTCATATCTGATTGGTGCTTTCACTTAAAGGTCAATCTAGCGCTTGGATCATGTAGGGGAAGAGCGGGGAGAGGGGTGAGCACGCTGATAAACAACCTACGAGATAATCAGCTGGCCAGGATAGAATATGAAAATATGCTATCAAGTAAAGCTATGAAGTTCTTACCATCCAAAAGCTAACGAACGATTCCACTACATATACGCGATCATAATATTTTAATTTTATTTCGAGTTATAACGGAATGTGCGATCGGTTAGGGCAACGAATGAACAGTATTAGAAATTGGAACTAAACGATTGCATTCTGTCTTCTCAACGCAGAGGTTCTGGGTTGAGAAGACCAGAATCATTCCCTATCCCTAACAGAGTCGGAAGTATGCATGTGGAAGTGGATGTGTGTGCATTTTTAGGGCATTTTGAAACTGAAAAAAAAAGTGTTCCATTCTCATGACTTTCTCTAGCTGTTCCATACACAAAGCTATTCTTTCAAAAGATTATTCATCTTTTATATCTTGGTAAACGGGAAAAACATTAGCAGAAATGATCCTATTACTCACTTCCTTGTAAGAAGAAGAGAAATAAGGGAATACGCTAGGCTAAAGTAATAATAAAAAAAATTAATTGCTGGTCGTTATGTGAACGAACGACGCGGTTCACTTTGGATGGTCCAGTTTGAGAAAAGTTAGGTATTTTAAAACTGAAACCTATAACAAGGAATATCTTGAAAATGGTCAACTTATGTTTTTAAACAGATCTACATATTTATAGTAAGTTTTTGACCATGTCTTACGGTTCAACCGTTGTGCAAAATTCTGCAAAACTCATGCAGAATAAAGAGCTCTTGAGAGGCTGATCCCAAAAATTCGAAATATATATTTTATCTGTCATGTAAATATCTTTAGTACACGATATTTTAATCAAAATCGTTAGAGCTGTTTTTGAGAAAATCATTATTTTCGAAAAATGTTTCATGTAAAAGATAGCTGGGGTTGGGGGATTTTCTTGAAAATGTTTCGTGTCGCATCCTTGGAAGATACTAAACTTAAATACCGAGTTTGGTATGTTACAGTCTTTTCGTTTTTGAGCTATGCTGTCACTCCCCCCCCCCACAGAAACGCGCGCACGGACCTTTTTCTAAAAAAAGATGTTTTTCGACTCAGGGGACAGCAAAGCTTATATTTCCGGTGAAATCTCGATATCGAATTTTTGGGTGGAATACAATACCTTTGCTAGCTACTATGTACATTGTTATGTACATACGGCTAGAAAAGGTAAAAATGCTTTTTGGACTCAGGGGACCTCAAAACGTATACTTCCGTCGAAATCTCGGTATCGAATTTTTGGGTGGAATACAATACCTTTGCTAGCTACTATGTAGGTTGTTATGTACATACGGCTAGAAAACGTAAAAATGCTTTTTGGACTCAGGGGACCTCAAAACGTATACTTCCAGTGAAATCTCGGTATCGAATTTTTGGGTGGAATACAACACTTTCACTATACGTGTATAGAAAGTAAAAACAATAACAAAGCCTACAGTCCAGTGAGAAAGACACCAGCAGTTGTTTTACCAGTCAAGGCCCTGATGTAACCATACAAATTAAAGGGAGATATAAAAACCATGCAAAAGAGCGCAAATTCTGATGTGTTTCTATCACATGACTTTCTCTATCTGCAAACAAACTTTTGTTACAAGACATTACTCTATAATTACTTTGTCTTGTCCGGATAAATTTTAGCAGATATGTCTCATTACGTATTTCCTTTTAGGTAGAAGGGAAATAAGGGAATATATTAGGCTTAAGCCATAGTCAAATATTTTAAAAGCTGTCGCTATGCGATTGACTTTGAAATTCGAATATCTTTGCATGGCTATTAGTAAAACAAAATAAACACCGATGACGACTAACTGTTTGAGAAAACTATTAGTTAAATTTTAAACCTATAGCAAGGTATATCTTGGAAATAGTTAACTGTAAAAAAAAATAAAACAATAATTAATAAATAAATAAATAAATAAATAAGAAATAAAATAATATATTTTAGTATTCAATTAAACGGAAGAAACGGTTATGAATGAAGGTGCATAACGCTTAAGCCACGATAATCTTGAATAGAAACTTCAACATTTTAAGCATAACATATCATATTTTTTGTCCGTCATTTAAATTACATGCCTTGTTCGAGATCAACCATGGCGAGAACTGCTAGCATCAATCGAGTAGCGATAGCGTAGCATCCGAGAACTTGCTTATGAAGAAGCTGATTTCGAAACCATTGTGATAACAGTATTCCAGACCTTGTTCTCGGATGAAGGATTCGATTCTCCAGAGTATTCGAATGCAGAGGATTCGATCCTTGAAATCATTCGATTCTGCCCACCACTACAAATTTCGCAGTCGAAACTTAGGTGTCAATTTTAGACTTTACAAACTTTTAATGTAGTTGTTTTTTCGAATAATGGAGGAACTGTTACCAAATAGATTTGCAAAAGATGGGAAAGAGTAAGGCGTTGTTATTTAAATTACTGCTATTATATTACAATATTGTAGACGTTCTCGCTTCAAGCTGGTTGTAACGACAAGTGACTGAATGTGTTATTATGGTACAATGTGACAATTACCCCTGTATCTAATGAAATAGATAGTTAAGTGAACCACGAAGTAGGTATGTCAACGTTAAATGGATCATGTACAGATTACATGATAGATATTAACGGAAAAAATATCTGTCAAAGTAAATCTATACAACAGTTGTGAGTGAGTCATTTTACAAAAGTTTTACATTGGTTAGGCTACCAAAATAACAAACCTCACCAACTTTGGTGAGACTAGCTAAAAAAAACAGCCTCACCAATGTAAAACTTGTATTCAGTTAACACATTCTAGATACTGAAAACTTATATTAAGAATTCAGCTTCTTAGTGTGAACCTCATTCACTTTGTAACGTATTAGTTTCTAAAAGACACACTTCTGAGGCACATTACTCCTACATAAGCTTGATCTAGTAAGTTTATAAATGTATCTTTCTTTTGGGTTTGGAATTAACTTTGAAATAAGAAAACTTTTTATTTTTATACCAAAACTTAATACAAAACATTTGTGCTGCCATCTGTTGTTGCTACACGCATAAATGTTTCCTAATACTTCGGTAGATGTCACTACAGTATAGGAGAGTTGACAGCATAGCATCTAGTGATGGGAGTATTCGAATACAAAATGTCCATGTATTCAAATTCTTGGAAGTTCTCGAGATGTTCTCGAATTCGGAATATTGTATTCGAATCCTTCTCTCGCATGAGGTCTCGTTAGAATAAGTCCTGAATGCTGTATTCGAATCCTGCTCTCGGGTCTCGAATTGTACAGAGAATCGAGATCTCATATCTGATTAGTGCTTTTACTTAAAGGTCAATCTAGCGCTTGGATCATGTAGGTGAAGAGCGGGGAGAGGGGTGAGCACGCTGATAAACAACCTACGAGATAATCAGCTGGCCAGGATAGAATATGAGAATATGCTATCAAGTAAAGCTATGAAGTTCTTACCATCCCAAAGCTAACGAACGATTCCCATACATAAACGCGATCATAATATTTTAATTTTATTTCGTGTTATAACGGAATGTGCGATCGGGTAAGGCAACGAATGAACAATATTAGAAATTGGAACTAAACGATTGCATTCTGTCTTCTCAACCCAGAGGTTCTGGGTTTGATTCCCAGTTGGGGCAGGAATTTTTCTTTAACCAGAATCATTCCTTATCCCTAAAAGAGTCGGAAGTATGCATGTGGAAGTGGATGTGTGTGAATTTTTATAGCATTTTAAACCTGAAAAAAAGTGTTCCATTCTCATGACTTTCTCTAGCTGTTCCATACACAAATCTATTCTTTCAAAAGATTATTCATCTTTTATATTATGGTAAACGAAAAAAACATTAGCAGAAATGATCCTATTACTCACTTCCTTGTAAGAAGAAGAGAAATAAGGGAATACGCTAGGCTAAAGTAATAATAAAAAAATTTAATAGCTGGTCGTTATGTGAACGAACGACGCGGTTCACTTTGGATGGTCCAGTTTGAGAAAAGTTAGGTATTTTAAAACTGAAACCTATAACAAGGAATATCTTGAAAATGGTCAACTTATGTTTTTAACCAGATCTACATATTTATAGTAAGTTTTTGTCCATCTCTTACGGTTTAACCGTTGTGCAAATTTCTGCAAAACTCATGTAGAATAAAGAGCACTTCAGAGGCTAATCCCAAAAATTCAAAATATATATTTTATCTGTCATGGAAATATCTTTAGGACACGATATTTTGATCAAAATCGATAGAGCTGTTTTTGAGAAAATCATTATTTTCGAAAAATGTTTCATGTAAAGGATAGCTGGGGTTGGGGGATTTTCTTGAAAATGCTTCGTGTCGCATCCTTGAAAGGTACTAAACTTAAATACCGAGTTTGGTATGTTACAGTCTTTTCGTTTTTGAGCTATGCTGACACTCCCCTCCATCGCACAGAAACGCGCGCGCGGACCTTTTTCTAAAAAAGATGCTTTCCGACTCAGGGGACAGCAAAGCATATATTTTTGGTGAAATCTCGATATCGAATTTTTGGGTGGAATACAATACCTTTGCTAGCTATTATGTAGGTTGTTATGTACATACGGCTAGATAACGTAAAAATGCTTTTTGGACTCAGGGGACCTCAAAACGTATACTTCCGGTGAAATCTCGGTATCGAATTTTTGGGTGGAATACAACACTTTCACTATACGTGTATAGAAAGTAAAAACAATAACAAAGCCTACAGTCCAGTGAGAAAGACACCAGCAGTTGTTTTACCAGTCAAGTCCCTGATGTGACCATACAAATGAAAGGGTGATATAAAAACCATACAAAAGAGCGCAAATTCTGATGTGTTTCTTTCACATGACTTTCTCTACCTGCAAACAAACTTTTGTTACAAGACATTACTCTATAATTACTTCGTCTTGACCGGATAAATTTTATCAGATATGTCTTATTACGTATTTCCTTTTAGGTAGAAGGGAAATAAGGGAATATATTAGGCTTAAGCCATAGTCAAATATTTTAAAAGCTGTCGCTATGCGATTGACTTTGAAATTCGAATATCTTTGCATGGCTATTAGTAAAACAAAATAAACACGGATGACGACTACCTGTTTGAGAAAACTATTAGTTAAATTTTAAACCTATAGAAAGGTATATCTTGGAAATCGTTAACTGTAAAAAAAATAAAACAATAATTAATAAATGAATAAATAAGAAATAAAATAATATATTTTAGTATTCAATTAAATGGAAGAAACGGTTATGAATGAAAGTGCATAACGCCTAAGCCACGATAATCTTGAATAGAAACTTCAACATTTTAAGCATAACATATCATATTTTTTGTCCGTCATTTAAATTACATGCCTTGTTCGAGATCAACCATGGCGAGAACTGCTAGCATCAATCGAGTAGCGATAGCGTAGCATCCGAGAACTTGCTTATGAAGAAGCTGATTTCGAAACCATTGTGATAACAGTATTCCAGACCTTGTTCTCGGATGAAGGATTCGATTCTCCAGAGTATTCGAATGCAGAGGATTCGATCCTTGAAATCATTCGATTCTGCCCACCACTACAAATTTCGCAGTCGAAACTTAGGTGTCAATTTTAGACTTTACAAACTTTTAATGTAGTTGTTTTTTCGAATAATGGAGGAACTGTTACCAAATAGATATGCAAAAGATGCGAAAGAGTAAGGCGTTGTTATATAAATTACTGCTTTTATATTACAATATTGTTGACGTTCTTGCTTCAAGCTGGGTGTAACGACAAGTGACTGAATTTGTTATTATGGTACAATGTGACAATTACCCCTGTATCTAATGAAGGAGATAGTTAAGTGAACCACTAAGTAGGTATGTCGACGATAAATGGATCATGTACAGATTACATGATAGATATTAACGGAAAACGTATCTGTCAAAGTAAATCTATACAACAGTTGTGAGTGAGTCAATTTACACAAGTTTTACATTGGTGAGGCTACCAAAATAACAAACCTCACCAACATTGGTGAGACTACCTAAAAATAAAAAACAGCCTCACCAATGTAAAACTTGTATTCAGTTAACACATTCTAGATACTGAAAACTTATGTTAACAATTGAACTCTTTATTGTGAAACCTCATTCACTTTGTAATGTATTAGTTTCTAAAAGACACACTTCTGAGGCACATTACTCCTACATAAGCTTGATCTAGTAAGTTTATAAACGTATCTTTCTTTTGGGTTTGGAATTAACTTTGAAATAAGAAAACCTTTTATTTTTATACCAAAACTTAATACAAAACATTTGTGCTGCTATCTGTTAATGCTACACGCATAAATGTTTCCTATTACTTCAGTAGATGTCACTACAGTATAGGAGAGTTGACAGCATAGCATCTAGTGATGGGAGTATTCGAATACAAAATGTCGATGTATTCGATTCTTGGAAGTTCTCGAATTCGGAATGTTGTATTCGAATCCTTCTCTCGGATGAGTTCTCGTTTGAAAATGTCCTGTATGCTGTATTCGAATCCTGCTCTCGGGTCTCGGATTGTACAGAGAATCGAGATCTCATATTTGATTTGTGCTTTTACTTAAAGGTCAATCTAGCGCTTGGATCATGTAGGGGAAGAGCGGGGAGAGGGGTGAGCATGCTGATAAACATCCTACGAGATAATCAGCTGGCCAGGATAGAATATGAGAATATGCTATCAAGTAAAGCTATGAAGTTCTTACCATCCCAAAGCTAACGAACGATTCCCATACATATACGCGATCATAGTATTTTAATTATATTTCGTGTTATAACGGAATGTGCGATCGGTTAGGGCAACGAATGAACAATATTAGAAATTGGAACTAAACGATTGCATTCTGTCTTCTCAACCCAGAGGTTGACCAGAATCATTCCCTATCCCTAACAGAGTCGGAAGTATGCATGTGGAAGTGGATGTGTGTGCATTTTTATAGCATTTTAAAACTGAAAAAAAAGTGTTCCATTCTCATGACTTTCTCTAGCTGTTCCATACACAAAGCTATTCTGTCAAAGGATTATTCATCTTTTATATTACGGTAAACGGGAAAAACATTAGCAGAAATGATCCTATTACTCACTTCCTTGTAAGAAGAAGAGAAATAAGGGAATACGCTAGGCTAAAGTAATAATAAAAAAATTTAATAGCTGGTCGTTATGTGAACGAACGACGCGGTTCACTTTGGATGGTCCAGTTTAAGAAAAGTTAGGTACTTTAAAACTGAAACCTATAACAAGGAATATCTTGAAAATGGTCAACTTATGTTTTAAACAGATCTACATATTTATAGTAAGTTTTTGTCCATCTCTTACGGTTCAACCGTTGTGCAAAATTCTGCAAAACTCATGCAGAATAAAGAGCTCTTCAGAGGCTAATCCCAAAAATTCAAAATATATATTTTATCTATAATGAAACTATCTTTAGTACACGATATTTTAATTAAAATCGTTAGAGCTGTTTTTGAGAAAATCATTATTTTCGAAAAATGTTTCATGTAAAGGATAGCTGGGGTTGGGGGATTTTCTTGAAAATGTTTCGTGTCGCATCCTTGGAAGATACTAATCTTAAATACCGAATTTGGTATGTTACAGTCTTTTCGTTTTTGAGCTATGCTGTCACTCCAACCCCACAGAAACGCGCGCGCGGACCTTTTTCTAAAAAAGATGTTTTTCGACTTAGGGGACAGCAAAGCATATATTTCCGGTGAAATCTCGATATCGAATTTTTGGGTGGAATACAATACCTTTGCTAGCTACTATGTACATTGTTATGTACATACGGCTAGAAAAGGTAAAAATGCTTTTTGGACTCAGGGGACCTCAAAACGTATACTTCCGGCGAAATCTCGGTATCGAATTTTTGGGTGGAATACAATACCTTTGCTAGCTACTATGTAGGTTGTTATGTACATACGGCTAGAAATAGTAAAAATACTTTTTGGACTCAGGGGACCTCAAAACGTATACTTCCGGTGAAATCTCGGTATCTAATTTTTGGGTGGAATACAACACTTTCACTATCCGTGTATAGAAACAAAAAACAATAACAAAGCCTACAGCCCAGTGAGAAAGACACCAGCAGTTGTTTTACCAGTCAAGGCCCTGATGTAACCATACAAGTTAAAGGGAGATATAAAAACCATACAAAAGAGCGCAAATTCTGATGTGTTTCTTTCACATGACTTTCTCTACCTGCAAACAAACTTTTGTTACAAGACATTACTCTATAATTACTTCGTCTTGTCCGGATAAATTTTAGCAGATATGTCTCATTACGTATTTCCTTTTAGGTAGAAGGGAAATAAGGGAATATATTAGGCTAAAGCCATAGTTAAATATTTTAAAAGCTGTCGCTATGTGATTGAATTTGAAATTCGAATATCTTTGCATGGCTATGAGTAAAACAAAATAAACACGGATGACAACTACCTGTTTGAGAAAACTATTAGTTAAATTTTAAACCTATAGCAAGGAATATCTTGGAAATCGTTAACTGTACAAAAAATAAAACAATAATTAATAAATAAATAAATAAGAAATAAAATAATATATCTTAGTATTCAATTTAATGGAAGAAACGGTTATGAATGAAAGTGCATAACGCTTAAGCCACAATAATCTTGAACAGAAACTTCAACATTTTAAGAATAACATGTCATATTTTTTGTCCGTCATTTAAATTACATGCCTTGTTCGAGATCAACCATGGCGAGAACTGCTAGCATCAATCGAGTAGCGATAGCGTAGCATCCGAGAACTTGCTAATGAATACAAGCTGATTTCGATTGCGCAGGGTTTGTAGTATTCGAGAACAAGCATGACGAGAACTGAGAACGACTCTCAAGAGACGATAACGTAGCATCCGAGAACTTGCTAATGAAGAAGCTGATTCCGAAACCATTGTGATAACAGTATTCCAGAACTTGTTCTCGGATGAAGGTTTCGATTCCCCAGAGTATTCGAATGCAGAGGATTCGATCCTGAAATCATTCGTTTCTGCCCACCACTACAAATTTCGCAGTTGAAACTTAGGTGTCAATTTTAGACTTTACAAACCTTTAATGTAGTAGTTTTTTCGAGTAATGGAGGAACTGTTACCAAATAGATTTGCAAAAGATGGGAAAGAGTAAGGCGTTGTTATATAAATTACTGCTATTATATTACGATATTGTAGACGTTCTTGCTTCAAGCTGGGTGTCACGACAAGTTCCTGAATTTGTTACTATGGTACAATGTGACAATTACCCCTGTATCTAATGAAGGAGATATTTAAGTGAACCACGAAGTAGGTATGTCAACGTTAAATGGATCATGTACAGATTACATAATAGATATTAACGGAAAACATATCTGTCAAGGTAAATCTATACAACAGTTGTGAGTGAGTCATTTTACACACGTTTTACATTGGTGAGGCTACCAAAATAACAAACCTCACCAACTTTGATGAGACTACCTAAAAATAAAAAACAGCCTCACCAATGTAAAACTTGCATTCAGTTAACACATTCTAGATACTGAAAACTTATATTAACAGTTGAACTGTTTAGTGTGAAACCTCATTCACTTTGTAACGTATTAGTTTCTAAAAGACACACTTCTGAGGCACATAACTCCTACATAAGCTTGATCTAGCATGTTTATAAATGTATCTTTCTTTTGGTTTTGGAATTAACTTTGAAATAAGAAAACCTTTTATTTTTATACCAAAATTTAATACAAAACATTTGTGCTGCTATCTGTTGTTTCTACACGCATAAATGTTTCCTAATACTTCGGTAGATGTCACTACAGTATAGTAGAGTTGTCCCTGCGCCTTACGTTAGCGCTGCCTCGTGGTCGCTCAATAACACTATTTCCAGTTCCAAATGCTTCCCCTCCCAAATCTCCGAACATCCGCCGAAACTACCATACCTACTAATAACTTGAGGTCTACATAATAATGTACTGGAATGTGCTGTAACATACTTTTTATAAATAATTCGCGTACGCCCTCCATATATGTTTGTCTACAAATCACAATCAAAGCAGTTATAAAGCAATACCGTTACAATCAAAAGCATGGCATAACCCGAGAAAAATTGTAAACATATTGAAACAAGGGCGCTATCACAATTATCGTTGTTGTGAGATGTGTTTATAGCAGCTATGATAAAATAAACATCAGAATGTCAACTCCTCTAGGGCGTGTTTTCCGAACCTTCAGTATGGCGGTTGAAGGAACTACGTGTGTTCAGTAATGCAGCATCTGCATTATTAACAAAGTTCTTCTGCTCATGCCGGCAATATAACTACTGCTTTTCGATCCTACTGAACAAAAAGTTTTGAGTAAAATAACCACCGTTTTAATGGTCTTTTCTGGAGAGAAACCAATTCAACATTGTATTCAAAATCTGCATTCGTTTCAGCTTGCCTTACTCCTCTGGTCACATACTGAGATTTTCGTTTTTAATTGTCCTAACAGCTGACAATGTTTTTATTAAAAATTTGATGTGGAAAATAGGAAAGGTGGTTTGCTATAATTTGTGCTAATTTCTTTGTTAAGGCAGTTTATAGTTCATTCATTAAAAAGATTTTGACCTACAATGTGAGAAAAATCGTTGAGATGCATTCTATATAAAGACAAAAACTTATTAAAATAAGCGTATCCCAGCATGTAGATAGAATGTCAGCATCTAGTTGCACACAAAACACCACATAATACATGAAAACGTGTATTGAAAAATAAATTAAATAAATCAGTAAAAACAAAGGTAATTATTCCAATAAAAATACATCTAATATAAATCACCATTCTATGTGATACAAACCTAAAGAAAATTTCTTACATGATCATTTCTTGTTACAGATATATCCAACTTATGGCATTCTCAATTGCTGCTTGTATATTATCCACATCACAAATTTTTTAACAATTAATTTGTGATTATTTATTGCTATTAGTTAGAATTTTATTTACAAAAAAACTAGACTGATGTTGTACATTGCCAAGAAACTTAGAATAAATACTGACAAATATCAATTCTACCGTTTTCTTTATAGAGGAAGGTAAACAATTTAGAGCTATTTACTACTGTAATAACAGTTTCAAATCAAATAATTTTATCCATTTTAAAAATAGAAAATTATAATATGTGGAACATCAACTTGCTGCTCCACTGTGCACTGAGAAGTGCTTACTTACAGAACTCTGTACCTGAGATTACAGATAGATAGATGGGAAATCGATAAAAAAAATGCATAGGAAATAAATTATTTTTCAGTTTGACTTTAGATTTACATATAATAGTTAACAACAATGTGCTTAAAATTTGTTTCAAACTAAATAGCAGGTTATAGTAGATAAAAGGATAAACGAATTATTTTATGATAGCATTATTAGGCATGCATTCACCTTTTGTTTTCTTTGCATTGTTATATTCTTAATATTTAAAATACCTAATTATTCCTTCCTTCAATGCCAGCAGATTAAAATGTGTAATTAATGTGCAGCAAACCGCAATGCATTATGATCTTTATTTCCATATTACACCAATACATATGCTTTATCAGCATAAACTTCTCCACCTCAAGAAGTTCCATTAATTATGACTGTATTTTAAAAAGCACATTGACACAATAATGAATTTTGGATAAACAACAATGATGATGATGATGATAATAATAATAATAATAATAATAATAATAATAATAATAATAATAATAATTTAAACATTTCAAGCAGAAGTTAAAAAGAATCCACCAAATCGTAATCACGTTGCCCATTTGGAATTTGGCAGTAATCGTACATTAGAAAAACAAGACAATAAGAAATATAAATGATGATGGATGGGATGGATGGAGACCCATCACACTTTTTAGGTACAAGTAGGAGCTACATAATTTACAAAATACAGGAATAACACAGACGTAGATAATGCATTTTCTTCCTTCAGGACCACAATATTCATCCTGGCATGTACATACCAGGTGGTTTACCTGTCCCTTATTATTTTTGGAGATAGCAACACTTCATACTCTGAAGGCAATGCGGTCGAAATTACCGTGCTTGTCAACTATTTGGTAATCATGCAAATCTAGCCTGCTTTTCATAGGAAATAGACCTTAGCAGCAACAGTTACGTCCATTTCAAGAAGATGCGCTTAATAACTCCTGTTACAATATATGTAATACCAATAGGATCGCTGTGATATGTTCTGCAACGTAAATTATAATGTATGGATGTTAAACGAACGGCTTAAGCTACAAAAAGTAGTCACAAAACAGCAGGGGCGTATTAACGGTGGGGGACGAACGGGACCGGACTCCCCCCCCCAAAAGCCCTCCTCCAAAAAAACATAGTTCTTCCATTTTTTAAACCTAAGAGTGACATATTCATTGAAATTCTCTGTCATAAACAGCTTTCTGTTATACCACAGAAATAAAGGAATATATTAAACTTAATATAAACAAGATTGTCTTTGGCCATCGTGTGGGTTAGTCGCTTTCCAACCAACAAGACTTTGCAACCAGGGACTGCCGACACGGCGTGCATTCCTACAACCTTTCTGCCTGTTGGCTCAGCGCTACTTAGGTATAACGTTAGGGTAATATGTATGATGGTATGCCTTAGCGTATAACTACTTATATTCTTTTCCTCTGGTTCGTTCATCCGTTACGTTAATTAATTTACCTTTAGTTAGTTAATTTTTCAATTTAATTGACATAGAAAGAAGCGTAACTCTAACGATATCGGCATAAGCTTGCCACTCGTCCCGTAAAATCGGGACAGTCCCTCTTTTTTACTTGTATATCCAGCATCCCCAGAAATTTTCTTGGAACGCGTATTTTCTTGACACTGCCTTCCTAAATTAAAAACCTAACTAAAATTGTTGCCATGTCTTGTTGTCAGAAATGCTGGGTTAGCGCTTGTCTCACGCATGTTATCATTGTTTAAAGAATCCTATGAACAATAAATACGGACGATGTTTGCCCAGTAAAGTGTTGGCAGTTGATGTGCTGTGATATTTGCAAGAACTTAAGCTATTATGCCTAAACGGAAATGCACCTTCCTATCTAATTTATAGGATAGTTATCCTTTCCTCGAAGAGACAACGCTTAATTATAGAGTTCACTGAAATTTACAATCGACATTTTCAGTTGCACATGGTGAGAACTCTGATATTGTAAAGTGTATTTATTCGATATCATATTTCCTTCATTTTAATGCTATGTTGATGCCATATTTAGAAAACATTGATTCATCAGTTAATCACAATCTTTTCAGGCGTCTCGTATTTTAATGGGAAAAAATGGTAAGCTTAAACCGGTATCAGCACTATTTATTTCTTTTTTAAAAGGAAAACAACTGGATCAACTTCAGAAAACGATAAAGGACGTTAAAACTGACCAATCCAGTACCAGACAAACAATGCACTGCTAAGTTTTCGAGTAGTAAAAGCTTCGGCGTCTTTAGTTCATTCCCAGCCAAAACACACATCTCATTTCGTCAATCCCAACGACATTGGGCTGTTTACCTGTATAGGCAGGGTAAAGAACGATACTTCATTAGTTACTTTAAGATTTACATAGCTGCTTTGTTTTCTTAAATTATTTTACTGAAAAAGAACTTTATTGTTTTTCCGCATGGGTGGCGCATGAAAACCGACCCCGCGCACAGACTGCTCGCCAGTCAACTACACGAGAATTGTTACCCACCACGAGCAGATACAACAAGAAATAGATAAAAATGTAATAATTAGATAATAAAGAAATAACAAATAAGCCAATGCAAAGGTCTATATTTACAAAACGTAGTCGAAACAGCTTCGCAACAACAGATAACAATTGACGGGCATCAGTGAGCAGTCTAGAACTTGCGACCGGTTTTTGTGCGCCATTCTGTGGAACCTTATCTACACGTGTTTATGAAATTTTGTTTAACAATTGACCATTTTTCGCTAAAGTGCAACTTATTCAGCCAAATTAAATCCAAGCACCGTGCATTACTCATACTACAGAATAAGTCTGCAAAGCTGATAAACCAAAGCGCATTGTTATTTGAGCCACAGATACTAAGAGAATTAAGTAAGAAAAATAAAAATGAAGTATTATTGTGTCAAAGATTAATAAAACCTTAAGAACCATGTTATAAGTTAAAAACATGGTAAACAACTGATTACATTTAAACTAATAAAGAAACCTTTAGGCTTTGCGGCATATCTGAAATAGTTGGTACACGTTCAGTGTCTAGAAACAATTTTTAGAATTGCCCAAAATATGATCTTCTTTCCATGGGTGGTGCTATACCCGCCGAGGAACTAGGAAAGTCGATTTATAACAAGTGCATTACAACCACAAATTTTCGGACGATTTTCACTTACTGTTTACGAATAATAATTAGTTATTTCCTTGTAGGTACAAGAGAAATAAAGGAGTATATTAGGCTAATGCAATAGTCAAATCTGTTAAAAGCTG
The DNA here is from genome assembly GCA_030762935.1 of Hymenopus coronatus. NCBI lineage: Eukaryota > Metazoa > Arthropoda > Insecta > Mantodea > Hymenopodidae > Hymenopus > Hymenopus coronatus. The sequence goes on along the minus strand of CM060900.1, from coordinate 99,762,421 downwards.
GTCGCCAAATAATGAGTTTGACATTCCGTTCGTTCTCTTTGCATGGTCAGGAGCAAAAAAAAAAAAAAAAAAAAAAAAATTAACGAATGATGACTTCGCATTTGAGAAAAGCATTATTGGAAAATTTGTACTAACAACGGGGAATGGTTAAATCTAAAAAGAATGTACTTGTCATAAATTCTGTTTTTAATAAGATCTAAATTTCTGTGTAGTATGAGCTTTTATCTATATCTTATGGGTTATCGCGTTTGCTAAGGTCTTCCAGAATGACGAAGGCTTCTGAGGCTATTCCCAAAAAAACACAAGATTTACATTTTATTTGCCTCTAAATTTCTTTAATATATGGTGGCATTTAATCCAAACTCTTAGAGCCATTTTTGAGAAAATAAGTTCCAAGTATATTCAATATAAACGATATTTTGAGATGGGTGGGAAGTTTTCCTAAAAATTTCACGTCGCATATTTGAAAGATGCTAGTCTCAAATACCGAGTTTGGTACTTAACCTACCTAGGTTTATAGTAATCCTGATACACATACACACACACACACACACACACACACACACACACACACACACACACACACACACACGGACCTTATTTTAGAAACGCTTTTTCAGAGATTCACATGCTCTCAAAGCATTTTTTTAAAAATTTTCAAGAACCCTTTGGTAGTATTCTGATGCTATTTCTGTCTTCGTTGTCTTTATGACTTCTGTGGTTCCATCCTCATAATCAGCAACGTTAAGAGATACGGCGTGATTTTTATTACCACAATTGGTCAAGAAGTCGAAAATATTGCTATGTAGTGAATGTAGTTGGAGCCTTTGGGCATTCATAGAGAGTCAACATTTACATGTACCCTCTTGCTTTTGCTATTTAGCCATTTAAAGATTGTACAATATGCTGTGTTATAGCATACTGTTTTATAAAACAACGTTTTTCTCAAAACCACGTTTTCACATATTCAAAATATTCGACGCATCTCAGTTTTATTGTTTAAATTCCATCAAAATTTACCAGAAAGTGCAAAGTACCAACTAAACATTGGAAAATTCGATAAATGTCAAACATTTTAACTCCAGTATATTCCAAGGATAATACATACCGATTTTCAACAAAATTCGCCATACCAAACTATAGTTCACATGGAGAAATTTTCGATTTTCTTATTCTCTAAAAATACCTCTAACGAGTTTGTATATATTATTTTAGGGTATTAACATTACAAACAAAGTGCAACCTGAAGTGTAGAAACAGCCTGCGAAGTCTACATCATTGGATAGGAATACTGTATAGCGTGTAAAATGTAAATTGACAAGGTATATCTATACAAAAAATTCACAACTCTTCAAAACACACAATTTATTTCAAATAACTTTTTTTGTGGTTTCGGCCATTTAGGTGATAGCTGTTGCTATTGCTTTGTCGTCTTCATATATTTTTAACAATTTCAAGAGACTTTCGCTTCACGGTTGTTTTTCATGAAATCGTGGAACAGCTATGAAGATTAAGGTGATTTTATAGTATCGGTTTTAAAAATTGTAGATTTGGTTTCCTCCTTTTCCCTTGTACCTTAAATGAAATTTGTAATGTCAATATTTCGATGACTTATTTCAATGAACATAAAGTAATTAAAAAAATCTGATGTGTTCCATCCACATGACTTTCTCTACATCTCTGTAACAAATTATTTTTAACCCTGTTGTTACCTTTGGGATAAGAAATTTAGCTTTCTGTTAATAATTCAAATGAATAGCTGCTGCTTTGAGGCAGTTATCGCTGATGTATATATGTATTTACATCTAGTCATGCTTGATTTGGAATTCATGTATTTAGCACGAATTCTAATGCGCATATTTTATTATTTCCATTCATTTTGCGCATTTCATTTATTTGTATGATGTATTTATTTGTGTATATAATAAGGTTAAAAACACGTGTTTGGAGGTGTATATCCAAAGTGCAAGCCATATTTCAGATTTAGAACGTAAAAGTGAAAGGTATCGGCGATGACAGCTATGACGTCATGGAGCACCATTGAGATTAGGTCACGTGTGTGTGACGTTTGACGTGCTGGCCAATGGAGCCACGGCAACCACTCCAGTGGAGGCCGTTGGAGAGGTTAGCGTCGCTTGAAAACATTCTGGAAAATGTTGCCGTAGGGGACGGACGGATCTCGGCATTAGGAGACGCACTTTGCTATAGCGTGCCATTGAGTTATTTTTGCGAGGTGTCGCACGTGTTGTTAATCAGAGCTTAAATGCAATAATGTGGGGAATTTGGACATTTCAGCCACCCCACGTGTGCTTACTTATAAGTGTGTTCGGTACGCGAAAGTGAAGTGAGCCATTGGCGTAAAAGTGCTTTGTGTTTTCTTTACCAACCTACGTTACCGCCGGAACCGCTGCCTCCTATCCTCACCCTGAGACCCGAAAGAGAAAACCATGCAACCTAAACTCCCTTCCATTAAAAGCTAGCCGGGATTGGGAAGACGACGCCAGCCTGCAGCCGACACGTGGGACCACGACCACGTGGACCATTGAGACAGGGAATCGCCTCAAATTCAGGACATGAGCCGGCACCCGACCACGTGCGACCATCGAGACGGAGAACCATCTCAGCTTGTTCTTTTATATGTTCTTTCTCTTCATATGTACTACTTTTAAAACCTTGAATTTAAAAAAAAAACTACAAATTTTTCGTTTCTTTATTTTTGTAATAGTTACACTGTGTTCTTCGGGACATAATGACCCAATTACTTATAACATTAATTATTACATTTTTTCCATTAAGTTTCACGTGCCACTATATCCAAACACATGTGTGCGTCAATGTACACAACAATGTACTGGCTGCCTGCTTTTGCAATAATGGAAATATATAGTTGATGACAGGAGAATAGAAATCAGTTTCAGCTGACTGACTGTTGAAAGAGGGACAGTTTTAGTTATTGCAATGAACGATGCCATGTTATCGGGGCAACGTTGCTCTACTGAAAGGGAATTTGAAGCATTAGGTAACATATCTGACAGTTCAGGGAATATTTTAGAAGAACAAAACCATACTAGTGAAGAAGACAGCATTCGCCCAACATCGGAATCAGTAGACTGTTTTTCAGAAAATGAGGTTAGAAGTGACAATTTGCCAACTGTGGAAGCAGTTCTATCGAAAGAAAAAAACATCCACTGGAGTTTTAGTACCCTTACCACGACATGGAAGAGCATCCAGTGAAAACATAATCAAACATCTGGTCCAACCAGCTATGCTACATCCAGAGTAAGTGATATAACATCTGCTTTTTAAGTGATTATGAACAAAATACTTTGCAATATTATCTTGAAAATGACTAATATTGAGGGTCGAATAGTGTGCGGTGACAACTGCGGATTTAGATAAAATTGCATTAGAAGCATACATTGGAGTACTGTTGCTATCTGGTGCATATAAATGATATGGTGAATCAACAAGAGACTTGTGGGATCCACAATCAGGTAGAGCCATTTTCCCTGCCACAAAGTCACCAAAAATGTACTGTCGCATATCTGGAGTGTTACGTTTGATGAAAACTGTGATCGACGAGGACGAAGGGTAAATGAAAAACTAGCATCTGTAAGGGACTTATGGGAACAGTGGGTGGAAATACAAAATTATATATTCCTGGATCAAACGTAACTGTGGGTGAGCAACTGGTGGGTTTCAGAGGTTGCGGTCCCTTCAAACAATATATTCCAAGCAAACCCACTAAGTATGGAATACAGATATGGGCATTGTGCAACAGTGCTACTTCAAATGCTCTGAAAACACAGATTTACACAGCAAAACCACCAGGCACAGTACGAGAGAAAAGCCAAGATTTGCGTGTTGTTATGGATCTGACTTATGAGCTAAGAGGGCAGAATGTTACCCGTGATAATCTTCATGCATCCTATACATCCTTACATCAAGCAGTTCTCAAAATAAAAATTATGATTTTGGGGATAGTGAGAGAGAGAGAGAGAGAGAGAGAGAGAGAAAATAAAGAAAAGAAACAAGACAGAGCTCCCTTATTTATCAAGTAAAGAATATGTCCACAGTTCAAAAGTATATTTCACAAAAGATACCACAGTTGTATCTTACATTCCAAAAAAGAATAAGAACGTTGTATTGTTGAGCACAATGCATAATGATAAGTAAATAAGCAACAGGGAAGATAAAAGACCGAAAACGATACTGGACTGCAGTGTAACCAAAGGTACCGTGGACACCTGGATCAGCTTATTCCCACTTCCAAATGCAAGAGAAAAACCAACCGCTGGCCTGTAATTGTGTTTTACAATATGCTTGACACTACTGCCTACAATGCTTTTGTACTGTGGAAAGAAATCTATCCCAAGTGAAAAAGAAGTTCTCTTTATAAAAGGCGAGTATTTCTCGAAGAATTAGGCAGAATTCTTATTGCTCCGTACATTGAAGTCAGGAAACAGTTACCAAGAAGTGAACCATCATTTACCACTGTGAGAAGGATGCAAACACTGGACCAATCTATACAAGACTGTAATAGCTCCAAGCAAAACTGTAAACGTACTGAATGTAAACTTTGTCCTTCTATTTGTGATAATAAGACCCTTATCATGTGTTCAAATTGTAAGAAACATGTTTGTAAAGTTCATGTTGCATATAATTGTCCAAAATACAAGAAGAAATGTATTATTAATGCAGCATTTTCAAAACTAGCATGTGCAATATTATTTACTGGTATTTTAAAGAATTATTTGCACTGAAAAACTGTTTACAAATTATATGTATAGATACAATTATTATTGTTATTCTGGCCGTATTATATGTTCAAGTGTCAAGTAAATTTTCATGCATTTTGCTCAGTGTTTTATATTCAAAAGAAATCTACCCATTATTGCACTCACGCATTATAAAATAGCTTTAAGGTTGAAAATGAACAAATATTTTGTAACTTATTTATAATTGTTTTCATTGTTTTATAAAATATGATAATCAGAAAATAAAAAAAATTATATATATTTCTCTGCCTGTATTTTGATCAGTACCAACGTTACATTATATAATAATATTTATCTTTGTTAAACGAAAATTAAATGCCTTTAAATGACATATAGCATATTTCCTTAACACTCTTTCTTAGAATTTTCTTGATGGGGTCATTATGACCCGCAGGACCAAGAAAGTATACTATTTTTAAGGAGAACAGAAGGGTTAAAATGCTTATTCTTCTATCACATGATAATCGAGACAGTTAAACATTAACTGAAATTGTCCTTATTACTTGGTTCCTTGTAAGTAGATTGTTTCATTCGCATAATGTCCTCTAGACGTTCAGCAAAAAAAAAAAAAAAAAAAAAAAAAAAAAAAACAACTTTTATTCTAAACAGTAATCTGTTATCTACATCATGCAAGATACACACAAGAAGAATTATTCTTATTACTAGCTTCCTTGTAAGTAGGAGGGAAATAGGAAGATGCACTGGCTAAAGCAACACTCTCATCGTATAAAAACCGGCCACTATGTGAAACAATTGAAATTCCAATCTCTTTACCTGCCAGGAATAAACAAACGAGAAACGAGAAGAATGATGTCTTCTCGTTTGAGAAAAGTTTAAGTGGCTAAAATTGAAACCAATAATCTGAAATATCTTGAAAACGGTTCGCTCTACAGAAAAGAAAAAAAAAACAACAACAACAACAACATAGGTACATACATATGAAATAAGTTGTGTGTTTTAATGAGATCAACAGTTTTTGTGTAATAAGGTTTTGTATATCTTTTACGGTTTGCCAGTTATATAAAAATGATCCAGAATGAAGAGGTCTTGAGAGGCTATTCCCAGAAAAGTCAAGATATGCATTTCGTTTGTCATAAATATATCTTAAATATAAGGCATTTTAATAAAAAATCTTCAGAGCCATTTTTGAGGAAATAAACTTTTTCGAAAAATGTTCCGTGTATAGGGTAGTTTTGGGTTGGGAGATTTTCTTGAAAATATTCGTGTCGCACCCTTGGAAGATACGGAACTTAAATATCAAGTTTGGTATTTGCTGTTTGTTATTGTAACATAAACTATTTGATGACCTGTTTAGCAGGAGTAGGCTAGCTCACTGTGTCTTCGCTAAAGGTCATTCGTCTAGAAGGAACGAGCAACCAGCACTTTTGTTTTATCCCTCTCAATGAGTGCGTCCCGATTTCATCACTTACCAGTTTTAACTTGAAATATCCCCGTTGTGTTCTACAACTCTTTTAAAGGACGAAGGAATATTTGCACATGCCAAATACTGAGCAGTTTGGTCACCTAGTATTTACATGAAGAGGATGAAAGAAAACAAAGAGAAAAACGAATGAAGACTTCTCATTTGAGACAAGTATTGGGACATTTAAACCAAAAGTAAGAAATGTCTGGGAAATGATATTCCACAAAAAATTATTTGGCATAAATGATGTGTTTTAACGAGATCTACATTTTTTTGCACCAAGCTTATTCCTATCTCTTACGGTTCACCAGGTCATTCAGAATGAAGAACGTTTTAGATCATAGTCCCACAAAATTTAAATAAACATATTATTCGAGAGTATTTAATATATAGCATTTTTATCAAGATAATTAGAACCATTTTTGAAAAGTTGAAAATTTCGAAATATCATTCATGTAACAATAGTCTTTCTTGAAATCCTGGGTCAAATCCTTCGAAGATGAACTTCAGAATGAAGTTTGGTGTTTAACGGACCTTTCGTTTAGACTTACGCTGTTCACACACACGCACAGACACACACGGAGCCTTTTATAAAACTGTTTTATTAAGGGATGCTCAAAACACCTATTTCCGATGAAATCTAGGTATTGACTTTTTAGGCGCAATGCAATATCTTCTCTACCTATCAAGCATGTTATACACGGTAGAGAACGTAAAAGGGTCTTATCTCCCTCTCTATCTGATACACACAACTCTCGTTAAAAAGAGAGGTATTTGTTACTGATATTTCAAAATAACGACTCCTGCTTTCTCGTGCTAATAAAGTATACCAGGTTCATTGCCGGTGGTTCTTTACACGAACTTACCTATTTCAATTCGTAGCAGTACGCAGCGCCTGCGGAGGTATGGCGCACTATTATACATGCCACTTAACTCCACCAGGCATCACCGCTGTTATTTGCTGGCAGGCTACGAAATTAAAAGCGAAGAGTTAACAAAGAAAGTTTTTTTCCCCCCCAATGATAATAGTATCGAACTGACAAGCAGTCCATGACTATACATAAATGGTGTCTTACACGTTAATGAGTACTATTTAGAAAAACCTTCCTAAAGTTTAGAACGGGTTATTAACCAGGAAAATCAGTCTTTTAAGACAGTCTTTGGTGTCATGTATCTTATGTGTTAATTAACATTGTAGTTTCCAAGTTGTCGTACTACTTGGTTTGGAGTTAGTCGAAGACGGTGGTAGAAATCTTGTAAACTATATAATCGCAAGTAAGGTACAGACAAGTCCTCGTGGGTTTGTTTAGTTGTGTTATACCACTCGTCACCGTGAATAACTCTTATAACTTTATTTTGTGCAAACTGCAGTGCCTTAAACGTTGAATCGTCCATAAAGGCCCATGCTGGAGCAGCGTTAACTAGTATTCGCACAATCAGAACTTTGAAGAGTTGTAGCTTCCCTTTTATCGATATACTCCTGACTTGAGTAGTGGATAGAGTTGGATTGTCCTGGCTATTGCTTTTCCTTTTGTTTGTTGTACATGTTTATGCCATAATAGGCGCTGATCTAATAGCACACCGCGGTATTTGACTTCAGCACTGTAATTTACTTCCTTATTTTCTGATTTTCCTTATTTCTTTTGAGTGAACATGTTGTAAAGCAGATGGTTTGTTTTGTGTCAGTGTTAAGATTTATTTTCCAATGATTGACCCAGTTCTGATATAAATATATGTGATTTTGTAATCTTCTAACGGCTCTTGTAGGATCAATATCTGTTGAAAACAAAACTGAATCATCTACAAACTGGGCAACATTTGATCCTATTGTTGTAGGAATATCCGGCATGAAGATGTATAATATGGGCCCGATGACCGGTCTCTGAGTAATTTCGGTATTTAAAGGGTACGTTGATGAAAGACCTTACTTGATAGGTTCTTCCATTCAAGTGGTTTCCTAGTAGCTTTATTAGTGCATCCGGAAGCCCTGCATACATAACTTATGAATTAATCCGGCATGCCATACTGAATCATAAACCTTAGACATATCCCCCCCCCAAAAAAAAATTGTTGGTGTGAATCCCCAGTAGTTGAACGTCTGAGTAATTGTTTCTACCAGTTGAAGTATTTGATGTGAAGTTGAGCATCCTGGTCTAAAAGCCATTTGGTGATCAGGAATTAGGCTAATATTGTGTTCCACTAAAAGCCAAAGAATCACTCTTTCCAATAGCTTTCCTAATGCTGAAAGATGGCTAATTGGCCGCCTATTTTTTGGAAATGTCGGATTTTTGTGCACCTTTGGTATCATAATTATAACAGCATGTTTTCAGCAATCTGGAAAATGGTGTAGTTTTAAGGTACTATTAAAGAGCTGTGCTATACTTGTCCAGGCTTTTTTCGATATATTTTTTATTGTTATATTTGTTATTCGATCCCTTCCAGGCGATTTTTGGACGATAATTTTTTTTCGAAATTGCTTTTATTTCCGATGGTGATGTTGTATTTTTGCTGTAGGATTTCTGCTAAGAAACAATTTTGCTTCATGGCCTATTTCATTATAAAAGTTTGAAAGTTTCGGGTCTTCCTTTGCAATATTAAACTCATTTTGTAGATAAGCAGCAATTGCAGCCGATTTTTCTGCGTCCGTGTACACGGGTCCTGCTGCAGTTTGTACTGGCTTACATCTGTTATTGGTGCGCAGTTTAGTTAGACTGCTTGTGATTTTCCATATATTTGAAGAGGTATAAACTTCCTTTACATCTTTGTCTAATTTGTCGAGGAAATTTGTGAGTACCGTTTTGTGGGCTTGATTTTTTAATCTGTTGAACTCCTGCTTATATTCTATATTGCGTGTACTTTGCCTCATCCTCCTGGCTTTCTTCTTTTCCCTTATCGTTTGCGTAATTCTATTCGGAAGAGATGCATGTTGAAGTAAAGGTATTACTGTTAGATGTTTTATTGCAGCTGTTATTGTATTGGTAGTTATTTCTGCCTCCGCATTGAGTTCTTCCAATAATGTAATTTGTGGATTTCCTTGCAGAGAAGCATTTAGATAACCGTTGACGAGTGCTCAGTTTGTGATATGATAAAGAGCGGTTGAAATATGGCAGTTTATTTATATTGTAGTTAATGATTATTATAACTGGGGTGTGATCAGATGTGAGGTCTTTCAGACAGTGTTGCTTTGTTTTTATATAGAACAATGTCTAGCACGTCAGGTTGAACCAAAGAATCATAGGAATAATACGTGGGAGTAGCAGGGCCCAGCACATCATATCTATGACATTTCGAATGTTTGGCTAACATAAACCTCTACTGGTAGTCCGCCTGCGGTGCCATTAGTAGTTAAAGCGGGCGTTAAACACTACAAAAAAATATACTGGTAGTGACCCTCGAATTCCAAAGTATATTTTTTTTTTTCATTGTAGTCTCCTGCGAACACAAAATTTGGACATATTGCTACAAGCATGTCTAGATCAGATTGTAACAGCGGTTTTGTTGGGGAACAATAAATAGTGCCGAATACTATTGATTCGCTAGGAAAAGTCATTTACATGAATGTTCCTTCTACGTGAGTAAACAGAGGTGTGTTTATTGGTCTGTGATTTAATCCTAACCTTATGATTATTGCTGTACCACCATGAGCTTCTCTATCATTTTGGTGTACTTCATAGCCTCTTAAACCTAACTTTGACTGCGGTTTTAATTGAACCTCGTTTATCATAAATATGTCTATATCTTGTTCCTGTATAACATTTTCTATTAAATATTTATCTCGCTGCAGCCCATTTGCGTCCCAAAAAGCTATCCTAAGGTTCCTACGAATATAATTCAATCGATTAGTCGACATCATTTAGAGCTGAAGTGATTCCTTCTACTAGTATAAATAACTTGGATATTGGGTCATTTTCCTTCTTAGCTTCTTTGACAATTACTTGAAGGCCTTTCATAACTTTCTTCGCAAATAGAAACATATCCTTAATTTCGTGAAAAATGGATGTACTTACATTTGTTTCTTCACGTTGGCCCGGATCATATTTTTTTAACGGTAGCTGGGGGAAGTCTCTTGTGTATTTTTTGGAAGAGAAGAATAAGTTTCTTTTTTCCTTTGGTTCCTCTTCACGGCCATTGGCGTATGCTAAGAATCGCTTACATGGGCGGTAGCTTGTAGAATGGGGCTCATTACAGTTTACACGTTTTGGAGGTTCAGTTGGTTTTTGTGTTACATTCTAAAGATGAGTGATTTTCTCCACATTTCACACATTTTGCAGCTATGTGGCACTATGTGCACTATGAGGCTTTATGGCCAAAACCTTAGCAACTAAAGGATTGTTGTGGACCGGTTTGCCCAATGTAATCTGTAAAAGTCAATTTCAGATTATACAGCCCTGTCAGCTGGCGGATGTCTGGCGTGTTTGGTTTTATGTATACTGTTATGACCCACTATGATAGCATTTGCCACGTCCGTGAGTCTGCGCTGTCTTACACTTGTCATTTCATTTGTCTCACATTCTCTATTGGATAGTTAAGTTCTTTTAATTCTCTTTCAATATCTGCTGTTCGGGTATCAACAGGGAGGCCTTTCATTACAATTTTAAAGGTTTTATATAACCCCGTTGCAAAAGTGTAGAATTCAAATTTTTGATCTTTAAAATGCTGCATGAATTTTAAGGAAACTTCCTTGTTGTTAGGGTAGATTCTCAGTTCTTTTGGGCATAACTGACAAATTGGATATTCATGTGTTATTTTTGCGAAGGTTTCACGCAGTCTAAAATAAGGTACTTTGGTTATGAGAAATATTGCTTTTTTTATGTTCGTTTCTTGTTTTGAAAAACTGGAGTTAGAATATGAAATTAGCCATGGGACTCACTTTGTTTTCTGAGGACGAAGTAGATGCTCCTTGGGTCCTTGAGGCTCTAGATTCTGCCAGAAGTTCAAATTTGTTCTGTGTACTTAGAGAAGTTTGATCTTCAGATAAGCGAGACATATTGGAGGCGTGTTTCTTGTTTACTATTTGGACATTTCCATAAGTCCTTTTCCTTTTAGATGAGATTCATAACGCGGTCGAGTTATTTCCATGTGTATTTCTTCTTCTGCAATGCCATTTGAATATCCACTGTTCTAACCAGGCTTCCAAACTTTCAATAGGATTTGTGTTATATTAAGTTAAGAAAGCAATTTGCGTTGTATAGATATTTAATTGCTATTTAAATATTCCTAAAATCTCTGTTTAAGGCAATTTTCAGAGTACCTACATGTAAACATTCAAGCCATAGAGTAACATCAAGCCAGAAGCCCTAAGAATGCTGTACGCTACTGTTACCTCTTGCCATTTTTTAAAAAATATTATCACTCCGGAAAGCAAAACTTCAGATTGTTTGGTAATCTATATAAAATGAATATGTACATAATAAGGTAAACCATATCCCCTACTCTTTTCCAAGCCCATTTTTCCAGTCACTAGCATGCATGAATCACACTGTTACCATCTAGTGGCAATGGTTTCGACCAGATGAAATTTAAAATTAAGTGATTGCTCTTTGTGCCATCTACATCCAGCAATTAGAAGCATCTCTGTAAATTTCAAATATATATGGCAGCACACGAGTGTTTCTGATGCGTGTAATAAAGTAATACAAATTACATGGAGAAAATATATATACCTACACAAAATTATAATTAAATATTATAGGTTAAATTACCTACAGATCTCTAACAAAGCTTCTTATTTGTATAAATTATTAGACAAAATGTATAATTAATGATGTATTAAAGTCTAAGATTTTGTACTGTTTCTTTCCAATTATCTCAAATCATACTGCAATAAATTTGCTATTCAAGGAATTTTTTAATATGATTGGGCTACTTGGTGAGTCGGATCCCAAGTAAATAACTAGAGGTAGAGCTGAGTTCGAGAAGATGACGTTATTTCTTGAGCATTACTCTTCACAATGAGGTAATTCAGAGTCCAAATCGCTTACTTCAGCGTATCTCAGATGTACCCTGCTCACAAGGGATGGGCGGGACATTGTCTCCACTTTACAGTAGAAGGGGCTTGTCTTCCTCAAATACTTAGTCACTGCTGAATTACATGCAATAAAGAGTTAAATGCAATATTGCTATGATAGTGCGTATTTCTGGCGGTGTGAGACATTTTCCAACAAATGCTTTTTTTCTTTCTTAAATTGCTTCCACTAGGAGTCTCAAAAGATGCATTTTCGGTGAAATCTCTATATTAAATTTCTGGGTGCCATACAGTGTCTACTTACTCTACATACTATAGTAGATAAATATATTTTGAAGTGAGATTCCAAAGGAAATCCATTTCTCAAGCTCCTTGAACACAATAAAAGCATGTTTAGAAAAATACCCGTGCGTCTGTGAACAGGAAAACAAAAATACGACATGTGCCAAACCTGATATTTAATTTCTGTATATTTCAAAGATACTGACATTAATTACCAAAGATTTTCAATAAAATCCACCACCCAAAATAGCACTTCATATGGAGATGTTTTAGATTTTTTTACTTTTCAAAAAATACCTCTGATGGTTTTGAATGGAGTGTCCCTTATTTTAAGATATTTACATTATCAGCAAAATGCAACCTCAAGTTCTCTGGAAATAGCCTGTGAAGTCCTCTTCATTCCATAGGGAATAGCGAGTCGACTTAAGAGGCAGACAAACATATTACACAAAATTTCACACTCTTCAAAACATACAATTTGTTTCAAATAACTTTATGTGGTATCAGCCATTTAGGAGAATTTTGTTGCAATTGGTCTGTTGTATTTACCTCCTTTTAACACGTTAAGAGGCTGTCACTACTCGGTTGTTTTTCACAATGTCATGGAAAGACTATGAAGTTTAACGTCATCATATAGCGTTCCAGTTTTAAACATTTGTCAATTTGTTTTCCTCTATTATCCTTGTACCTACAGTAAAATTTTAATGCGAACATTTCTACAAATACTTATTTCGATTAACAAAGTGGAACAGAAAACAAACCTCCTTAAGAATAGATTTTAGAAGCTATATAAAATAAATTGTGGCATGTAGAGAAATAATGTGAATGTAATGCATCGTATTTGTTATCCCAACTTCAAACCTGTATTTCCGCTGAAATATCGGTCCCAATTTTTGGTTAAATACATACATCTCCCAAACTTACTGTAGTTGTAATAGATAGATAAATATTTCATAGTGCCAAAGAGAGAGAACTTTCGCTAGTATTTTTAAAATTGTTGAGCCTGGAAACTGCCTCAGAATTTGAATAATACAGCAAAATACATTATAGTTAAGTTTAACAGCAATATGAATATAATCAGATGTAACCCTAAAATTAATTTAAAAAATTAAATTTTAATCCATTTAAAATCAAGTTTACACTCGGGTAAATAATGCTTAATCTCAGTTTTAGTATTCACAGACGGAACATACTTAAGCCAGTAAATATATGATTTTAATTTTTAAATCAATACTTCCATGATTTATCCACTATTTTCCAAAACACGTTACAATACATAGCCTATAACTAACAGTAGCTTTAACAATATAAGCTCTTTATTCTATAAAAATTACATTTGATTTGAAAGTGGGCAATTCAGGTCGCACAACAAAAGCTATGCTCTCCTGGTCATGAATTCTGGATTTCTTAAATGCAGGGACATTGCTTTCGTAACCACGTGGAAGATGTCATTCAGCGGTGTTCACAGCGATGTTAGTTGTGCTAGGCAGTGTAGAACTTCGAAAGTGTTTAGTCAGGTCCGCTGAGACCACAGCTGAGTTCAGCTCGAGGTGATGCTAGACAGTGAAGATCTTCTAAGGTGCGATAACTGCCAAATACTTTTAATCACATACATATCCAGAAATACCATTGATCACATCCATATAGTTTACAAGCCGGAATCTGGTAAGTTTGGCAACATCTAGCAGAGGCTATTTTGGTGGCAGTAAGTTTTCTGCTAGAGGCGAAACTAATGTTGTGTATTTATGGTGATAATGGAAAAAATATACGCTACCTGGATGATCTATAAAATGGCAGCAGGCACAAACATCGGTAAAATGGAATTCCAAGAGTAGGACGATTTTTTACAGTGTTTAACGCCAACTTTTACTACCATGGCACCGCAGGTGATGACACTTGTGATACATGAAATGAATATGGAGCACCGGTGGAATGCCACGGCGCGGCCAAGAGTAGGACGAAATTCTTGAGGCTGCAGAATGGGTAATATTGAAATTGTTAGCAAGAAACTACAGAAAAGTGAGATATAACGCATGATCGCTTTAAAGACTGGTGCAAGGTAAACCTGCCACCAAATGAACAAAAAATTCCACATTCTTGCTGCACAGCCTGTTTATTTCGCTTTATGTGCAATTCCTCTTAGGTGCACATAGTACTGGAAGCATTATAGTATTACATTGTTATTTTAAAAAGTTAGGGCTGTCTAAAAAAATAGTGAATGCGGTACTGGCGGCCGACCTTAAGGAGCACGTGCCCTCCCTGCAAATATTTCAGACAATTATTTCTCCACTATATTATAAGGTAAAATGCTATAATATAATGCGTATTTTTTATAAACTTAAAACTACTGCGAATTGTTTTAGCATTGCACATTTGTAGTGACGATGGCTGTCAGAAATAATAACCGGCCGCATTTCTCAGACACAATCAATTTTGTGGTTATCCCGTGCGCAGGCGCAGAAGAACTCGGTACTTTCAGATGTGGTTAATTTTTGGTGGTGGGTATAAAAGGCTAAGAGTGGAAGCTTCTCTTTGGGCACGAGAGCTTCAGTGGTCATTTGGCGCGCAAGCGTAAAGAGAAAATATGAACCGAAAACAAGCAACATTTAAAGTTTGAGTCAAATTCCTGACAAAATTGTTTAGACAAAGAGCTCTTCACGTGTAGGATTAAAGAATACGAAACAAATCTTAAGTTTCAATGTCTTATTTGAAAACAAAGTTGATACATAAACCTCCCGAACGAAATATACAAAATAGAATGTGGTAAAAATTTACAATGCTGGTACTTGGTAAACCTAGCACTTGACATTTCAGATTCTAGTTCAGTTTTAGGTTTGACTCTGTCATTGGTCGATCCCATGCACAAGCAGACAGAACGGAAGACTGTGTATTTCACATTGGAAAGAAGAACCGATTTTCAGAAAGTCCATTTTCACCCCTTATTTCGATCCAGTTCATTTACATACACCTATCCTAACCTCGACGAAATCTCGAGACCTGTCGTTCACCTGTCACGTAGCCCTATTGTCTCCGTAACCAATAGGAAAGACTCAGGAAAGGGCCTTAGTCTAAAAGTGAACTAGAAGCTGCAATCAGGCCTCCCGCGCTCCATCATCCAGTGCATAGAAGCAGTGTATCGTAACTACCGAAAGTCTAAAGGCAAAATAGATTCACGACGTTTTAATGGTGCTATTATTTAAAATCTGTTAGTAGTAGTCAGGATTAATTTTTCCTTTCTGACGTTCTACACTTAAAGTGTCATTTGAAAACAGGAAAATAGCCAATATTGAGTAATAATTGAAATTATGGATATCAACAGACAATAAAATGACGCCTTACTTGCAAGAGGTGATTAGTGACGTTTTGTGAAAATGAGTTCCGAGAGACACAAAATCTGCCTTAAGAGGAAACAGATAAGAAGTGGTGAAAGCAATGTCTCGAATGTATTTCACGTGTTAATGAAACATAATCCGAATGCGCTGGCGAATAATTTGGTGAAATTATTTGCAGAATAATATGCCAATTTATCAGTTGTTAGTGCTCAAAGAAACTGTTAAGAGGGAAAACCCTAAACACTGTTAAGAAAGGTAGGCGATAGTTTGTAAAATGTACAATTAGTAATAAAGCAAATGCTTAAGACAGTTAATACCGCGATAAGGATTTACCTTATGCTAAGGTAGTTTCCATAAGTTGCTGAGAGAAAGGGGAGCTTCGTTTGTGAGAAGAAGTATCGCGAACGTTGTTCTTGAGGTACGTACATATGCTATTAAGATCATGAGTAGCATTGAATGCTGGAACCTTTTAAAGTACATCAGCTGTAAAGATCATCAAAGTATTAATTTGCAGCGGGACCACAGGTCTCTGCTAATGTTGTTGACATGTGGTAAACATAGAAGGTGACAGTTCAAGGTCAAATTGCTGGGTATATGAAGCGTTAAGTTCCGGACTTAACCAAGGAGCTTTTGAAGTATTTGCTCAAGCAAAGGATCGAAAGATATACATCGTCTACAAATGGAAAGAAAGGTTAGTGTCTTTATCACAACTTAGCATTCCATTTCCACTGAGAGCTTTTAGTAATCACTACTTTTAGTCTGCCGTCATCCGTGCTCTAGGGTTAACATGCTAGCCTCTGGTTATCATGGTCGCAAGTTCAAACCCGACTGATTTTGGAAGAGAAGTAAAGCCGTTGGTGCCGTGTCGTAAATGTATAGCCCGTAAAGAATCTCAAACCTGAAAAAGAGAGACCTCTGAGCAATATTGAGCAGCCTTTGACCCCAAGATAGAATGGGACGCTTAGACACACAGCAGTTAAAGAGCGTCCATGAATAATATTCAATTTAAATTTAGCCAATCTTTATGTCCCACAGTATAATTGGCCACGAGCTGCCAGTTGAATCCAGCAAATGTTAAAACTGATCTTATTTTTCTTGTAGGAATACCACACTCAGCCTACAGCCTCGTTTTACAGTCGTACTCATAAAATAGGACCCTACCTACGTTTGATAATTGTACACTCCTACCATTACGTAAGCAGTTGTTACTGTATTCTATATTATGCACAACTGGCTGTTATGGCACACATGCTAATAATAGATGAGACAATACAGTATTCCAAGTTGCTGTGGTTTATGGAGAGAAGATTAATCCATTTTGTAAGATTACAACGAATGTACAAGCCCTCTGCACATTAAATATAGAATAATTCAGATCTGAATTTACATTTCTGCATTACTTCCATAAGTGATCCGGATTTGTTGATATTGCTATTCTGCCATTAGAGCTGCTTTGCTGGCCCTAAGATGCAAAGCATAGCCAAGGGATCTGTGAAGCTAAAACCCCAATGATCCCAAGAAACCATAACCTCAGCAATCTAGTAGATTTTAAATCTGAAGCTGTTGTTTCCAAAACCTTCAAATCTGGATCTCCTCTTGAAGTTTTACTGTAATTGCTTATCATGTTGTGGTGATATGCTACCTACATCACAGTCCACAACACCTGCTCACATCTCTTAGCCTTAGCAGAAAGAGTGTGTTTGCAATTGGCCATTTTTTTTATTGCCTCAACATACTACGTAAGAATAAATTAAATGCAGGGAGAGAAGGTAATGTCTGGTAACGTATGAAAATGCTTTCACTTGTGTTGGATATGGATGGTGAATTATTTTATTTATTTTCTTCAATTTATATGGCTAAGGTTGTATAACATATTGTATCCAACTCATAGATAATTTTAATATTACTCTTGTAGAAATTAAAATATGAGTGTTGTACTCACTGGCATGAATGCCAGCACATGGCTTATGTGTAAAAACAATTAAATTAACACTATTTGACCTAATAGTTGGCTAAACTACGGTGGTTTACCAGAAAACACATGAGTCAGTAGAGGAATTTAATGCTATGGCATGTACCATGGTAGCTCAGAGGTAGAGCAACCAGCTAGAGACCTGGAGAGCCATGGTTCAAAATCGGGCTATGGCATTGAATTTTTCAGTCTGACTCTACATATCCATCTCATCTCCACTTTAACTGTAAATGATACAAAATTTACATACGATTGACAAAGAGAAAAATAGGCACCAGGCCAGAAGAGCATTTAAGAAATTTACTTTACTTAGTAAGGAAATAGACAAGTCCACTGTTGCCTATAACCTTTGGGGGGGGGGAGGATAATAATATTGAAGAAGTATATTTGTTAAGTGTATGTTAGCACATTCAATTGAAGACCTGGGAGAAAATCTACATAAAGTACAAGAAGTAGTCAATGCACTTCAAAGTGCATAAGGAGGAAAATCTGAACTATAATTTTATCAAACCACCATCAGAGGACATGATTTCCAAGTCCAGTTTCTCACTAGGCTCAAACAGTGGAATCTACCTGATGATATGGATAACAGCAAGTGAAACAGATTCTAGGTAATTACCTAAAAACTGAAGCTTGAAATTGTTAAATTTGACTCATTTTTTTAGTTTAACTTTGTTCCTTTTTGACGAGTTCAGACTATATTGCCATAGCCTTCAAATATTTTCTCAAATATTAAATGACTTATCTCTCTTTCTTCAAGGCAAATCTTTAGCTGTTCTCAATGTCTATGACAAAGTAAAGGGATGAAAAATAAACTTAATTTGTTTGTCATTTTTGTAACACACGCAAGATGTTTAAGATTTCCAATCCTAAGTAGAAAAACAATCTTAACATTGTTGACATCTACATTAATTTCAAAACCTTGAGGTCAGAATTCAAAAAAATATTTTTTATAAACTAAATACGATATTTGCATGTATTTATGCTCCTTTAAATTGTATTACTGAAAATGACAAATTTTCACTGAATTAAAGAAAAAAAAATTAACTCTTACAAGATACTAGATTTAAGATTAAATATGAAGTACAATGTAGGTTAATTTCTAGGTATTTTAACTAGTGAAAAACGAATGAACTATTCAAAGCTGTTTACAAACATAAAAGAGTTTGATTTTAAGTAAACCACGTGGTGTTTTCATCAATAACTGAAATAAAAAAAAAAGTACAGAAATCCAATTGATATGAAGACTGATCACAGTTATACTTACCAGCACACCAGTGATGTTCGTTTTCTTCAATTAAGGTTTCTTAAGTTAATGCAAATTCTATGCAAGCACAGACTTTTACTGCCAGAATCAGAAGTTCTTATTATAAAGATTGGTCCAAGAAGCTGCAGTCTACTGGAAGTTTCCTGTTCACACATTTCATCCACAGCTGTGATAGATCTCTGCAGTGGTGAAGGTTCAGTCATGAATGAACCGCTGACTTTCTTTCTTTTTAATAACCAGAATAAAGGTTTCAGGAACTAATAAAGGGGAGAGAAAAGGCGAGATTAGAAAGGAAATAGGATAGAGATAAGGAATTAAAGGTGTTCATGTTGCAATACTGCTGCTTGGGTAATGTTGCCGTTTAAGGGTCAGTTGGCTGCGTAACGTCAGGCAGCCAACCTTTGCACCTGAAAGGTGCAATGTTCAGCGTAATGGAGCGTATATATAGTTCGTATTGCGAAAAGGAGGCAACGCAGCGTAGTCATAAGGTAGTGTGGAAAGCATGAAATTTGCAATTAACAGTATATGCCTTAGGAAGCGTAACCGTAGAAAGACGGGGAAACCCAGAAATGTATACGAGGCAGTGCATTCATAGGAAGGTGCGGGAAACGCTGAAATATGCAATTATATGCGTCAGGGGGTGCATATATGGTTCTTTAGAATATCTCCTACTGTTCTCCACCTCTTTCATATTTTCTTCAATGACAAAACAGCCCTTTTTAAGGTTACCAATGACATAACTAAAGAGCAAGTACATCTGGTTGGGCTGAATTATTCTTACAACTAACAATAATTATTTACTACTAATGCTCCTGTTTTCATTAAAAAGAAACAAAGCAATCGATACTTCTTATTTAACAGTAGCTTTGTGTATTAAATTTCTCCATGTAACCCACAATATTACTTGATCAAACGTAATAACAGCACAGCAATTTCAGTGTGACATATATGGGGTTATCTTTGTTTTGATGAAATCGCATTTAGCTAGCTCATGTACCACATAACTTCAAATAATTAACATCTGCAATAAGTAGGATTAATGGTGTATGATAGATGGCGTCGTCTGCTAGAATTACCACACCCTTCGGCCACGTAATATACGCGCCATTTAGCAACACATAACCATGCTATTACTGCCATTTTGCGGCTATTAACCGGTTGCATTCTTTTGGCACTTTGTGCTCAGTTCTACAGTGGGTTTTTAATTTCTGAAGTTGGTATGGTTTTGCGGCATTGCGCAGCCAACTGACCCTTAAACGGCAACATTACCAAAATATACATTATTATACATTATTTGAAATATACATTATTATTAATTATTATGGAGGGATATGCTTCATCCTCTGAAGGGAGGCCATGTCTTGTGAGAGGCAAGGTGACTTAACAGGACTGACATTTTCTCCTGTTTTCAGCAGATGGAAGTTCCTCTTCAGTTTTGGGACAAATTTGAGTAAATTATCCTTGCATATGGTTGAGGAGTTCAATTTGGTTAGTGTTGATGCTGAGGCAAGCTACAGTGTTTTACTACTGTTGTTTTGGACATGACACTATTGACTGTAGGTATTACTCCACTGTGGTGTCATTGTGGCACAGCCTACCTGCCCTCTATGTGTCTGGAGCACTGTCCTAAGCCATTTTTGTGCTACCTCCAGCAGCCTGCATGTCACTGCCTTCAGGGGATGTTACGGACATGCACGTGTAGGTCAACAGCATGGCATGGCTTTCAGCCATTGAGATCCATCCCCAAGAATTTCAGCAATGGACAAACCTCAACACACACCAAAAACTTTTGTTTTGTACAGGTACTGAGGAAGATCTCCTAGCAGTTTCAACCAGCAGAGAAAGTGGCAGCCCTCCCCAGGCACAATGACTTCCAAAGGTGTCCCCTTAGGAGCCCACAAATGCACAGCCAAATAAAAACAAAATGTGCTCTCATCACACTTTTATTCACTTCATCCGGTATCCACTATGGATGCAAGTTGAACCAGACAATAGTGGAACCAGATGGACCGTTTAAGCTAAATAGATTTTAGTCTTCTTTCTTTAACCTTTATGAATATCTACTGCATGAACCTGCATGTCACTAATGAACTCTAGGTACTGATCTGGATTCAACACCAAGTTCATGTCCTTGCCCATTAACCCCCCAGGACACTTGTTTGTGTCATGGGTATCTTTATGTAGTCATCACAAATCTGAAGTTGCCAAGATGGTTCCTATACACAGCAGTCTTAGAGCAGGTAGGGGAGGTGATTATCCATTCACCTTTTGAATGAATGGATAATTTGTCATTGAACCATCACTAACAAGACTTTGACTGTGTCATTTAAGATATCTCCCAATTGTGATCAAAAGCATTTGGAGAAGAAACTTTCAAAAGCCCACAGTGCCTTAGCCAAGAAATACTTCCAGTTTAATGTTCTACAGTTAAATGTTAAATTTTAATTACTAAAAAAGCAGAAAACTCAGGTGTATTTTCCTCCTGCCATTAATCTAAATATAAAATTACAGAAATTAAATTAAACAGAGATACATTACATTTAGCTAAAAAGAATAAAGACTGTGATGAAAAGTTTTCAAACAGGGCAAGTACAGAGTGATATGGTAAAAATTTCAAACCATAAAAGTGGTGAACACTTGAACAAGTTTTCAGAAACTGTTCTAGAATATCATTACTAATATACTCTTGGACAAAATATTCAACATTCATTAATTTATGTTTGCATTTAACTTTAATTTATGAATTAAATTAACAGGGGGGCCATTGTCACAGTTTAAGCTGGGATTTTTCTTGTGAAAATACATCGAAAATAAAAATACTTGTGTCTTGGCTTTCTCTCCCATGGGTTCCTATTTAATAGAAAAAATTGTTAAAATTTTAAGTTGAAACAGCTGCCGTTAAGTCTGTCTTCCACTCTAGGACCAACTACCTATTAATTTACCAAGTATTAAAAATGAACTTTGTCTGAGCTGAAGCTACAAGTATCTCCACATACGGCTGAACTAAAGATAACACACCCAAGATTTCATGTCATTAAGACAAATTTACCCACAATTGTATTTCCTTTTTCCCCAGTAATGGGCACCTCCAAGAAAAAGTAAATAAAAAGAAAAAGAGGAAAAAATAACCAAAGAGATAAAAACTACAGAACTGTAAGCTCATTTAATACTTTTTAAACAGTGATATATGGAAGGAATTAGATATTAATAATGAATCATTGTAATTTGTAAATAATTTTTTTCTCGTCGAAGATGGACACATGGAAGAGAAAGGAGAACCATGAGTGTTCTTATCTTCAATCTACGAACACTAACAAAATTCTCAGCTTGATCTCTAACACCAGTGTGACAATAGTCCCTTGTAAGTTTAAAGCAAGCAATTTAGCATGTATTTAATTTATGTTTGAATGTGTATACATAGAAATTAAATCATCAGCTGTATTTCTCTGAGAAAAAAAGAAAGTATTACATATACTCTGTTAAAGGACAGGCATGATTATGAAAACAGCAAATGTTGCAGTGGTATAATGTATGTTGTGCTGTTTAAAATCAGCCAAGATTATTCTAATAACAAGCAAGCACCACTTTCCTTTAATAACAGCCTTCAGTCTGTTCTGCATTTAATGACTATATGAAGAGAATTACCTCAGAAATATCTCAAATAACAACCAGCACAATAGGCACAGTTGGCAGGACATAGACATAGTATGAGACCCAACTCTATTGCTTACTAAAGACTTCTTAAATCTAAGCAATCACTAATGAGGCTAACAATAGGCCTTTTATAGTCACTATAACCTTAGAAAGCACCTTTATATAATGCATAATCTTTTAGGAAAATCCAATTTGTAGGTTATGTAGTGAGGAGGAAACATCCTCTCGTACAATTGATTGCAGCCAGAAAAAGATTTGGGAGTGATTTGACTTAACAAATCTCCCAAGAAAGAGTGTAATTAATAGTCAAACCTTTGTTAAAGGTACTATTTAATTTAGCATTAAAAATACAGAGGGAGAGTAATGCAACAGACCACCAGGATTCAGTACTCCATCCGTACTCATCTTTAATCTAATCTGTTCTGCATTGAGTTTACATTTTTTTTGTTTTCTTGTTTCTGCTTCTTATATATTTCCACATTATTTAACAATCAGCTCTTTAAGTTGGATTTTACTAGAACTGTGATGTTTTCCAATTTTCCTCCACAGCTCATTCCACAAATGCTCAATGGGGTTGATCTCTGGGGAGTGAAGTTACATTTTCAAGGTGTGGCGAGTATTGTACAGTATCCAACAATGAACATTGATATAAGCTTACCATTTTCTTTCTCTCTTCAGGAGCTGTTTCTTACCCTCTTTCTACCCATGTTATTGCCACTTGTATATTTGACTGCTCTGGCACACTGTCCTTACTGCTATCTCAACTAAGTAACATTCAGGTTGGATTTTTTATTGCAAAGGTTTGTATACCATGCACACACCTTTTCTTGGGTGCCAGTTTTACAGGGAAGTGAGGACCAGGGTGAAGAAGAGCTCACTTGCCTTCCTGTCTTTTTGCAATGTTGTTAACCTAAGAAAGTTTTTAAATCGCAGTGAATAGGTTACTGCAAACTAGCCAAATTATTAAATGAAACCTGTGCTTGTACATGTGTGTGTAATCTGGAATCTACAGACAGAATAAAACTTTAGCATTGAAGCCACAAGATATCAGGGTATGTAGCATGCTTCATATCTCTATGTTATTGCATGAAACCTACTACTTGAAGAGCCAAGTGCCCAAGAAAAGGTGTGCAAATGGTACATTTCCCCCAGTGTGAGAATGCTTTGGTCTGCCTTTAAAACAAACCCTATCAGTACTTTGAGCTCTAACTTTAACAAATTCTTTAGATTTAAATAAGTTTGTACATATGCAGGCATTGTAGACAACTATAACAATCAATATAACAAAGGAAAAAATTAACTGGATTACATTGGAAGATTTTTACAGCATGGCTGTGTGTTTATACTTATGTCCACAGTTTTCATGATTATTGGACTTCAGCTATTTTCTTTAACCAGATCTTCAAATGTCGAATAAAAGAACAGAAATAAATTGTATACATTTATTAAAATTTCAGAAAAGCACAATGTAATTACAGTATTTTAAAATAAATTTACATCATAAATGCTGTTTGTAAATCTCAATTACAGCAATGTAAAATCATGCTAACTTAGTAATTCATTGTTTATAAGCGTATGGTTATAAGTTGTGTTAATCCATTTTGATGAAGCACTTCACACTGAATGTTGCATGTATTTAAGTGCATAAAAATAAAAATAAATTACATTAAAAAAATAAAGCATTAAGAAAGGTATTACGTTACAGATACGCAACAGACAGTATCACTCAGTCCCCTATAACTCTGCTGGCTTGCTTGTGGGAAATGTCTGTGTCAAGGGGATTGTAGACAATATATTAAGTAACTCTGTCTTGCTAGTCAAACCTGTTTCCTCCTGAATCGTGATTAATCTAGAATGACATATAGCAAAAACAGATATGTAAGATATTAAACAAAACAAATCTTACAATACATCAAAATAAAAATTTCATAAACAGAAGATTAAGTGTGAATCAGAATGGTCAAGAGAAGGTAAAAGACAAGAGTCACCATCAAAGTTCAATATTTCCATCTATACAAAGAGATCAATGTAGAATATACAAAAATGAGACCAAAGAAGTATAAAAGAATGACAGAAAATAGTATAGACACTGCTGAGGAAATTTATTGCTACATGGTTTAGCAATTACTAAACACCTATTGCACCGGCAATGGAAAATTCTGAAGAAAATATGAAGATTCAATTTAAGAGAACAAAGAAATGGAACTCCTTTAAGGCAAGAATGCTACATGATCCGAGTTTTACATAAGTTCAGAATAAAGGAAATGCTCAAAGAATGGAAAATTAAACTCAAGTTTATACTTTCTTAAATAGATAATTGGGTACTGAAAGTGTAGCTGAGCAAGTGTAACATGAAGAAAATAACTGAAATGAACACAACAGAGGAAAGTAAATACTGGAAAAAGAAAAGAATGACTTAAAAATGAAAGCTACAATTTAAAATGAAGAAGTCGGAAATTAAAGCCTATATTTGGGACTAGTGGTATTAAGTTAAGCTGTTGTCACACCAACCATCTGCATTTTGACCCAAGCCTGCAATATGCCAGCATCTAAAGAGGATACTTTGAAAGATAGAAGAAACATTGACTGTATGATGGGTTGTATTACAGGCTTGTGTGACACCAACTACAGGTGGTTAATGATCACTGAATTAATGACTGAGAAAGAAATAAAGCAAAATTAAAATATGTAATTAAAATAAGTACAAAAATAATCAACAATCAAAAACAATGAAAAAAGTAATGCAAAGAAAAAATACATAATAAAGTACAAAAATATTAAACAATCAAAACCAATAAAAAAATAATGCAAATTAAAAATACATAGCTAAAATAAGCAAATAACAAGCAAAAACAATTTTGTTATTACACATCAGATTTGTATGCATTAAAATATCTAAAATATGCATGCATTTTTACTGTCAAAATCTTTAAAATATGCACTACACATTTCACTAAGGTAGTTCACTTTATGCTTTTACTTTCTGGTACTTCTGAAGTACATTCTTTCTAAGATGCATTCTGGTCATTGTATGTGTAGTATAAATTGATAATTTTATCTAAATGTTCAGGTGTAAGTTTTTGATGTTTATTGATTAACTCAAGTTTGTATGCAGAGGAAGATTTTTCCATATGGGCAAAATTTGAAAGTACTGCTGTGGGGGAATTTCTTAGGATGCACTAAGTTTTCTCCTTGAAGAGATTTAAAAAACATAAATCTTTGTCAAGATTTCTCTCTAAAACACTGCATAACTTTTAATTTTCCTGCATGCTTTAAGATATGCATTCATGTTAAAATGCAGGTTTTGGAATAAAATGTCAACTGCTGGATAATTATGTCTTTAAACAGCTTAATATGTCTAGTTTTAAAAATATCTATGTCATGTACCTAGTCTGTTGGGAAACCTGTGATAAATTTAAATGGACTCCTGCACAATAAATTGGGTGAAAGGGGGCATGGCACCACATACTCGCATTCAAAATTTCTTTCTTTTCAAAACTGCTGTTCAAATTTGCCAGTATTTTACTTAACTATTGCTTGTGATGACACATGGCACTAGTTATACTGTTTCTATGGATGAGAAATCGGAAATAAAGTCAAAGACATGGAGGAAATAAAATGCATCAAAACATCCCATTGTCCATACTGCTTTTGTATGATTGTATGCTGCTATTCTTAGCATTAATATGGGATTTATTACAAATAATGGATTAGAAAAACATGGAAAAGAAGCAAACCTTTTGTGGATTTGATAGCAGTTTAACACCCTCTTTTACTACATGATACCCCGGGCGATCACACTGATGATGCATGGAATGAAGATGGAGCACTAGTGAAGTGCATTGGCAGGGGAAGCTGGAGAAAATCTGTCCCTGTGCTGCTTTGACCACCACAAATTTCAAATGCGGTCATCTGGGATCAAACCCAGGTTGCCTTGCGAGAGGCGAGAGGTGTAACCACTTGGCCACGGAGCTATGTGGAAACAAATATACAAAAAGAATTTACTGAAAATCAAAGTGAAGGAGAAGCGATACATAATGTGAATGACCATGGTCAAGCCAATGGTTCACGTATTAAGTTTTGGACTTCAAATATTCAATGTGACAGTAAAAGTGATAGTTATATTATTTTTGACAAAGTATGCCATCAAAATGTATGAGTTTTTATTTTCTCTCTGACTGGTAGTAGTTTTGAGACAATATAGGTCAGAAAATTGGATAATGGACGGTTTGTTTGGGCCTTATCAATTGGATTGAGCTGTACTAGGTATTCTTCTGAAAATATTCTTACATCTAAAAACAGGGGAAAGCTCCAGGGAGAATTGTTTATATAATGCAAGCTGTTGGTTGAGGACAAGGTGAGGCACAACCACAGTTGGTTGCAGTGCATAATACTGATGTAAAGAGGCTTCAAAAATAGTTCACCAGGCATAAAAAAGAGAAGGCACCTAAGGGAAAGAAGAAGACTGAAGGAAGACAAGAACATACTTCAGGAAGACCCAACCTATGGAGATGGGGAGTTTTAATGTATTTAAATCAGTCCATCATCATGTTATAAATTTAAGGTTAGTTCTAAAACTAATTTTTTCAACAATTTAGCTCACTCAAATTAGAAAAAGCTATTAGGCTATAAAATTAAATGATATCTTGTTTTAAAGCCTATACAGTAGTGCATATTTGGTAGTTAAATTATTATATGCTCAGAAATGTACAACTAATTATCCTTTAAAAATTAGCACAATAAATTTACCAATTAAGCACTTTATGGAAGAAACAAATCTCAAAAAGTTGTTTATAAAAGTAACAAAACCATTATAACCAAACATGAAGTATACTAATGTAAACAAGTTAGTGAAATCATTTACAAAACTGGCTTACTATTGTTAAAGCTATGCCATTTAAAGCTATTAGGCTATAAAATTAGTTGATATATTGTTTTAAAGCCTATACAGTAGTGCATATTTGGTGGTTGGATTATTATATGCTCAGAAATGTACAACTAATTATTCTTTAAAAATTAGTATAATACAATTACTACTTAATCCCTTTTTTTGGAGAAACAAATCTCTAAAATTTGTTTATAAAAGTAACAAAACCATTATAATCAAACATGAAGTGTACTATTGCAAACAAGTTAGTAAAATCATTTACAAAAGGTTTACTCTTGTTAAAGCTATGCAATTTTGAAAATACCTTTTTTTTTAAAAAATATATATTTTATAAATGTGAAATTTCATTCACAGCTGAATGCATACCTTAAAGCAGCTATCTCAAATTTACTGTGAATCTCCATTAGGGCATCTCTATAGTAAGGATTTTATTATTTTGTCACTAGTACGTTTAAATGCTATTTTAAAATAAAAGAAATGTTTTAAATATGTGTATCATATAACTAATACATGAAAAAATTGTGAACATTAGAAATGCAACAACATTAGAAATGCAT
This sequence comes from Hymenopus coronatus, assembly GCA_030762935.1. Classification (NCBI taxonomy): domain Eukaryota; kingdom Metazoa; phylum Arthropoda; class Insecta; order Mantodea; family Hymenopodidae; genus Hymenopus; species Hymenopus coronatus. The sequence continues at coordinate 99,734,303 of CM060900.1, read as the reverse complement.
AATACATGCACTATAAAACTTCACATAGAAGCACAGAACACAAAATATGTTGCAAAAATTAATTCTGTGTTACAACCAAGTATGTTCATTAGATATTCTTTCATACAAACCATGTGTAGGATAAGGTTGGAAAGGTAGAATCAGACTGAAAAATGCAATGCCATAACTGGGATTTGAACCATGGGTCTCCTGAGTATGGCATTGCATTTTTCAGTCTGATTCCAAACTTAATATGCATTTGCATAAAAATCCGATGTGCCGTCATTATAAACATGCCAGTTAATGTGATTCAGCTATGGAGATGTAGGAGGAGGGGGTGTTCAAGAAGTATTTTTAAAGTTAAAATTATATTAATGGAAGGAAAGGATACTGGTCTGCTTTAAAGAAGTAGGGTTACACCACTGCTGTAAAAGACAAATATGAAGTTCTTTGAATAACATTACAGATTAGTTGATGTTCAAAGGTTCATTGTAAATCAAAATTAGAGGTTTAATTGGAAAAATTTAATCGAAGACTAAACTAGTGAAAGATATGACAGTAGCATATGAGTAGTTGTTGCATTGATGTTAAAAATGTAATTCATATTTTGATTTGATACTGCTATGCCTAATTACAAGGATACAAGTTTCTGCTTATGCATTTAAAATAGCTAGCAGCAAATTTCTCTCACACTGGAAAAAGAAGAGGGGGAACAAAGGAAACTTTATTGCAGTATGCTCCATGGCTGACATGGACTTAGATTTTATATTCAGTAGCAAAAATATTTAGGAGAACATTTATTATACTATAAAGTAAGCAAACTGGAGCTAATACACCTTTATTAAAAACAATTACACATTAGAACTACAAGGTGTCCAAAAAAAACTGGCTCTGGTTACAGATTGTTCGTCCACCAATTATGCACGAATTATTGCTCACCGCGAGCAGATACAAGAAATAGATGAATGTGTAATAATTAGATAATAAATAACAAATAAGCTAATGCAAAGGTCCATATTTACTGATTTGATTTTGTATTTTACATTACATTAGATGCTGAAAAAGACCTCCCTGTGCTGCAATGCACTTGTCCATGTGCCCTAAAATGTTAATATAAACTTCGCATAATTCTGCCGCATCAACTGTCAAATTTCATTACAAATATTGCCCTTCAAGTCTTCTAACGTTTTTTAGTTGTTTGTATACACTTTTCCCTTTAGACTGCCCAACAGATAAAATTCACAAATGGTTAGGTCTGGTGAATGCGGCAGCCATAATCCTTTTCTGATAGACCTTTCTTCTGTGAATCTTTCATGAATTCATGAGATGGACTTGTGTGAAGTGCGAACAATTGCCCCATCCTATTAAAAGACAGCATATGTATATTCATGGTGGCCAACTCTGCGTAAAATTCCTTGAAGATTTGCATATATATCAGTGCTTACTGTTCTTTAAAAAAATATGGGACCCTGAAACCAACTTTCCGACATGCATACCACACTCCGGTTTTTTCAATTGTGAAAAGTTCCTCATTAAGCATATAGGGATTGTTTGTTGACCAGTATCTGTTGTTCTAGGAGTTCACATGTCCTGTCATATGGAACCAGGCTTCATCACTCATTAAATACAGCACTGGATCCAACCTTTCACTTTCAATTGTTTGATATAGCCACACACAGTAAGTCACATGTTTAGTCTTATCTTCCTCCTTCAATTCTTGAACACACATTTGTAGGACTTCATCCCTATATGGTGTAAAACACATTGACAAGACCTATACGAAATGCTCACTTGTTGCAACAATTTTTGTGTCAACTTCTTTGGACTCTACATCATTTGTGCTTGAATATCCACAATCACAGCAGGTGTATGAATGGATAGGGCTGGATTCTTTTTTTGCATTTCCAACTGATCTGTTGTGCACCACTTTGTCACCAACTCTTGCATGCTGCTCTTTGCTGGTTGAAAAGGTCAGGACACTTCTTTGCAAAAATGTCCCGCTTTTCCTTAAATGAACTGGTAGACACGTACGTATGCCTCCACTATTCTTTCTTGAAGAGGATATTTCTTGCTGGGATATTTACTTACCTGTCTTAACCAAGTCACAACAGCTTTCGTATGACAATAAGAAACAGCTTTGCAACAATATATGACATTGGCAGGCAACGATGAGCAGTCTAATACTTGGGGCCGGTTTTTCATGCACAATCCTTCATGATCCCCTTCAAAATAGTCTCCTTCCCAGTATCAGCACTACTCCATGCATATTTTCCACTGTTGGAAGCAACAATGTAGATACACTTCTGTCAAGACTGTTCATCATATTCAACACTTTAGTTTTAACTACTTCTAAGGATTTGAACTGCGTTCCTTTCAATACAGACTTGAGTTTGGGGAACAAAAAAAGAAGTCGCAAGGGGCCAGATCCAGTGAGTATGCTGGATGCTCAAACACATGGATCTTGTGCTTCACTGAATACTGCTTGATAGAAAGCATATTGTGCACTGGGATATTGTCTTGATGCAGGATCCATGTGCGATTCTTCCACATTGCAGATCTTTTCCTTCTGACCTACTCATGGAATGTTTCTAAACACCCTTGTAATTCACTAATGGCTCAAATGCTTAAGCAACAATCTGTTTTAGTAATTTCATGAACTTTTACATCATTTTCATTCATTCATGATGTTCAAGAGTGGCCAGGTTGTGGAGCATGTTCAATCTCTTCTGTTCCTTCTTTGAATCTCTTGAATCGTAAAAAACTTGAGTGAGGGATAAACATTGATCACTATGAACTTTGTTTAGCAAACTGAATTTCTGTAGAAGATTTTCAATTTTTACAAGGAAATTCACATTCTACTTGACTTACTTCTTTCCAATGGAACTACGGTATAAAAGATTCTTGGAAGGATGCACATAAGAGGAGTTGTGTCTGAATTATTCAATCACTGGCCCTAGAGAATGCTCTACCACATCCATACTTTCTAGATTCTCCAACTTTAAGTCCCTGTGATTTCAACCTAATTCTTAAGATGAAGGAATAACTTTGTGCCATCCACTCCCAAACAGTTGAAGATATTGGAAAGGTTAAGTCAAACTGAAAAATTCAATGTGATTGCATTGAACTATGGAAACCAAGAGATCTGTGGTTCTGATCAAGCTATAGTATTACATTTTTTAGTCTGATTCTATCTTTCCAACTCCTATCCCACACATGGTTTGCATGGAAAAAAAAAAAACAATTAAGATATTCTTTAGGCAATAGATTACCCTCTTCATATTATCAACAGATTAGGCAGTGACAACAGTATTTAAATGACTTCCGCATTGCTAGGAATATAGTGTACATGACACTGGAGATTATATCTAAAGCCTGTAAAACTTAGACCATTTATGTGTGCTATGTACCTAGAAAATAGATAGTTGCCATTATTAAACGTCAGCCTATGTATTTCTTATTTAGTATAACTTGAGATTTATTATAGAATAGGATCTTATATGAGAGAGAGTGGTGGTTCTTATAAAGATTGAATGCTAGGAGCATAAGTCAAAAGAAAGAGAAAACAAAGGCCATTCCAGATTGGAGGGTGCAGAGAGGAAGAGGGGGAAGGAAATAAATGCCTTATCAAAGTTTCTTATCCTAACTTATAATACTTTTCTATATTTAAATGTTCTATAAAAGCACATCAATGAATTATTCCTTTTTTTTCAATACATGTTTTCTGGTTTCTATAAAAATATTTTACTTTTATACAGAAATGAAAAATGTAGCTTTCTATATTAATTTTGCATATAATTCACTTTTAAATGAATTCTGGCAAGACTGAGAAATGTACCTACAAATTACTGCATTAGAAAATGTCATGATAAATGTATTTTTACTTTATGTTGCATTTAGTATAAAAACTGTACTGTACATATAACAATAACTAATAAATAAAATAAAAAAACAGCTTACAGTTAAAATTTCTTTTATTAGTTAACTCCTAATTTCTCTCCTTTACCTTACTTGTTGAAATGAAACAGTGATAACTACCAGCTCAGTAAAAATTAACTGCTTTTGACCCTTAAGAAGATACACAGGGTAATTTATTCCTAGAAATGAGAAATGTGCAGCTGTTATGCATTGAGCAACTCTCCTATTCTCAAGTAGACTTGTCCTGCACATGCTTTTCTATATTTTAATTATCTGTGATATTAAAGTGAGTAAATATTGTGTTTCTTTGCTGCATCTATAAGAAGTTTTTACCCCGTATGCCTCTGTCATCTAGCAAGAAAACTCGCCTATTCTCAAGTGAACTCATCTGATATTTGCACTGTTCTGTTCATTATTACAGCTGTGGAAACATTTTACCCTGTGCTCCTCTAAATGCCTACTAGCAAAGCTTTCTATAAACTCTCGTATTGTTTGCATTATGTTAGAATAGAAATGTTTAGAGAGAAGAAATCTTTGACACATGCTGAAATCATGTCTATCTTTGAGGATGCTGATGAGGACATTATTGGTGCTTATCATCATCAGTGGAGGTCCACCAGTGACCTGGTATGAAACAAATTGTAAAAGATGGCAAAACCAGAGTTGACACATGGAGCTTGCTATTTAAAGTGAAAATACTAGACCAGATACTGAAGTACACCAAAATTCAGATAGATACGAAGAGAACATAGTATCCCAGAGAGTGTGATGCCACCCTAACATGTGGGAATCTAGATATTTGGGTTATTGATGGCTCTGTTGTAGACCTTGTAATTTGCACCACGTCATAGACATGCTTTAATTTTCTTATGAGCTGCCTCTGATACAAAATTACTAGAAATGGCAGAAAAAAAGTGGACAAGATTACACATGTATGAGAGATATTTGAAGTATTTGTAAAAACTGTCATTCTACATACAGAATGTATGAATATGCAACTATATAAGCAAATTTGGAAGCCTTATTTGCCATTGTAGCTTCAAGGTATTTATGAAGTCTACACCAGTAAAGTATGGTCTGAAAATCTTAATGCTAACAGACTGTCAGTCATTTTTCACAACCAATATGGAAATATACGAGGGCTGATCAACAAAGACTGAGACTGATTTTTTTTCGCAGATGTTTATTACTCCAATTCAATGTTTACATGATCTTTTTCAAAGTAGTCCCCTCCTGCTTCAATGCACTTTTTATAGTGTCTCTGCCAGTCCTTGAACACCTGCTGGAGACCATTCTTTGTCAGGTCCTTAAGAATCGCCTCACTTTCCTTGAGCACTGCTTCAGAATTCTCAAATTGAATACTCCTAAGCTTTGCCTTTAGTGATGGGAATAAAAAAAAAGTCACAGGGTGCAAGATCGGGGCTATAAGGTGGATGTGGTACACAGGTAATGTTGGATCGAGCCAGAAACTGTATGACTTGATTTGTGACGTGAGGCTCTGCATTGTCATGATGAAGTCGCCACCCAGTCCGAGAAAGCTCTGGTTGTCTCTTTGCAATGTGCTTCCTCAGCGTAGCCAATACTGACGTGTAGTATGCTACTGTAACAGTAGTGTATGGGGGAACTGCATGCTGGTAAATCATTCCATTACAGTCAAAAAATGTGATCACCATCACTTTCCCTGCAGATGGAATAACTGGTGTTGGAGAACCACCTAAACACTGTTGCAAAGGTAATGCATCTTCACTGTATGCTTGCTTCAGCTTTTCATAAGTTTTGGTGGCTGTATGGTTTAAATGAAAACAGAATTTGATTACCCTGTACTGCTCCTCTCGCATCACCTCCATTGTCTGGTATGCAAAATGCACGTAGGGTCTACAAAATAGAGCATTACTATCAACCTACCGATACGAGAGTGCTGCCGCCTACCAATATTATACATAAAACCCTGCTCTTTTCAAGTATTTATGTTACAGATATGAAACTATCATGGAAGCTACGGAAAAAAATCAGTCTCAGTCTTTGTTGATCAGCCCTCATATTTATATTTATTTTCTTTCAATAAAACTTTACTAAATTTTACAATATTTCTCGTCGCATATTTGAGTTGCTATTTTATCCCTTGGTTCACCATACATTTTTAACCATCATATGGAAATATATCCTGAGGCACAACTTAATGGCCCTATGCCATCAGGAATTCTGCCAGTGATATTTCAAGATATTAGTAGCTCCCCTCTCTTTGATTGGAAGAAATGTCAGCCAGCAAATGGTTTACCATTGGCACAAAAACTGCTGCAAAATCAAAAATTTACTTTGGTAGGAACTCTAATGAAAAACAAAAGGGAGGTTCCTAAGGAATTCATCCAACTGAAGGACAAGCAAGTTTGTTCCAGTGCTTTTAGTATCAGCAAGCTCAAAATGATCCTTGTTTAACAGGAACAAATGAGTACTCTTATTGTTAATGATGCACTATGCTGCTGACTTAGATCATCAAAATTTGGTTTTGTGGATCAGATGTGCCAAAATTATTCATTGAGCTGTATTTCCAACTTTTGGCCATTGACTATTTGTTACCTTTTGTTGAATGTGTATGGCACCATGAATTGCTAAAACATTTTGGATGGAATCTACTGGATGTTTAATTCAGGAAGAGGGCAACTATCAACACTTTGCCAAAATCCCTTCAAGACAGAATAAAATATCTGATGAGACCTATGGATTAAGCTAAAGCAGTGACCATTAGGAAAGGAGCAAGGTGCCACTTCTGTTCCAAGGGCCACAAGACAACAAAGTGTTGCACCAATTGTGGGAAGGTGATCTGCAAGTGGATAAGACGGACTTAAAGCAAACGAAGCCTGATATAGTACTAATATTTGCGGGAACAAATTATATTAGTAGAGGAACAAGACCTCAAGAAATAATGGGTGACACTATGGATTGGGTAAACAAAATTAGAAAGCAGTCGTGTGACTCTAAAATCATAACAAGTGGTGCTGTACATAGACGAAACATAAGTACAAGGTTTGTTATAAATATAAACAAAGAACTTGATTGGTTGTGTTCTGTTAAAAACTGTTTAATGGTTGATGACAACTTCTGGCTAAATGATGGGGATTTTAGTAGGGTTGGGTGGGATATATTTAAATAGAAGGGGTTCTTTTAAATTCAGCAAATTGTTGAATGATGCTATCCTTTCGCTGCTTAAGGGAAACTTGTAAACCCCCCAGGGTGGGTGCAATTTCAGGCAAGGCTACCAGGACAGCACATTAAAACTGTTAGATCAAAATGGGCAATATATATCCAATAAAGTGCTTGAATTTGAATTTATATTATATGAGGTACGTCCAGAAAGTAAGTTCCGTTTGGTAATAAAATTAAATTGTGTACAGATACAGAATAATTATTTATTGCACAAAATTCTACAACTCTTAAACTACTTTTCCACATAACTGCCGAAAATTTGCAGCATGTGTCATAGCGTGGCATAAGTTTATGTATACCTTCTTCATAGAAGTTTGCCGCTTGTGTCTTCAAAAAGTTGGAAACATTTTCTTTCAGCCCTTTATCATTGTTGAAGTGTTGACCGCCAAGGAAAGACTTGAGATGTAAGAACAGATGAAAGTCACTAGAAGCGAGGTCAGGGCTGTACGGAGGATGGTCAAACATGTCCCAGCCAAATCCCTGTACGAGGTTTTTCGTCACATTTGCAGTGTGTGGTTGTGCGTTGTCGTGAAGAAAAAACAACACCTTTTGACAGAAGTCCTTGGTGCTTATTCTGTATTGCGCGGCCCAATTTCCTAAGTGTCTTGCAATAAACATCTGCTTTGATTGTTTGACCATGCGGTGAGAAATCAATGAGTAAGATGCCTTTCCAGTCCCAGAACACTGTGCACATAATTTTTCGAGGTGTCAAGATTTGTTTCGGCTTAACCTTTGCTGGGGATGAAGTGTGCCTCCATTCCATTGATTGCCGCTTACTTTCAGGGGTGTCGTAAGAAACCCAAGTCTCATCTCCTGTGACTATCTGTGTCAGAAATTCTTCGCCGTCTTCATCATAATGGGTTAAAAACTGAAGTGCACTACCCACCCGTTTTGTTTTGTGTTGCTCAGTAAGAATCTTTGGTACCCAACGTGAGCAAAGTTTACCAAATTACAGTTTTTCGGTAACAATTTCATGAATTAGTGATCGTGAGCTTTGGGGAAATTCCATAGCGAGAGCACTAATTGTAAACTTGCGGTTTTCCTGGATCTTGTCATCAATCGCGTGAACCAGTTCTTCTGTAACCAAAGCTGGACGCCCACTTTGTTCTTCATCGTGCACTTCACTACGTCCTTCATTGAACTGTCGGACCCATCTTCTCACCATTGAATCGCTCATTGCATTTTGTCCGTAAACTTCGCAAATTTGCTGATAAATTTTGATTGGTTTCACTTTCCTAGCATTCAGAAAATGAATCACAGATATGATTTCACAAGCGGCGGGATTTTCAATCAACACCGACATTGTAAACAAGCACAACAAAGCGTATGTGGCTGACAGCGATCTCAAAATGGCGCACGTTTCTTCTCCTTGATACAGAGCGTCTACCGCGCATGTGTGGAACTGCGATCGCAGCGCTGCAGCAGAGATAAATTGAAACGGAACTTACTTTCTGGACGTACCTCGTAGAAAATAACCCTGATGTAATATGTATAACTGAGCATGAGCTGAAAGACACAAACATTAAAAACTTAATCATTTCAGGGATACAACCAGGCAGCATGTTTTTGTAGGAAAAATTATAAAGTGGTGGAACAGCAATATTTGTAAAAAATAATATTAATTTTATTGTAGATAAGCTTACATTACAGTACTGAAAAAGATATAGAATTATCTGTTACTGAATTGTATTATAGGTCAGTAAAATCCAAAATTTGCTGCATATATAAGTCTTCTAATGGAAATATTGACAACTTTTTTACTAATTTAGAATCAATTCTTCATAAAATGACATAATCCAATAAATACATTATAATTTTGGGTGACTTCAATATAGATATGCATAAAGATACAGCCACATCAAGAAAGTTTAGTAGTTTGTTGTTGTCTTTTAATATTAATCTACCAATAACTGTATCAAGGATAATAACATTTACAGAAACAATTATTGATAATAGAGCAACCAATATCCCAAAGCAGTTTTTTAAGACAGAGGTTATACACACCTTAATTTCTGCACAATCAATTCTGCAAGAAATAGGGAAGAACTTACCTAATATTAAACATATGAATATTAATAAAGAAACTATAAGATATACTTATGTGAGGAACTTTTCTATCTCTAACTTAGAGTTGTTTCAAGAATTGATTAAAGGAGAAGATTGGGCTACTGCAGTTGAAGTAAATGATGATGGAAAAACTTAATGTTTTCATAGAAATAATGAATTATTACCTTAATGTTGCGATGCCGAAACAAAGAAAGAAAATTCTAGAGAAAAAAGTTATTAAGCATAAACAATGGTTGAGCTATGAACTGTGAAAATTTAGAAAACAACTTGTAACAACTTATGATTTATTTAAAAAGTTAAAAACTTATGATTTAGAAATTATATAATAATAATAATAATAATAATAATAATAATAATAATAATAATAATAATAATAATAATAATAATAATAATAATAATAAAGCAACAATTAATTAAAACTACAACATCTAAATATGCTAATAGTATCCTAAAAAGTAGTAATAATAAATCAAGAGCTTTGTGGGAAGTAATAAATACTAAGATAAACAAAAACTAAGCTAAAGAAATTAGTACAATTAGTAATATAAAACTAAAATGAAGCCTAACTTACTTGCTGATACATTTAATCATCATTTCAATAATATTGTTGCCTGCCTGGGTAGTGTGGTGGTAGCGTGTTTGCCTCGCATTCAAAAGGTTGTGAGTTCCGAATCTCGCTTAGGGTGAGTTACCCAGATAAGGTTTATTTTCGGAGTTTTCCCTTATCCTGAGAAGACGAATGTCGAGTAACTTTAAGTTCCATGGACCCCGAGATCATTTGAGCATCATTTCACCAATTTCATTCATCGTCCGATATGACCAAACTAGGTTAAAGGACGTTAAACTAAAAAATATAATAATAATAATAATATTGTTAAGAAAAATGTATATGTAACTAAAAATAATAGTAACATATCTTTGATAAATGAATCTCTATATCTAGCTCCAGTCACTGAATCAGAAATAAGCAACATCATTAGGTCTCTCAAAAATAGTAAAAGCATTGGAAATGATGACATATTTAACAACCTGCTAAAAATAAGTAACAAATTATTACACTTGTCTGAGCAAGTATAATAAATGTGTCCTTACTAAGTGGTAGATTCCCAGAGATACTGAAAACTGTTAAAGTTTTAAGCCTTTATTTAAACATGGAAATGTCAACAATGTTAACATTACTGACCTTTACTTTAGTATTATCACTCAGCAAAATTTTTGAGAAGGTTTTTGAATGTGGATTAATAAAGTTTTTAAATAAACACAATGTACTGAACATTGAGCAGCATGGCTATATGAAACGTACATCAACAGAAACTGCCCTTATAGAATTAATTCATAAGAATTTAGTAGCTTTAGATAATAAAGAGTTTGTAATGAACATATTTGTCGATATGAGTAAAGCATTCGACTGTGTGAATTTAGATAGTTTGGTGGAGAAATTAGACAGTTATGATATAAGAGGAGTGGCACTAGAGTGGGTACGATGTGTATAATAGGAAACAGTATGTGGAAATAAAGGGAACGGATGGCAACTACAGACCAACATTAAATACTGTAAAATATGGTGTACCGTAGGGTTCTGTACTAGGACCCTTGTTATTTAAAATATACATTAATGATGATATTAGTTCATGTAAGACACTAAAGAATGAATTAATATTATAGGCTGATGACATAGCAATATGCTGTACACAAATGTTTACAGGATTTGGAAATTAATGCTAATATCGTAATAAACCATCTCACTCAAATTTTAAAACAAAATAATTTGAATATTAATATTACTAAAACTAAGTATATGCTTACATCTAATCCAGAAGCTGATTTCAAACCTGATATAAACATTGATAGAAAAAGCTTAGAGGAAATTGAAACCATAAGATATCTTTGAGTCATATTAGACAATAATAACAACCGGCACTCTCATGTTGATGAATGTTGCAGTAAACTGAATAGTCAATTATTTGTTAAGATATTTGGCAGCCTTTGGTATCACAGAAGTGTTACTAAATATTCACCATGGTTTTTTTATGAGTTATGTGAACTACTGTGTAACAATATGGGGAGCTACTTCTATAGAAATTATAAACAGCATTTTTATCCTTCAAAAGAAAGCCATTTGCACTATGCTTAAGTTAAATATTACACAAGGTGTAAAATCAGGATTTATAAAAATGAAATTACCTACGTTTCCTAGCCTAATAATTCTCAGAACTGTACTGCATTTAAAGACAAATTATAATAAAATGAACTCTGAAAATCATGAATATAACACTAGAGATAGGAATGACTACAATGTAGTATACCATAGACTAGCAATATTTGAATGGAGTCCAAAGTATAAAGGAGTTGTATAATATACTTCCTAATGAAATAAAGTCAATAAATAATGTAAATAAATTAAAAAATGAACTGTGTAAATATTTAGTAAATAAAGGTATTCTATTCAACTGAAGAATTTGTTAATAACTGATGTAGTTCTTATATTTCTATTGTTTTTAATTAATTTGTCAGTATTTTTGTTTGTTATGTTTCTGTTGTATATAGAACCAAATTGACAGTGTCTAATAGATGTAATCTCAGTCAACAATAAATTGAAATAGCAATCACATACTGGAGTCCTGTCCAGACTGTTTCTCTGTCACGCGAAGGTGTAAATCAGTTAGTAATAAAATATTTTTGAACAACCTTTCTTTTTCAACAGTCAAATAACAGCATTAGTGAAGGTATAAATCAGTGAGTAATAAAACATTTTTTAACAAAGTCAAATAACAGTACATATCATGTAAATTATGTCAATTGCAACAATTAGGTATGCATCAGGGGATTTTAAAACATTTTTGAATAAATTAGTTCCAGAAAGTCTAATAATGATGTTTATTATGCAAATTTTGTATAAAGTAAAAATTTACCCCATGCGAGTCCTCATGTAGTACAGTCACGAGTTCTGAAGTGTTAATGAATACAGCTTCAGCAGGTACCTTTTGCACACACTTAGTACATGCCATCAATATGTAAATATAAATGTTCCCCTATACATTGACCTTGATTGTCCTGATATACTATTGCAAAATTGTTTCTCACAGTTCTCTCTGTTAATGCTGCTATCAATTTTGAAATGCTACAGGAAGACTATTCATAGGAATTACAGATACTAATGTGAGAACTTATGATAAAGAATAAAAACATAGCTTTAGGTGAATATTTAAAAATTACCGTTTTAACTTTGAAGTACAGAAATTAAAAATTGCACTTAAAATGATTTTGCATGATGGTCTTTTTCAGTTAACTATCTCTTTGGCATGGGTGTGATCAGACATTTCCTAGACATCATATGACATGCTTCAGCAGATAGTTCTATTCCACAGAATCTAACAATCCAGTGATAAAACCAATGTCTATGATTATGATTCCTTGACCTATAAACTGCAGGGTCCTGAGAGTGACAATGAGAAGATGCACACCACTCAGCCATGCTTACTTCATGGCCACTTTTACTAACTTCATTTAATCATAATTTTAGAATAAAACTGAAAGGTAAAACATGTTTCTTCATATTGTTTTCTGGAATGATTTAACAAGTAACAGAACTTATCTAGGTTCACTTGTATAGGAATGAGGAGTTCCTGTATACCTGTTTTTTATATTTCTGCAGAGTAATTTGATGTATAAAAGTCACATCCATAATGCAAACCACAACAGTACAATACAAATGACAAACTAGAGCCAATAATTACATTGAGGGTTTTACTTGTTTAGCTTGTAGGGGGATACTGCCCTGTACTTGACCTTTGCATATATATTGCACATCCCTAGCCTTATCATCATCTATCCAAAATTCTGAGGTTAATAATGAATTCATTCAGGTTCTGGACCGAGATAGTTGAAAGCTTCTCCAATTTTGGAAACAGACTCCCAAAAATGAGAGCTCTTTCAAGCTCTGGTACTCTGCACTCACATGATAGATAAACAGCTGTCTCAACTGCTTGTTGACACTGTTGACAGGCAGGATTACTTGCCGTTTCACCCTTGCTGTCTTCTGAGGCACAGGGTCCTGCAAAAAGGCTTGCTGATCATGAGTTTTTCCCCTACTTGTTTTATCAGTTCTCTTAATTTGCATCTGTCCAAAGAGCTTTGGAGTGCCTGTAACCTACAGATGAGTTCTAGAATTTCTCTCGTTTTCTGAGCAACCAGTTCCTGGTAGCTTTAACTGGTTTGTATGATAGCTCCAGTGCTGTTTCAGGTCCAATAAGAGTTGCTCAGTTCTCGTCTTATATCTTCATCTGTTCTTTCATTGCCCTGAATCCCCAAATGCCTCAAAACCCAGCTCAGCTGAATTGAAGTATGAACAGCCACTTGGATTTAACTGAGTGGTTATTGAATGCCTTCAGGCCTGTCTGCCTATCAGAGACTATGTGAGTCTATTATAGCATCTTCTTAGACTCTCCTTAGTATACTGGCTAAAATACCAAATATCTCTGCCTGAAAGACTGTGGCCTATTTACACCAATTATATGGAAGCTTGGTACTGTTGCCATAGAGTTCCAGTCCCTGTCTCAAATCTGGTTTTAGATTCCTATTATACCAGACTGGGCTTTAATTTTCTTCAGGTTTAACTTGTCCATTCCATTCATTGTGTTTAAGACAGCGGATAATTAAAGTTTTGTCGGACAAAAACCTCATTTTTTACTTGTATCTACCTAACCAAAAAGCAATTTATAAAAATTATTATCTATTCTAATGAATAAAAATTTTCCTGAAAAGAAAGAAAATGCTGAAGATAAATAATTAGTAAAATGCCTGATTTAAAAGGATTGGTTACAAAATGTACGTGCTCAAACTGAGCATCCTCAAGAATTTAAGGATTTATTTTTGGCATTCAATTATTCAGGAGTGCATTTTGCCTCAAGGATACCTAAGCCCCTGTATCAGTCCATAAACAGCTACATAATGAAAAATGCAGGAGTGACATGATGAAAAGACTTTAGGGTTCACTTTGGCAAGGCCATGGGAAGCTTGTTAAAATGGGGGGGGGGGGAGCTTTCTGCCTGGAAGTGTTATAAAGAGCTACAAACTTAATTGTAAATTTGTGCTGCCATCACCAATTCTGTGATCAAATTGCTGATGAAAATGATAAGAAAACATGATGACCCCTGCAGTTCATGCTTCACTACATCAGACAGTGCATTGTGGGGCATTGGCAAGCCAAAGGTTTGGTAGCATTGATATGTTTCTGATGAGAACTTAAAAGCTGATACTTATGACAACTTCCAAGAAGAGACAATGATAATGCTGCACAAAAAATGTATATGAGAACAATATGTTTTTGTAGAACTCATGAAGGTCATACTGTAGTCCTTGATGGCTAACAAGCCAATTTCCAACCAAATTTGTTAAGAGAAAAAAACAGACATGAAATGGGTATACTGGCATATTTGCCCTTATTTATATTTCATACAATTTGAAAGGCAAATGCCATGAAAGTTACTGACAAACTGTAGCCTCATGTTGTAGGTTTCATAATATAATGGACTTTCACAGTACTTTGGAAAGCCTAGACAATTTTCTGAGTATTATACATGTCTTTGCACCTAGGGTCACTTATTAAACAGCACTAAATTAATTTATTCCTTAGAATATATCAATGTGACTAAGCCAAATAGGCATTTCACATTTTATAATAAATAACAAAGCATCAGAGTCTTTGTATTCAACATTATAAGAACTAAAACTGACACCCTGTATTGTCAAGCATACCCTCCAACTAGACTTGCCAAAAATATTAAAATTATAATAAGGGGCACTTGCCTCTCTCCCTTTGGAGAACAGAGCGGTACTGTGAATATTGACTTGCACACAAATATGTATAATTACATCTAGTAAATGTCTATTTGTACTCTGTGTTAAAATTTCAAAGGAACATCTAAGGTGATGTTACCCTGAAGTATATACATTAAACAATAGATTTACACTAACGTTTATTATTTCCATAAGAAAATTGCCTCTAATATATAATTAGTCATCTGTATATATTGGATGAATTAGCATCTTCAAATGTGCTACTTTTTGTTGCACTAGTCAAAGAAGCTTGCAGTATTCTCAATAAGGCCACAAAACCCCTGACAAACCACACTACAATTCAGTGTTCAAAATTTAAAGTGCTCCATTTTATAGTCATATGAACCAGAAACACTGAAGAAATACGACATTAATACACTCATGATACAATTGAAAAATGCTAACAACTTCTCTAACAATTTCAGACTATTAAATGATCTTAAACTATATTGAAATACACAAAATTCTTTATATAAGAAAATCCCTTATACTTTTTAGTCCCAAGACATTCTCAACTAAAGCTCCTACTTAGGTTCCTGGCTTTACCCATGTGACCCCAAGATGCAGCCCCCCCCCACACACACACACACACAATCTGACATAGCCATGTGACTTGTGGTTACTAATATCAAATATACTGAATGGACATGTGTGCATTTTCAAATTACAAATCACTAAACCGAATGAAATACACAATTTTTGATATCCTGTATGACGGTAATATAGGACATGATTTTTGCTTCTTGAATGCAGGAAATCTCATATGATATGAGATGTCTGGCAAGTCTACTTCCAACTGAAGTAGCTTGTCTACTTACGGAATCTTATAAACATAATCCTTATCATACATTACTTTCATTCAGACACCACCTTTAAATGTTTAATGGAATAACGTGGTCCCAGGTGGAAGTACAATGTAATACAATTATAATCTCTAGATATAAGTAAACTTATTATTCAATATTCAAATGCATATTTGATACCTTGGCAAATTTTATTATTATTAGTAAAATTATAAGTGTTGCATATTTTTGGAGTGCAATATTTTTGATGGCTGTAAACATAAAAATATCTCTAAAAAGAAAACCGACCATAGTCCTCTAGAAGTGACCAGCTATTAAAAATACTTTATCTGATTTAACAAATGCTCAGTTTCATAATATAGGTTGCCCTAGACACATGGGTCTCCACTACATTTGAAGCATTCACTAGTTACCACTGTACCAACAGAAACATTAACCTCTTCAGATTGAGGATCACCTATAGGCAGGGCTGGGTATTTTTAGAGATCTTGATAATTACAATATATTCTATATTTCTTATACTGTATCTGTGCAATAGATATAAAACATGTTATGATAGATATTATGTTCATAATATATCTGCAACAGATTGTGAAATTAATTGCTAAAATGGAAAATTTAACAGATTTGTGAATTATAGTGTGTTATTTTATATCAAATTTCATTTTCTACCCCTTTTTCTTAAATAATAACAATAACAATAATAATAATAATAATAATAATAACAATAATAATAATAATAATAATAATAATAATGAATATGATGCTTTGCAATGAAGCTAAATTATTCTGGTCAATTTAAAATTTGTGTCAGGCTTTGTTCTTTCAGTGAAGGCCAATTAGATAGGATAAAGAAAAAGGTGGTGCAGATTTATTTATTCGATGACTGTGAAAGGACTATTTCTTTTATTGACATCTTGAATAATCAACTGAAGTCTGGGAATGGATATTGTAGAAGTTTTAATGGTTTGCAAACTGAAAGTCTTGGTCTTTGCAGCTAATTTGGTTGCCAATGTCTAATGCAAACAATACATGATGTTCTAAAGATACAATTTAATTATTGTAACAGACTGGCACTTTGGAATGTGAAAAGGAATATTGAAACAAGTGAAATTCTCCAGTTTGGGAATGCTTGGAAGGAATTAAAGTTTAGTAATAAAAAGGATGATGTAATAGGTCAGTAGTAACATTAAGTTAAATTAATTATTATAGACATATTATATGAAATACATATTTACTGAACAAAACAAATATTTTATTGCAACAGTTTTATTTAGAAAACGAGACAAAATTCAAAGTATTACTGGACATTATTAATCTAGGTAAACTGTATAACACAACATAAAAAAGATAACATTGCTAAAATTACTTGTATTGTAGCTTTATGTTGAATGCTACACTGTATCGTAGCATTTACAGCATTGTACAATTAGCCTTCTTTTTTTCTTTTTCATATTGCACCTTTAGAAAATTCAAATAATTTGTTTGTATTAAATTCTGGTAGAAAAAATTAAGTGTACATTGGGATAAAATTATTTGAAAAATACGCTTTTCAATAATTTACATTAATCTTCATTAACAATATAAAACACTCTTTGATAGTCTTCGCTCACACCAAAATTAAAAACTACAAAGGATAAGGTTAGTCTCCTTAAATACCTGCCCCGGCTATAGGATAAATATCTTATGGTTGTTAGTGCTCTGTGACCAACATTAATCATAGAGCTAGCCTAGAACTGAGAAGCTTAACTATGATGAGGGATATCACAAATCATATTAAAGTGGTTAAAATGGTGCAGTTTTGTATTTTGAGAACATTTTGAAGGTTTACAAACTAGAACAATAAAAACGATCAAGAGTAACATGCATCAATGTTTCTGTGTGGCTCTATGCAAAATGTTAATTTAAGAGAGCATTTCACCAGGTATTAAGGATGGGACATTGATACTCTGTGGTATTGAAGTATATCTAATATTTTAAAATAAACCTTTGATCGTTTTAAATGTTTGAGTTTTGCATTATTTAAAGTTGTTGATGCTAAATAAAGAATGAAAAGAGTCAACAATTCACATTATTGCCTTCCACGTGTTCCCAAAGAGTTGCCGGATTATAGTTGATAAGACTTTGACTACATTTCCTGTGGGTGGGTGAATGAATGCAACATTCCATATACCCTTGTGTCTAAATGAAAACATGCAAAAGAATGAAGGAAGGAGCAGAGATACTCATATAAGATGCAGCACTGAGCTGTAAATAAGCTAATTTAGGTGGAGCACTAAATCATGTTTCTGCAATAGCATTGCTTGATGATTTACTTTCATCCATTACATTTACTTATTCTGACAACCAAAATCTGTGAATCCAGCAGAAACAAAAAACTTAAGCCACAAGATAATACAGTATATGGAAACATTTTTCTATCTTTGACTAACAATAGGAGATATATGTATATAGCCTGTGGCATTAACAAAAAAATATATTGCTACTAATTGGAGCGTCAAACAGGAAGAATTTAGAAATTAGCATACAATATAAAATTGGTTACATGCACTTAGAAAACAACTTAATGAACAAGCTATTGTCTTTACAGTTTTTTTTATAAAATGAGTATCGAATATCACTGCTCAAAAATTAGTATCGGTATCCAGTATTGAAAAATAGTGGTATCCCATCATTACCAAAAATGATTACCTAAGACACTTACAGTAAAACATATAAATAGGCCTCTATTACTGAACATTTAATTTGGGAAATATTTGTATGAACTCTTTAAGACAATTTAAGTTGTAACTACCAAGTAGGGCAATGGACAAAATTAAACAAACCCCTGTAAGGGAAAGAATAAACTGATTTTAAATTTATGTTTTGGTTTGGAAATTATTTAAGTTAAATACAATTCAAAATACTAATACACTGGGAATGAAATTTGAAAGTGTCAATCAACTGTATTTAAATTCAGCATACTTAATGGAGAAATGCTAATCAGAATATATAAGTTTCATAGATTTTGGTTCGTTGCCTTTAGGATATGCATAATTTGTCTCTCTCTACTTCATTTTCCTTTTTTTCATTGCTGGATATCATAACTTAGGCACTTGGTCGTAATACATGTAAGTGATATTTAGGGCAAAATTGAGATACTTTCCACATATTGTCTGCTATACAGGCTGGCACTAAGAGGGTTCAATATTTAGAAAGCCATTGCTTTACATTAGGTAATATATACCCTTGAATTTGTGAATTTAAGTCCTGTTACTCAATCCGTGCCTTTCATTCAATTTTACTGTATTTCTTTTAATTTTAATCTTCTGAAGCATTACTATGAGACCTGGAGGATGGACATCCTCCAATCTGCATTTTGCAAGAGTCACCGTCAATGAAACACAAAGTATGAAATTCTGCAAAGGCTTCTTGATTTCATTAATCATAACTAGGGAAACATGCCCCTTTGCGGCAGTCACCAGCCATTTAAATAACAGACCCAGTTGGCATGCTATCCTTTAGATGCTCAAGATTTTACTTCTAAAGCAACACTAAATTTCATAATGTGAACCATAAATAAACTTTATGTGAACGATGAATATAAGTTACATCATATAAATTATCATTTTTTGCTTCTGGCACTAAGTGAAAATATTTTTCAAATGTACATTTTGGGCACCATGGCAAATATTCCCTTCTGTAAGTAGGAACTTGTAATAAACATTTTTTATTGCAAATAATTTGCAAGTTTAAACATTTATACACAAACTGATTTCTTTTTCTTTATATCACAGACCTTTGTATGGTTTATTTCAATTATGGGAATTTCCTGTCTTGTAGATAAAAACATTACTTTCCATCACAGTTTAAAACTCCCTAGTTTAGGAGTTGAAATTGCTTCCTCATTGCAGGCCTTAACCCTACAGCAGGAAAAGTGCAGCATATAGAGTCATTATATACATTTTACTTATGAATTCCATCTGCATCCTTCTATATAGGTACTTTTAAGATTCATTGCCTTCTACTTTTGAGCAAATGGTTTACAGTGTGTCAGGGGTAAAAGTGCAGATAATTTCATTGGAAATTAAGGTCAATTTAATAAACAGCATTAAAGCAAATTCGACATATACATCTCACACATTTTGTACCTGTTTATTTTCCTGAGAGCATATCACTGTTGGGAAAAGAAAAATGGAGTGGACTCATGCATGATAATTGAATATCCAGGTCACTTGCACGAACTTGATAATAAATGCAGGATTCAATCATGGTTAATGCATACCCAAATGTTCATCATTTGTGTTGTCTACAATTTACACTTTCATAAAGGTAGAAATGAGAATGGAAGGATGTTTAACTGAAGAGTTATGCTTGTTCTTATATTTAAATACAGTCATTCTGCATTTTAATTTGCACCACTTGGAAAAATTATGCAAAACAGCAAACAAATGGAAAACAAGAAGATATTCTGAAACTACAGGTGTCATAAAATTATTAGAGTAAAGATGCTAAATTACAACTTTAATTAATTAATATATTTTAAAATAAAACACTCATTATTGAAGCATTTAAACAATTTTTGACGCCTCTGTATATCATTTTCAGCAGGAACAATAAACTTGCTTTGTATTGAAGGGCAGTTTATAATTTTCGATATACGAGGTATGTCCAGAAAGTAAGTTCAGTTTGATAATAAAATTAGATTGTGTACAGATACAGAATAATTATTTATTGCACAAAATTCTACAACTCTTAAATACTTTTCCACATAACTGCCGAAATTTTGCAGGCATTTATCATAGCATGGCACAAGTTTTTGTATACCTTCTTCATAGAAGTTTACCGCCTGTGTCTTCAAAAAGTTGGAAACATTTTCTTTCAGCTCTTCGTCATTGTTGAAGTGTTGACCGCCAAGGAAATACTTGAGGTGTAAGAACAGATGAAAGTCGCTAGGAGCGAGGTCAGGTCTTTACAGAGGATGGTCAAACAAGTTCCAGCCAAATCCCTGTAGGAGGATTTTCGTCACATTTGCAGTGTGTGGTCGTGCGTTGTTGTGAAGAAAAACAACACCTTTTGACAGCAATCCTCGGCGCTTATTCCGTATTGCACGGAGCAATTTCCTAAGTGTCTCGCAATAAACATCTGCTTTGATTGTTTGACCACGCCGTAAGAAATCAATGAGTAAGATGCCTTTCCAATCCCAGAACACTGTGCACATAATTTTTCGAGGTGTCAAGATTTGTTTTGGCTTAACCTTTGCTGGGGATGAAGTGTGCCTCCATTCCATTGATTGTCGCTTACTTTCAGGGGTGTTGTAAGAAACCCAAGTCTCATCTCCTGTGACTATCTGTGTCAGAAATTCTTCGCCATCTTCATCATAACGGGTTAAAAACTGAAGTGCACTACCCATCCATTTTGTTTTGTGCCAACGTGAGCAAAGTTTACCAAATTTCAGTTTTTCGGTAACAATTTCATGAATTAGTGATCGTGAGCTTTGGGGAAATTCCATAGCGAGAGCACTAATTGTAAACTTGCGGTTTTCCTGGATCTTGTCATCAATCGCGTGAACCAGTTCTTCTGTAATCAAAGATGGATGCCCACTTCGTTCTTCATCGTGCACTTCACTACGTCCTTCATCTTCTCATCCATCTTCTCACCATTGAATCACTCGTCGCATTTTGTCTGAAAACTTCGCAAATTTGCCGATAAATTTCAATTGGTTTCACTTTCCTAGCATTCAGAAAACGAATCACAGATCTGATTTCACAAGCGGCAGGATTTTCAATGAACACCGACATTGTAAACAAGCACAACAAAGCGTATGTGGCTGACAGCGATCTCAAAATGGCACACGTTTCTTCTCCTTGATACAGAGCATCTACCGCACATGTGCGGAACTGCGATTGCAGCGTTGCAGCGGAGATAAATTGAAGCGGAACTTACTTTCTGGACGTACCTCGTATTTTTATTTGCCAAATTTTTGCATGATTTCATCAGAACCTTAAAAGCCACCCAACAACTTCACTAATATAACTAGACTACTATATCAAAACATTTTTAAAAATCCACATCAAATAGAAACATTAGCAAACATTTAGTAAGGATACAGTGCAGCTAAAAATTTTCCAAAATATTTACCTCAAAATATACTACACGTTTAAACTCTTAATACGCTAAAACCAATATGTGCTAAGACTAAGAATCAATCTTTATCATATTTAATTCTTTTAATTGTAATAATTAATTATTTATGCTCCATGAGCATTATTTCAAGATTTAAGTGAAGATCAGCATTTACTCTAATATAATTTGACCTCATCTGTATGCAAGATCCAAACCACCAAAACCTACAGCTTAAAAAGCAAGCACATAGGAAAATGCTCATTTGAGTTTAAATACAAGTAACACCCAAAAACCTGAAGGTTCATTCATAGTAAACATTTGAAATATCCTCCTTCAGCGGCATGGTAAAGTTGCATGTGATGATACCAAGATGATCTCACCTATCATCAACATTAGATAGTTAAGATGGCTTCTTGGATTTGTCTCCTTTGAGTTGCTTTCATTATCTGTAATGATTTTAAACTACCTCATTGATGTGCCCCAAGAAATAAGAGTCCTTTGCATTTAAGTCACGAGATCTCATCAACCAAAGGACACGCCTTCCTCAGCAAACCCACTGGTTTGGAAAATGGCAATCTAGAAAGCAGCAAACTAATCTACTGGCATGGGGAGGTGCATTACTTGTATAAACAATGTTGTGAGAGTGGTGGAATGTCATTTAGAAACTGTGACAATGAAAATTCTAAGAGGTTAAGATAATTAGCACCTGTCAGCACAGAGGACAACTCTTAATGGACCCAACAACTTATCTCTGAAGATCCTGACCCGCATATCCAGAGCAAATCCATCTTGAAATCTGCCCTGGTGAATGGTGCTAGGGTTTTTATCAGCCCAGATGTAAAACTTGCAAATTTGCATAGCCCTTGCAAAAGAGAAGTGTTTTATTTGTTGCCAGCACTTTATGGAGAAAATCTGTATTATTTTACCACTTTCCCAAAAACCAGGTGAAGAATATAAGTCTTCATGGCTAATACACCTCACAGAGATGCTGAATTCTCTGGTAATGCTGTTCATACAATGTGTATTGAACATCCGAGTTAGTTGTTGCTACTTGACATGCCAAAGTTCTTGTACTTATGATGGGTTGCTCGTAAACAATTCTTGGTTTTCTCAAGCCTTAATTCTGCAGCATCACATTGTGGTCCATGATCCTGAATCAAGGTTAAAAAGAGATCATGTCTTGAGGCAGTGCACAGCAACAAAGGTTCCTCCATTTGGAATGTGATGATCTGGAAAGCTTTGATGATACAAGCCCCTCACCATTACGACAAATTACCCTGCTGTTCCATAAATTAGATATCAGCCTTTTCAGCAAAAGTGAACACATCCACCATACAGGAACTGTATCTGTACGCTTTCTGCAAAATTTAACACTGTACGCTAACTGAGTCAGCAAGTAAATATTGATTTTAGAACACCTGGAAGAAAAAGTATGCTCTATACTGAGGACTGGAATTCATTTTGTGAGCCACTTATGACCATAGAGAAATCACAGATCATAAATTAGGTATGTTTATGAGAAAGCTGTTAGGCTAAATGAAAAAACAACTAACACACTGAATTGTGTACACATTAATGGACCAATTATCAAAATATCTGCACTTATACCCCTAAAACCCCTGTTCTTCAAAAGCTGATAGTAATGGATATTATACATTTTATTACATTAACTTCAACTATACCACAAACTGCAGCTTTTCTGTAATAAACAGAAAATATGATCAGTTGTTTCTTTTTTTTTTTTTTTTTTTTTTTTTTTAATTCCTGGCTCTCTTCCTCTTAGATGATAGCCTTTCCCTTCCCAATTAGCATAGCATTTCAAATAACATGTGTAAGAACAGGTGCTAAACATTATTTAAAAAGGTCTCAGGACCTTTTTTTGATTCTGTGATTTACATATATTTGCTTTTCAATGTCTTGTTTTTGTACAATCACACTCTTCCACCATATTCTGTATAAATATTTGCATTAATTTGAAAACTTGCAAATATGCAAAGAAGCTTGTGACAGTGATATGATTGTTAATTTGCATTAATATCTGAGAATAACATATCTGCTGCTACCTACAAACTTTTCTGCTATGTCACAAAATTTTTAGTGCCCAGAATTTAAATTCTGGGAATCAGATTTAATAATATGCAGCATTGTGGATATTAAGGACATACCCATGTGAGCTTGATGTCTTTTACTCAAGTGTATTCACTAAATAATTAACATAAAAACTCAGAGAGGTGGATTTTTTAATGTTCTGATTCACATTCACTTCATTTGGATGTGTGTAATTTAAAAATTAAAAGCAAGCTTAACTTCTGAGAGATTATTTCTTAAAACAAGGAATGGCTCTGTCTAGTACACTAGTAAAATGTGCAGTGGTTCTATGTATAGAATACTCTTATCTGAATATTATGTAGGCTATCACTAGACTTGTTTCTAGGGTGCTTCAGTATACCTTTATATACTAATCACTGTAGGAAACTTAATATCACAGGCATTTCATAATTACACAACCAAATATAGGCTTTGAATAAAATATATGTTTTCAAATAGCAGAAGAATTAACAAATCTATTGAAGGCATTGGACTCTTAATTTCACACCTAAATATCTAAGTGCTTTTCTCCTTGATTTCTACCCTTCACCTATGTAAAGGTGAGAATTCATATAAAAATGTAGTTGGTTTCTCAACATCTCTTCTGAACTGTTAAAACTCCCTTCTTCCATTACCAATAAAACATATGACCATGTTAAGTGCTACACTTTGAAAATATATTATATATATTACCACATCACTGAACTTCAAGTGATTCATCACTATTTCATTAATTTCAGCTCCTTATCAATGGTCATTTAACTACATACTTTCTATTTCGTCCCTGTAAAGCTGCCTTTGTATCATTACAGTTGCAGGTTCTAAACATGTTTGCAAATTTAATTTCCACTCTTCTGTACTCACTGAATTAATCACGTTCATTGTGAGTTTCATATTTTACTTGCAGTTTGCTTCATGTTATTCTCTGCAACCTCTTCTTTATGATATTCTGTTTATACTGTATAGTAGTTAAATTACAGTGACATTATGATAGTCTCATTGGTATCCATACTGCTAGATAGTGGGCCAATTTTGTGTTTGGTTAAGGGTTATACATTTCAGCAATTTTGATAGCTGTTTTGTCTTGGAATCTAGCCATGTACACCCATATTTAACTTTAATTGCCTGAGTAATTTATTAATAGTTTGTCCTTCAAGATGCTGTGGTAAAGGATGTTCTCTATGCTGCCTTTCTGGCAGCAAGACAGGGAATAATTTCTCCTCTGTTTAAGAAAGCTTTGTAGTTTGGTTTTTAACGATAGTTTCCATGTTTATTTTGCATTTGTAATGAATTCATTATCTCTACTTCCGCAAATGACAGTTTTCAATTAGTTTTCTTCTTCCCCCATTCACCACATAATGAGGGTATTTCAATTTACATCACAAATTTGTTTTTGTCTTAGTATACTTTATATCCAACTATACCTTTTTGCAATAAAACCAGTCTAACACAACTGCACAGCCTGAAACACTATCATAATATATAAGTATTTTTATGCACTCCCTTAAAAATATTTGGCTTCTCCCTTCCTCCTGCAAGAGCTACATTTAAGTCCAGCATCCTTTTCTTCATTTCAATGTGTCAAACAACTCCATTGCAAGAACTTGGTTTCCTCCATTGGAGCTAACTTACTGACAATTGCTTCAACCTATATTCTTTATCATACCTCCATAATGGCCTGCTCAGAAATGCCAGTGACTGGTGGTGATTGGGTGGTGATATACAGGTTCAAGAGGAGGAGGTTCTAATATTGGAGTTCCCTGCATACTGAAATGAATGATAAGGTGATTTTTAGAGGTAAAATGAAGATGATACTGCAGGCATTGACATGGTGAATGGCAGGAAAAGTATTTTATCCACACACGTACTAAGTGACAGCTGCAAATATTTATACAAGTATTACCTTATGATAGGCAAGTGGTCTAATCACTTGGCTTTGGCTATAGCACCATTGTATTTGTTGTTGGCAATCTTTAACTAATACTAATGGTGTCTAGGAGTGGACAGTGTGCATTAGTTCATATAATTTTAGCCCACACAATAATATTGATGGCATTGTTCAGCATCTACCTATTGCTCGAGAGGATGTGAAGCTGAGAAGTATCAGCTGTCTGCTGTTATTTGCCTTAAGCCAGTTTGGTTATATTCAAAACAAAATGGTAGTGAAGATAAGGAGGAATCTGAAAAGACAGTGACTTTTATTGAGAAGAAAAAATGTACATGTTTCCTGTAGGTATTCAGCCTCATTAATAAATCCTTTAGAAAAATCACTGGACATGCTGCTGGCGATTATAAACTGACCTACAATACTGTCTGTCAAGTATCACTTTAAGTCCAAAGTAAACTTTTCCCTTTGACCACACACTGTCATTACATGGTTTAAAGCAACTGAAAGCAAATGGCAAACTTCAGCTAAGTGTCGTGTTGTTCACTCTTTAATTTAAGTGCATGTTAAGCCTCTGGGATTTAAGTTAGAATGGTACTGGGATATTTCCCCACATTAAAACTAGATTTTCCACAACTTAATCCACTTTGTATCTATCATACTATGCTCTGATTGATCACACTGTTTCAATGAGTTAAACTTACCATTTCAGAATCATATGCATCCCCAATCAAGAAAGCATCCAATAATATCTTAAATTGTACTCAGATTTGGCACTATAATAACACCTTTGGCTCAAGTTTAGAAAGAATGGACCAAAACCAGTTTGGGTACCTCACCAGTAATTTCCAAATAATCATTTTTTTGTAGTTTTAGACTAAACAAAATAATAGTCTGTTCTCTGCAAACCCAGTTCACTATCAATATTAATAACCATTCTATCCCTTCCCACTTGGTTCTTTTAGAGCATTAGAAATACCAAACAAAAACGTTTGCTTCTCATTTTTAACACTGAGCTGCTCCAGGGTCTCATTTAAATAGTACATTTTTTTGCACTGAACTTACAGTCTACATGTTCATACATTTACATATTTTTTCCTAGGTTTTATATAGGTATGCTTATACAAGTGTCCCAGAATTCAACCGCGCAAATTGGCAGAATTTTAGAGTAGTTCAAGATAGTTTGATATAGGTAACCTATGGGCTGGGAATTCTAAATTGCTTGCTACAGCATAAAATGCATTAAGGGTCAGCACCTCACTGATCAAACTAGCATGGGCTGGGACCTATAAGCTCAAATTTCATAGTGGCATTATTTAACATTATGGTTGGTGCGTGGTCATTGGTTTAAGTTGTTGGGGGAGTTAGAGGTTCAAGCCTCCTTAGGTGTCTTTATTTTTATGTTGTCTCTTTGGTTTGTATGATAAGCATCTAGGTGCAATGGAAAACATTTCAATAACAATTACATTAAGCTTGGGTAAACTTCTCTGTGCCTCTTGAAGGATTTCTAAAATACAGTGTAGGTGTCACACAGATGGGTTACCTATGTACATATTACAATTATAGGCACAGTTCACAATTTATGAAACAATATCACTACTGTATCAAATGAACTTCAAATTAAATACGAAAGGAACAAACATCCCCATAGTAAAACAAGAACCTACATAAAACTATGTACTAGAAAGGACAGTGCATTCTACCTTTTTGTTTCTACAGAAAAAGTTTGCTCACAAATATATGTGGAGTCAAATCTGCACATGGGCCTACCAGCAAGGTTATTAAGAAACTGATCTGAAGGGATATATTTCCAAAATTCAGTCAAAATTAGTAGAAATGAATGAATGATTCATAGCTTGGCTCATGGCCTTGGGTTGGCCATCCCTGCTCTAGAGTGTCCTAGCTGGATACCTAAAGAAAATTTATTATTGCACTAAACTTGAAATTCCACTTCCACTGCCTTTGCTCAAAGGGGGCACAATGTTTAAGAAAGGAGATCCTGCAGCACCATCATCATCTACTGTTCTCACCATACCTAAATTGTGGTAAAGGAATCCTAATGGTGCAACAATTCATAGGTCTGATCTGTACAATAACACTAGCTACTCATATTTATGTTGTGTATTTAACTGCATCAGTGATGAAAGCAATAATCAGGTGTGTATTTAAATCTTAATTATTCCTTGATAAGGGATTCCTTTATATGAATGACACTATTTCTCTAGGATGTACACCACGCATGAGCAGGTATAATGGTTGCTGTCCAGTCATAATTAAAGGAAGAGTAAATGTATGTCCCTTCTATTTGTTTTGAAACAGATCAAAGTAGGTTAAGGTAGCTAGATGCAAATAATAGTGGTACAGGAAGAGGGATAAACTTTGTGGGAACTTGAAGTGATGAAATGTTGGCACCAGAGGTGTGACAGATGGTAGTTCAATTGGTACTTCATGGCTTACCATTACAGATCTCTAAAGAGCCTTCATTTGGAAGTCTGACCAGCCTAATCATGCTGTTGGGGTGGGGCTGGATATTCATAGCTTTTTTAATTCAAGCCTATAGACTTTTTCATCATAGAAAAGTTTGGAAATTATGTCCTTGTGCCACTACACATCTCTCACCCCTTCAAGAAAATGTTCAACACTCAATTTTTCCATGGCCATGTAAAACCCATGCTTTACCATAAAAAAAAAAAAAGAAGAAGAACATGGTTCAATGGAGCCATCATTAACATTATTGAACACACAATTTTAGAAATTAACTCTACTCATGCTGTAATTCTTGAATTACAGTTATTTTGCAGGGTTTTTATTTTAAAAACGTAGTGGCATTCCAAGCCTAGGTTTGCAAAATCTCTAAATCCTGTGCAATCCTCAGAGATTTCTTTGTTCCAACTTTTCTCTGATGTCACTGAGCTTTTTTTTGAATTAACAAGGAGATTTACTTTCGGTGTCCTATCAAGAATAGATTCTGTTTTCATAAATCTATTTACAAGATTACTAACCATTTTTCAGAGATGCACACTAACTAGCATTGAAACACATGGTCTCATAACAGATCAAATGATTAGCTGGCACAAAAGAGGGAAAATCAGTTAGAAACAGCTCAGTGTGTGGCAACCAATTTCCCAAAATATGGCCATGCTTCCAAATGAAGGTCTGTACCTAACTTCTCTACGATGCTCAGATTTTTGTTTTAAACATTCTATTTGACTTATAGCATTTGCTGATTAATTCCTTAACTATTTCAAATTATAAGATATTACCTATTTATGAGAAAACTTCAAAATAACAGATCCTTCCATGATACCCTGTGTCTCCTAAGTGAGTATTATTTTGTTTTTGAGAATAGTGTGTAGTGCAGATTTTTGCTATTGCACTAGTTTTTTTATACAATGACTAGAATGTAGATCTTACCTTAACTAAATAATTAAATAAATACATAAACAAATAAATAACAATGACAACAGAAACAACATTTTAGAGCTCATTTTACTTTCTCCTAAGTATAGAGCCCATGATAAACCTTATTAACTTTGTGTTGTGTCTCCCCCCCCATCCCATCCCATCCCATCCCATCCCATCCCATGAGTGTTTGCTATTTTGTTACCACTGGACAGCATGAATTTACTTCCAGGGGAACAAAAAAGACTTGTTCGTACCATGCTATTTTATAAACACACTCTAATACATATATCCTACTATGAATAAACACTATACTTTAGTATCAAGAGTAAAAAGAGCCATATAAACAGCCCATTGGGCATTTCGCATGACTATGGCTGTCAAGCATATAGTATGGTGAAATAGATGATAATGCACATCTTTATATAAAAGCAGCCTTTAGTATCTCAAGATAGATATGCTTTAGAGTTTTACTAAAATTTCAGTCCCAGTGTCCACAAAAATGTTTGAAGGAATGGCTTACTTTCTACTTTATGATTTGTATGTTCCAGCTACCTTCTATTCTTCCCCTCTACCTTCATTGTATACAAATATTTACTTTATTTACTAAATGAACACTTACAAATTAAGTGTAGTAAGTAGCTGATGACCAGTAGCCATAATGAGGGAACGGATGTGATTTGCATGTGTCACCTGCTGGCATATTTGCATGTAAGAATGGTAGGTATTTTCCTCTCCAGCTGGAAGCACCCTCCCCATGACTTCCAAAGGCATTGTCTGTGCAAGATGTGTCAATACATCTAAAACATAGTAAGTTTTTAAGTTAAGTTTATTGAAGCAAAGAAATACATACATTGTTTCAGTGAGCACCCCCAAGTTATATAAAAAGCATATTACAATAGCTACCATTACCATACTACTACATGCTCATGAACTATAGTTCTTCTCTTTTAACAGCCTATTTCCATTTATTTTTTACTTTTTCTAAATATTGTCCCTATGACTTGCAGTTTTAACTATACTTTAATTTATATAGGATTTCCTATTCATTTTTGACCAGATATTTTCTTTTCTTCATTTCTCAGTTTTCTTAAAATAAAAACTTATATGTTGAACATCTTCCTTTCCTCCACATAATGGACATTCATCTTGTAGGTGCCTGTTTCATTTTCCTTTTAGCCTCCATATTCCTGCTCTTAACCATGGTATCTCCCTCCTTTCTTCCTGGCTAGTGTTATCTATATATCTTCAGCTATATTTTATGGCTATATAAATCACAAGTGATCTCTTCTCTGATAGCTGACTACACAATTTTTGAATTTCCATATCTTTAAATCTTTTTCTTGCTCCCTCCCAAAATCCATTATAGTTTGTTTCTCATTTCCTCCAAATACCACCTAAACCATTATTTTCTAAGCTATTTCTAAAATTAGTTACCCAACTTGTACTTTGTAAACTTGTTTCTTGGTATTTCAAACATTATTTAAGCAAATTACCATCTTCTAAATTTAGGATCCTATACCAATATTTTAAAGCCCACTCCATAACTAATCCTTTTCTTGCCATTCTCCCCATTTCAATTTGGGCTACTTAATTTGCTGTTGCCCTTGGCAACCCCAAAACTTTCTTACAAAACTTGTCCATACGGTGGACAAAATCTACTACTTCCCAGCCATTTTTGACACCATATTTCAATACCATATAGCATTCTAGCCTCAAACACTAAATTGTATACTCTTTCCAACCATTTCACTTACATCTCTGGTGTTTTATATCAAAATCCTCTCACTTACATCATTGCTGCTTTTCCTTTTCATAATGCTACTTTCTTTTGTTTCTCTCATTTACCTTCAGCATCTATTTTTATTCCTAAGTAAGTGTAATCATATACCACTTTATATTCCTTACTTCCTTTTTTCCATTTCTCGTGTTTGCTCAATTTAAATCCTCTCTTAAATACTACAATTTGGGTTTTTTCTATGTTTACATTTAGTCCCCATTCTATACAGTAATAATATATTTCTTGTAAAGACAATTCTAGATCATTTACAGTAATGGAACCCACTACCAAATCATTATTTATTACTGGCAAAAGCTTATTACTATAAGTTATGTCCTGTAGTATGTCATCAATAAACAGACTGAATAAAATTGGACTTAACTTCCCTGGCATAGCACTTTTTCTAGGGACATTTCTCTAGTTATTGCCCCTTCATCATATTTTATGCAGGTGTTATCTTTATATAGTCCTTTCAAAATGGTTACCATTTGTTTACCAACCCATTTCTTTAATAGTTTGTGCCATAACAGTTTTAGTTCTATTTGGTCAAATGCTTTCTCTAAATCAATAAAAGCTGTACATATTTTTCCATTTTATTTCTTAAGTATTTGTCTATATAGTGTTTTTTAAACCATGTTTCCATGACAGCCAAATAGTCAAGCGTCCCCAGTATATGCTGTACAGATCCTGTACATATTTTAATTTTTAACCCCCTCACACACCCAAAATCCTAATCGCCTAATTGTCTGCTTCTGCTATTGTCATACTGTTCTGCCCCTTGGTAAAATAAACTTCTCCAGTGTTGTTTTGCTTCTCGACTGAATACCCTTTTTTAACATCTGCTTGTCTTTTTGTAGCACAAGTATGCTACCATAAGGTGAAGTTAAAAAAATATTTTTGTCTCCCTCTCCCATACTCTCCTCTCTTCTCTGACAGCATTGGCAACTTTCTTTCTCCCCCTCTTTACTGCTCACACTGCATTGTGTCTATGCCTGCTTCCCCCTCTCTGATAAATCACATGCTGCTTCTATCTTTTTCTTCAAAGGTGTCAACCCCTTTTTTTCTGTTGTTGACATTTCTCTTGACAAAGTTGAGGACCTCATTACCTGCCTTTCGTCATATCTCAGGAATGTGTCTAGCTATCCCATTCTACTCAGCTCTGCTGTAGGCATATCTTCTGACGTAACCAACTCCGTCATATGCTGTGTTGGACTTTTGTCTCACTGTATTAGTTGTAACTGCATGCTGATCCTGTAGGTTGTTAAAAGTTTGCTGACTAATTTCCTCTAAACTTGGCCTGCTGCTTATATGTCTCTCTCACCCATATAAGTTGTGTTTACCCCTTCAAGCCAAAGCTGTAGATTTCTAACATGTGCACGTTTTCCTACTGCTTGCACTTCCATCATACGTCAGATTAACTTTTGTTTTATATTTCTTTGAGCTGCTGCTAAATTCTTGTTGATAAAAATATTTGTGCCTTTCAGCATCTTTGCTTTTCTAAGAGTTTTGTATATTAGTTGCATTGCTGAAAACTGTGCGATGATTGGTGTTTTACCTTATGTTTTCCTACATGGTATACTTTTGTAATCTCCCATCATTGTAATTGCATTTTTAGATTGTCTTTCAATATTTGTGATATTTCTTGCACTGGCCAGACACTCCTTCTCTCTTTCACACCTATAAAAACCAAATTAATCTTCTTCTCATCACATTTACTCTTTCAGTTTCACTTCGTCTACTTCGCTTCTAATTCTTTGAATTTCTTTTCGAACCTCATCTTTTATTTCATTAGCTATTTTATATAGATTGATCCCTATTTGTTGCTCCATTAGATCCATTTTATTAATTTTTCCAAAAGATTTTCCAGAATTACTAGTATTTCCTGGACCAGGATTTTGTTCAACACCTGTAATCATTAATAGAGCTAGAATTATGATTCCCATTATTAAACAGTTCATCATCACGCTTTCCTCAATTCCCTTTTTTTTTTTTTAATTTCATTCTCATTAATAATCCAATCCTTGCCCTGTATACTAAAATGTCCACTCTCATTGCAAAAGGAAGTATACTGAACACTACACCTGTAGGAAGCTTGTGAATGTCACTCTTTCTGGTCTAGTTATTGCATGACATGGTCATTTAAATTACTGAAACATTACATTAAGGTAAGAAGTAATTTATTTGAAACCAACACACTAAATAAGAACATAGATCAGATCAAAAAATAATAAAAGACACAAAGATCTCTCCCCCTCAAAATAATTAACTTCTTATACAATCACATACAAAATGCTCAAATAGATCTTGCATTAAAAACCAACATCAACCTATTTTTACACATTGATGGTAAATTATGTACCATCTTATGAGGGCAAGTGAAATAGTAAGTTACACTCGCTTGCCTTGAGAGCACACTGTGTGTTGTGACTGTGGCCAATGTGTAGCAAGCTAGAATAACTGTTGACATGTCCACTAGGAAGGGTGGTATGATATCCTGTCGTGTTGTGTGCACAGAGCAGGCTAAGCTCAATGGTACGTCAAATGGATGGTCACTCCAAATTGAAAGTGCATACTACGATCAGATTTTGATGGGCTAAACGGCTCAATTGCACAGAGATTCAACATGAAATTGCTGCTGTATCTGATGAGTATGCAGTCTCTCACTAACAAATGTCGCGAAGGCAGGCTCTCAATGTCCAGTACCATTGCAAATGTTGACCATGTGAATGTGATCATTTAGAGAGAATTGGCACATAACACTGATGGAAATTGCTGCCTGCTAACATTTCCTATAGCAGTGTGTTCTCCATTGTTCACCAGCATCTTGGATATCGTAACCTGTGTGCCAGATGGGTTCCATGGCTGCTCGCCAATGTTCACAAGGGACATTTCCAATAGTCACTCATCTTTTTGCAATGGTATTCCGTGGAGGACAAGTTTCTGCAGAAAATCATCATGGAATAAAATGTGGGTCCACCACTTCACAAAGAGAAAATCGATGGAATCGGTGCACATCACCACAATGAAAGAAGGCCAAGGTCCAACCTTCAGCAGGAAAGGTAATGGCGACCATGTCTTTGACATGGAAAGTGTGGTGCATGTGGAGTTATGCCAAAAGGCATGACAATCAACTCTGCTTCATATAGGCAAACGTTGAACCAGTCGCATACTGCAATTAAGAAAAGCAGCAGCAGGGAAAATTGTGTGCCCATGTGATGATGTTGCAAGATGATGCAGCACCTCACATGGTCCCCCAAACATTGGAACTGCTGCAGCAATTCAAATGGGAGGTATGGCAACATCCTCCATACAGTTCAGACAAGCACTATGGGATTATCCTGTGTCCGTTAAAATGAAACCTTTTTCATCTTAACGGATGGTGGACAACAATGCTGAAATGATGAGGTGAAAGCAACTGTATCCAGGTGATTGCACACCACTGGAGATGATTTCTCGAAAAGTTGGTTGTCTGTCCCAAGAAATTTCTACAGTCTCTTGGGGACTATGTGGAAAAGTGAACTTACATTGTATGTGGTCATATAAATGACCATAACTTGGAAGTGCAACTTACTTTCTGATTTGCCCTTGTACAATACTTACTGTAATGAGAAAATGCCACATACAACTGTGTGCGAGGAAGAAAGAAAAAGGACCTGGTAAAAATAATAATCTTCTGTAGTGAATAACCTGATTCTTCTGCAAATGCAACTTTCAAGGGAAATTCGTTAACTCATCTAAAAATGTGGAGGTCAGATGAAGATATGAAATTTATTATTCAGAAAAAAATGTTTCATTCAGTGGATTAGCCAAAGGGATATTGGGTAAGATTGATGAGAAAATATAACACCAATGAGAAGGCAGTATGATTTCAGGAGCTGGATAGAACTATAATGGAGTCAATATGGGTATATGGAGTTGAAAGTTGGAGAACAGATGATGGAGAAAATAGATTACAACTGGGCAAGGTGAAAGGACTAGTATGAAAAGATATTGAAATATTGGTACTTACTTAGTTACAATTATCAGAAGAGAATGTTTTCAAATGTTGTGTTTGGTATCAAGAAAAACGTTTGAGCTCTAAAAATTGGCTGAGAAAAATTAGCGATCATTACTAGAGGAGAATGGATTAGACATATGCATTGAATATTGAGGGGATTTTGGAAATAGGTATATATTTATAGGTAGGGATTTTCAAAATATGAGATATATTGTGAAATGAATGAGTAGTGTTCTTTGATTCTTTATAAAATTATTAAGATAGAATTAAATAGAGGAAAGTATTTAGATATGTGTAATTAAAAGGAGAGAATGGGTTTTAAGTATCAGGCAAGCAGTAAATTGAAACAGCTTTAGATATAAAGTGATGCTGATTATGCTAGTGATCCAAGCTCTCAATGTTCAATAAGTAGCATGGTTTCAATGATAGAGGAGTCATCCATCACCTGAACAAGCAGACGAAAGCAATGCATGTCCATATCAAACATAGAGTAAGAGTTTGTGGCTGTAAGCAAGGTTAGCTGCCTAGACTTTTTAATGAAATTACAGCATTGAAAAATCTTCTTCTGCTTTTGATGACAAAGTACATTAAAACTGGCCAAAAACCCTAGTTCCATAAACAATCAGAACATATAGATATCCATACTAAATATATATGGAATGAGTTCAAAACGAGGACTTAAATATCCTGCATGTGCCCAGTGAGAAGCAAACTGCCAACATACTGATGAACTGCATTCCTCATGTTCAATATGAATGCTTATCATATCATACTTTATTCACCATTTAGATCTTGTACAAAGATATGGGCTTTGTTAAAGCTTATAAAACTAAAAGCTTACAAACTAAATTACACACATAAAAGGCATTCAATTAATTTTTAAATAAGACTAATTTTTATGAAGCATAGTCAAGAGAAACTGTAATTTAAATATTCTTCCATTGAATAAAAACAGCCTTCCATTAAAAATGTTTTTAGGGCCAATTTGTACCTCTTTTCCAAAGTTATACTTTTAACGTTATCTGGCAATTTGTTGTATAATAATACTGCATTATGTTCAAAACTATGTGTAAATAAGGTTGTATTGTGATTTATAATATGCATATCTGCTTTACCCCTTGTATTGTATGTACTTGTGAATTTGCTTTGAATTGACAGATCCAAGATCTTGTCATGACGAAGACTTCTAGATATAATGAAAGTATTTTTAAAATGTTATAATATGGTTTACAATTGGTGGTGGAAGATGAAGTATTTACAATGTATCATATTGTTCTTTTCTGCAATCTAAAAATTTTTATTACATCTTTTACATTACCACAGCTTAGTATTGTATAGGTCATTACAGAATGGAAGTAAAATATATAATTCTCAACATACTTGTATTTACAGATTCTCTCATATATTTAATAAAGAATGTAATTTTACTTAGTTTCAATGCTAGCTGTTCGTCTAACCATATTCCTAGAAATTTAGTATTTGGTACATAGAGAAGTGGTTTGTTGCTTAAATATAAATTTGGAAATTGTGCGGAGTTCTTTAATTTATGCTAAAATCCTATAGCAACTGATTTGTCATCATTAATTTTTGGTTTATTCATTTGGAATCAATTGACAAGCTTGTTATTAATGTGATTTGATAGCTCATTAGAGTTTTTACCCAACATTAATATACTGGTGTCATTAGCAAAAAGCATCAATTATAAGTTACTGACTGTTGTAGACAAGAGTTTGACCTAAATCATTAATGAATAAAAGAAAAAGAAGTGGGTCTAATATTGAACCCTGGGGTATGCCTTGAAGTACTATTTTCTCTGAGGAAATTTCACTTTTAATTTCACCCATCTTTTTGTCTACATAATCCAAATATACAGTTTGGGATCTATTTACATGGTAAGATTTAAACCATTGCTAACATCCTCTAATACCATCTGCTTGCAACTTGTTCAGTAGAATATTGTGATCTACAAGATCAAAAGCCTTAGAAAGATCCAAGAAAATACCAATGGGCAGCTCTTTCCTATCTAGTGCTATATACACATTTTCTAAAAATTTAATCAATGCTGAGGCAGTAGAGTTTCCTTTCTGAAAGCCATGTTATCAGTGTGCTAAGATATTGAACTTTTGTAAACGATTTTCTCTAGCACTTTAAAAAAAAAAAATGATGAGATTGAAATAGGTCTGAGTTGCTTATTTTTTCTCTAGAACACTTTTTGAACAGTGGTTTGACTTTAGAGAGTTTAAGAATATCTGGGAAAGTCCCTGAGCTAAATAATAGGTTTACTAAATAATATAGTGGTTTTAGCATAGGGTGATGGCACGGTTTTAATAAATAATTTGAGAACCCATTAGCATCCATGGATTTTTTATTTGTTAGACTTAAAATCACCGAGGCTATTTCTTTTTCATCTGTGGGTGCCAGATACATACTTAAGTTTGTTTTATTACATGCATAAGAAGCTATGGAGATATTACTCATTTGATTTTGTGAAACATTTGCAATTTCAATGAAAAACTTATTGAAATATTCGGCTACTTGTCCAGGGTCCTTTACTAATTTGTTTTGGTTCCTGAGACATATATTCATTCCTGTTTTGTTCAAGTTTTCTTGTTCAGCTTTAATTGCATCCCACATTGATTTAGATTTGTTCACTGCTTCCAAAATATTTTTATTATTAAACATTTGTTTTGCTATCCTGATTACTTTGTTATAGTTAGCTTTATACTTGTGTAAGTAATCAAGAAAATCTATTGGAGCTTTATTGTTCTTTGCATATTTGCAGAGGAATTTTAGTCTTTCATATAATTTACAAATGCCTTTGGTTACCCACTGCTTTTTAGAGGAGTTATTGACATTTACTCTTTTAGTGGTTAAAGAAATATCAGCATCACAGGCTTTGTTTAAGGAATTCTTTTGGTAAGCTGAATACCATGTTTCTTTTTATAAGAAATAATTTAGACGGTTTATGGTTTCACAATTAATCAATTTTATGTATTTGTGAATTGCTTTTGAATGATGAGAATTTAAATTGGTTATATTTTCATTTATTAAACATAATAACTGACAATAATGATCTGATAATCCAGTGTCAAAGACCTTTATTTTGTATTCCCCCAAGCGAGAGTTTAATATAATTTTATCAATGGCACTTTTGCTACCCTTTTGGGAACACTTACAACTGCTTGCAGCCCATAGCTCTCTAACAAAATCCCCTGTGATTATAACGTTCTTTTTGGTTTGGTCTATAGAACCTAAAATGGTCTCTAATTTCTCATATAGAATTTTGACATCAATACTTAGGTTACTGTATATACAAATAATTATCAATTTATAATCTGATAATTCAATAAGACTGGCTTAAAAATACTCCTCAGCAGCTACATGTTTCAATTATTGCAAATTTTTAAAGTTTATATGATTTTTTTTATAAAAGAACATGATGCACATTATTATTATTTTTTTTGTTGTTGTTGCAAGAATTGCTAACAAGCAGTAATTTGGAACATTGAAGCCTAATATTTCATTCTCAATAAACCAATGCTCTGTAAGGCATATTATGTCATGGGAGTGGTTAGACAGTAGTACTTCAAGATTTAATTTCTTATTTCTTAAGCTCTGAACATTTTGATGAAAAATTGAGAAAGAGCGTGCTATGGTATTTCCTTTTTTTAGGGGTGTCATCAGTGTTTTTTTGTAAAAATCTACTTCTAACAGATTCATACACTTTTCCTATTTCACTATTGATTTGTTTATACTTATTTGTGTTATAACTACTGGTCATCGATTTAGCATCCACCTCACTATCAATTAGTTCCCCTTAAGTTCCGAATTGATTACACCACATAATAACTTTCAAAAGTTTAGGTGAAGACCGTCCATTCCAAATTCATTCTTAGTTACCCAAAAATTTCCATCCACAAAAGTACATTGTTTAATGGAACATACTGGTTAGGAGTGATTTAATGAGTACAAAAGTAAACAGTGTAAACATTAAGGGGAAATGTTAAGAGTCAATATTTAATTGGTATTGTATTCTCTTTTATATTTAGTTGTATGAAAGTTGTTATACCTGAAATGTGTAACTCTCCAGTCTCTTGTGCTGTAAAGTGCTATAATGTCATCTTTAATGCATCTGGCTCATAATGTGTAGCAAGGTGTAGTTTTTTAATAAATCCAGTAATATAAATGCTTGTTATGTTCATGTTTAGTAATTTGATATAACAATTGAAGATAAAGTGGAAAAAAAAGTTGCATTTGTAGCTTCCTTATCAAAGCACCATTATAGTATTCTTCATTTATATCATCAATAATATGATAGTCACATTGTTCTGTATTGTTTTCTTCCTTGTTAACTGAGTTAGTTTCTCAGTTTTGGTTAATTTTCTATGGAAAACTGAATCAAATTTAGGAGTTTATAGTAACAGTGTACCTTCCTTTTTCTTTTCTTCAAATAATTTACAGTATTTTGCACCAATGAAATTTTCTACCATCCATATTTTATGAAAAAGGCTTCAGCACATTAAAAAACAACTACATTGTTCAACAAACAATAACTACAAATGTGTACTAAAAAGGCATAATAGATGCGCACATGCTCCGAAGCAAAGTAACAGTATAGACAACAGCTATTGGATTACAAGTTAAAACTTATCTCTCACATATAAAAATACTAGATACCTCTTTTGTTGATCTAATACTGCCTTTTTTCTTTATAGAGGTAGGAAATGTAGTTTTAGGAAAATGATATATTGCTGCCTTGGTTCTAGGTCCCTTTGGCCTCTATTAAACAGATCTGGCTTAAGCATCATCATCTGGATATTTACACTCCTATCCACACCTCATACCACTATGAATAAAGCTTAGGGGCATTTTGTCAGCATTTTTGAGGAACACTAAGTTGTGGTATTGGTCTTTAATTTTAACATTTCTCTTAATAACTGAAAAAAAAAAAAAAAAAAAAAAGTGGTGATTTGTATCAGAGACCTAAATCACTATCCTGGATAATTTCTATTTTGTTAACATATGAATACAACACTGTTTAATGCAGAATTGCCAGTCCAGTTTGAGTGTCCCTCATTATAAATTAACTTAAGTATCTGGACTCTCAGCCAAGCTTAATAAAGAGCAAATAGTCCACATGATCTCATGGCAAACTAATGCCTGGTTCACAATGAGCTTCTCGCTTGGCAATGATAGAGGTAATCAAAGAACTTGCACTCCTTAATAGCAGTAGTAAAGAAAAACCACAAACTTAGGGTCTTCTTTGTTCATTAAACTAAAAATTAGAAGGAATTAATTAAAAATTCAGATTTTACTTAAAAACTTCAGGTGTATTCTAAGCCTTTAGATTATCTTTGGGCTCACTAGTGGTTAATACATACTTCTGCTTGCTAAATTGTGTCCTCTTTAGCTTGCAGAAGGAATGAGAGAAAATAAAAAGTTTGCTGATGCTACAATGCAAATGTTAGAAAATAACACAGAAAAATTAGAATAATTACCTTTCATTATTTGCATATAAAATGGTTTTAATAGATTTTCATCTCCAAGGGCCTGAACTTTTCGATGAAACAGGAACACCAAGTATTTCCAATCTGATTCATTGACAAATCTTTCCTAGAGCAAAATAAAGAACAATGCATTAGCTAACAGCATGAACAAGGAGAATTACATGCATGCATCTGAAAATAAATAAATAATAATAAAAACCTACAGATTTCTTCCGACTGTTTGATTTTTGGTCACATACTCAGAAAACAACATATAGTGTACATAATTTTTTTTACAGTTTTTCAAACTGCTCACATTTTTATTCATAATTTTAATCACTTTTTGACATGGTGATGTAAAATACTCCTTTGGCCCTAAATTTTATTGTATCACTTCTAAATGTTTAATTTGAACTTAATATACAACATAAAGGAATTAATGTGTAGAACTTTCTTAATTTTAATTGGTTTAAGAAAAAAGAAAAAAAAAGAAAAAAAAAAAAAACTTTTTATAAGCATGTTATTGTATTTGTTAACCTTTTCACATTAAGTTATGGAAAATAATTAATTTCTGCTGGATTATTTCATGCATTTTTAATACATGCAATTTTTAAATCCATAATCAAGGTCATCAGCTGTAAAGTGTGGCTCAGGTATTTTAGTGATGAAAATTTGGAGAAAAAGGAACCGAGAAAAATTAAATTCGAAGTTCAATGTGGTGCATTAGCTAAATGGTGCAGGGGCAATTAAATATCCATTTGTGTTTTTAAAATACTTGAGATTAAAAAGGCCAAAGTAGAATGAAAAGTTGTAATAAGCAGGCATTATTTTATATATATAAACACACACCTTTTACTAACCAAATTTCACTGATTAATTACATTAAGATTGTTTTGTATCTATTTTTTCTAATGCAGAGAAAA
Source organism: Hymenopus coronatus (assembly GCA_030762935.1). Taxonomy (NCBI): domain Eukaryota; kingdom Metazoa; phylum Arthropoda; class Insecta; order Mantodea; family Hymenopodidae; genus Hymenopus; species Hymenopus coronatus. The sequence continues at coordinate 99,692,831 of CM060900.1, read as the reverse complement.
ATAAAAGAATAAATGCTAGGTAGATGCAACATAGAATTAGAACCGTGCCATAGGCTTGCCCAGTTAAGACCAACATCTTTGAATGATGTATGACCATAAGTTTACTCAGTTCTTTCATAGCAGTAGCTGAATCTCATTTATTACCAAGTTATAATCTGGACAGGATTATCTATGATTACCTTAGCAAACTGTAGAATAGCCTGTGGGCAGAAGTCAAGAACAACTGAAATAGCTTCACGTGTTGGAACACCCAGCACCTGCAGACTCAGACTTCCATATAGTCTTGGATTTGTCTGCACATATTTGTGTACTTCTACCAAACATTCCTTTGGCAGTTGTGCATATGATAATAGGCACTGTAACAATAACCATAATTCATGTTTTGTATTATATAAGCAAAAGCTGTAAATTACTTAATTACCCCTTCATTGACATTATACATATTACAACATAAATAACACTATCTGTATTTAGCTCCTAGCATTTTCAAATGGAAAAGTAAATGATACATTCCCTATGCTCCCTTGTTTCCTATGCCCCTCCTACCCTTAGATATTCATATATAATGTGGTTCCTGCTTCAGACGTGCATCCAGTGTCTAGAAGTGAGTTGGCATATAGAAAATGAACAGTCACATGCCATTTATATAAACCTCAAATATTTTCTAACAATTTAAGCCCACCCTACTTCTACTACTGTTATTCATTCTCCTCTCATAAACAAATACAGCAGAAGCACACTTATGCAAAATTTGTTTCTATGTTTTTTTTGCAGATATGCTAATCTTTTTGCATTATACTTAGTTCAATTATGTATACATATATATTTTTGATTAATATGCTTTCTCATTAATATGCTACACTTTTCTGGATCCCACATAAGAAATATAATAATTTATTTACTCTTTTGTACACTATATTTATACTATGTTAAGATATACTATGGTTTCTGCATACTGTAGATTTCCATTCCTTATAGTTGCAGTGGGCATGTTGAATGAGCTATAAATAATCAGAATGCATTATTGCTAGGCTCATAGGAAAGAAAGTTTTACAATTTCTTTAAACTGGTATAAATCAATACTCTGAACTTCTTTTAGTTTGAATTACAAAGAACAATATTAATATGCATGTAATTACCCTAAACAGTGCGCTATATTTATTATAATCCACCAGCTGTAAGTTGGCCTTTGGTTATTAGAAAAAGAGGGAAATATTCACCATCTCTTTCTTTTTGTGTCCTCCCTCTTTTATTATGAACCGGGCAGGACACAAACACCTTTCGGATGATCTTTCTTCATCTATTCTTCTACTTCACTTGCAAAAGTTGCAACACCACCGATGCCTTCATACCTTCATGCCACTGCAGATAATTAGGAACCATAATAAGAGTTTTAAAATGGATTGACTTGCTAAAGGAAAGAAACCCAAGGGATTTTCCACAGCTGTTTTAGACAAGGACAGTAGAAAAAGTGCCAACTTAAAGTATGTGTACTGGATTTCACTTATTACTTTCTCTTATTAAATAATACATATTCAATCTAATAAACAGTTTTGAGTACCATAAAATGCTTTTACGTTGTCTTGTTTACACATTATTTTAACCACCTCTCTTTGAAAATGTATAACTTAGCTATGCTCAACTTATAACAACATTTTGGTAAAAATTGCAACTATTATTACACTCTAGATTGGTGTTAAGTTAGGCTATGACTTTCAGATAATACATTTCCATGTCCTACAGTTTTTTTACTTGGAAAGCTTTTTCATTCTGCTGAAATACATTTATAGTAATTTGGAAAATTATGTTTTGGTGCCGTTTAAACAGAGAATGTCATCATTTGGGGAAAATCCTAAAAAAAAACTTGTATTATTATTATTATTATTATTATTACCACCAAAATATTCAGTAATCATTGGCTATTTTTAGTGGGGCAATTTTTCTAACTTTGCACAAGCTGTTACATAGAACTATTATGTATACTTTGGTTTTGTAGCATAGTGCTACTAGACTCTTTAGAGTTTGTCATGAAAAAGGCATGGCTTACAGCAAACAAAGGGTAGCTGGTTAGTAGAGGGGAAAAGGGGAATGTAGCTATAGTGGGGATTTGGGGCTATTTCAGTTATGTCATATACACGTGCCTGTATGTATATTGATTGTTGCCGTTTTATTTCTGATACGAGCAAGGTAGCTTTTTTTGTTCGCAATGCCATTTTAGATGTTAGGCGACTGAGAAAAACTTATTAAACAGTTAGACACTGATCATCCTAATCTTTCACTAATATAAAAACACAAATCACAGTGACACTCTTTCAATCTAGACTGGTACAAGAAGAAACCACAACTGACAGCTAATGAGATCAAGAAAACATTGTTTTGCTTTAACTGTTTGTTGTTTGATGGTGAGGCTTCATGAAAAGATATATTAGTGACCTCAAAATTTTTCAGAAAAAATTAAGTCACATGAAATAAGTTTTTCTAGCATTGGGAAACTCCTTAAAATTAAGCTTGTTTGGAAAATGTTATGTTTGAATGAAGGTTATAGCCTATCTGTTACACAACACACGAAAACGGGCAGATATTAAATAGAATTATTGCTTGCCTAAAAGTCAATGAAGGACACACAATTGCTCTATGAGGATGTAACAAAAGCAAAGAATAGTTAATAGAAGCATATTCTTGGATTTAGTAAATTAAATTCCTAAACTAGATAACAGCTTTCATTAATATTTGGGGGCTGCGCCGTGGCCGAGTGGTTAGACCACTTGCCTTTCACCTAGATGTCCCGGGTTTGATCCCAAGCAACCACATGTGAGATTTGTGGTAGACAAAGCGACGCTGGGATGGGTTTTCTCCAGGTTCTCCAGTTTCCTCTGCCATCGCATTCCACCGGTGCTCCATCTTCATTCATGTATCATCAGTGTCACTGCCTGTGGTGCCATAAGTAGTTAAAGCGGGCGTTAAACACTACCAAAAAAAAAACTTTTGGAGGAATTCAAAGTAAACAAATATACATCAGCAATAATACAAAATGAGTTATTGGAGTGAATGTACCAGGTTTACAAAGAAATCCTCCAGAATAGTAAAAAAGAAGCATATTTGTCTGTACAAGCTGATGAAACCAGTAACATCTCCAATAAGAGACGGTTGATAATGATACGCAATTTACTCATTTCTTGCCAAGTGAATTACACTTGAATATAAAGTAGCGTTTAGCACAGGCTCTTTGCCAGTCATATCCTATTTACATTGTGTCTTGTACTATTTTCTGATTATTAAGCTCTACACAGTATTCTAAGTACCATTTCTGCTCTCTTTTCACTGTCCGATTCAATTTCCTTTTCTACCTTCTTATGGCATTTTTCCTTCTAATTTTGAATCTTTTTTCTGAAACATGAGCTTTTCCACATATATCAGTCCCTTCACAACAAAAAATAGTTCAGTGCCCTCGCTATCATACATATGAAACATTGGTTCTACAGTCATGATATTGCATGGGTGTGGAGGGATAGAAGCAGTGCACAACTGTCTCTTTTCTGAATCTCCACTGCCTTTGCATGTTGCATGCCAGACAAAACTTATGTGCTGCCACACAAACATCAATGAAAAGAAAATTCATATTGTGAAACACAGAAAATTGAAGTGGAAGCTAATATTAATAGCAAATGGGCCTCCTTTAATATACTGCGGGTTTAATCAAAATATGCACATTTTTCTCAAAAGTAGATTTTATCCGTTCTCAAATGGTTAGGTGAGGTCGTGCTTCGTGCTGAGAATTTTGATTTCCAGAAAAATATTTTATTAATCTGCTTGCTGTATTATAGTGCTTGTTGCAACTACAGTCCCTGATAGTTTGAACATCTCCATTAACCCATTGCCAGAATTTTTAAAATTACCTTTCTCCTGTATTCTTATATCGAGTTATTCAAACAAAATAATAAAACAAAACAAAAAAGACAAACAAAATAAAAAAAAAGGCCATTTTGAAAATATCTATATTTATTGAGAGGGTGTTGGGGTAGTGCAGTTTAATTTGCAGCTCTTGTGCTGAGGATCAGTGTTTAACTGCTGGCTCCGGGGTGGTGATTTCAAGTTGGCCCTATCCATGCCTCCAATAAGGAAATATCCCCAAGAGCCAATGTGGTTTGGAGTCCATGGTAAAGACTGTAGGTCCTCTCATTTCACTGCCATCCTCATCATCACCCAAACATTGAAGGTAATGGATACCATCCGCAGGGTGCCTCCACCTTAGAAATGGGTGGCCATTCACTTGGTGGAAATAGGTAATTTCCAAAGGTCAGTTAGACTATAAGGGAAGTGTTAGTTACTATTTATTGAGATAAAATGTGAGATAAAACCTATTACCTGTTTTCTTTTGAGTATTCTTCACCTCAAGTAGTTTTGCTGTATCAAGCTGATTACAAAAGGATATCCAAATAAAAGTTAATCTTTTCACGGTATAAAGTCTTTTGACCCCTTCTTGGTTAGCCATTTGAATATGTGCACTACTGTTGACATCATTTAAATTAATGATGGTGATTTAACTGTACTGATATTCAGAGTTTACCCCTTTATGCTTTAAATATACTGAGTGGGGAAAAAAAAAGAAAACAAAAAACCCATAATTATGAAAACATTAACCACATACACTAGGCAACCATTATATTTCATTGATTTTGTTTTATATTATAGTGGAAGATTGGCATTTAACTCGAGTATAACACAAATTGACAAGCTGGTTAATGTATTTCTTCATGGACTGCACACGGCCCACAGTTCATAGGAGCATAGGAACCTAAGCTGTTTGTGTCACATCATAATGTAATCATATGAGACTGAACACTTAACTCGCTCTTTCTCCTTATATTTTAAATAATACACATATATGGTATTTAATGGTATTTCTGACACCAAGGTACAGTGTAAATAGTACTTTTGCAAGTTGTACTATTCCATGTGGCCTGTAAAATGCTTTACATCTTGAGGTCTTAACAAACTTTATACATTTATGGCATAGTTGATATTATCTTTTGAACTATGACCAGTGCAAAACTCTTAGGTCAACATACTGCACCTATTCAAATATGCCTACAATTAACAACATAAAAATCCACTATGAAAAATAAAGGAAGTATGAGCTGCCATATTTCTACACAATGGCGGAGATGTTTATAATTCTTTCATGATTACCTAATTTAGCAAAAGTTGACCATAAATTCAAGTGAATATAAAGGACTAAAACAGTCTGCACAAGACAACATTCAGTTCTTATAACTGATGCACGAGTGCAACTAACTAGACATGGGGCGATTCATGAACAAATCATTCATATGAATGACTACAAGGAAAGAATCATATGAATCGTGTCAACCTTGTCATGAATCATTGTTGAAAAAGAATCACGAGAATCATGCTAGTCTCAACATGAATCATCATTAAAAAAGATTCACATGAGCCGAAAAGAACAGCATGAATCATGGCAACTATTGCAGGTATCGTCGTTCAAAAAAAATCACAGATTTGAAGAATTGTGAGCAGTTATTGGGGTTTGGTTTTCTTTTGCTTCCACCTTTTAAAGTTCCAAACTGAGCTTTGATGAAAACTTATGAGCGCACACGATGATGCACACAGGGATTTATAACCATTTATTTTATTGTGAGAAAATAAATAGTACTGAAGCCATGAGGCTAAATATAAGAATATATAAAAATATAAAATGTATAAAATAAAATATATAAATTATGTATAATATACATAAGAAAACGAACACTGCTGATCATTGCTGAAGCTGCCATGAGCGTCTTTTTATTGTTTAGGCATGAATTATTTTGCACGTAAAAGCAAACGTTAGATTTACAACTGTTTTAATATATATATATATGTTTATTTATTTTTTGCAGTCTCTTACATATAATAGATGCACAGCTTAATTGTCACTAGATTTACAAGATATACAACTTCAGAAACAAAATTTTAGAACAAATAAAGCAATTATGCTCCAACATAACAGGTATAGGAACATATTATTCTAATACATTAAAATTACTTTGAGTATTTCTGAGGAAAATAAAAATTATTCTGGGTACTAGCGTTGCTTTATAATGATGTATTTATAAAAATTACATGACTTAGAGGCACGCAACTGCAATAGTGATGAATAATAATTATTGTGCATAATAACATTACACAAATACCACCATGCAGTCAAAGTTTAGGTGTCAATTTTAGACAAACTTTTTATGTCCCCCCCCTCAATAATGGAGGAAATTTTACCAAATATGTTTGTAATAGATGGAAAAGAGTAAAACTTTTTTTATAATTACTATTTTTATGCTAAAAGAGCTACCATTTGACTATCATCCCCTTGTATACTATAAGTCAAACATAGAGAAAGCATGGCGACAATTAATGAATTGTGAACGAATTATATGAATCGATTACTGAAAATTAAATCGCTCGACCCAACTCTACAACTAACACACCTCTTTATACTACCCTCCATATGCTAAACAAGATAATCAATGGTAGAACACCCGCCTGCTCTGGATTTGATTCCTGGGTGAGGTTAGGGATTTTTCTCTAGCTCAGATTATTCCCTATCCTCCCCACAGTCTGGAAGTATAAGTGTGTGTGTGTGATATAACAATTAAAATTAACAATAAATAGAAACTCCACGACATCAGCACATAAGTTAACACTATTAACAATAGGCAATATTTTCCAAAGGGAAATGCTGCTTATAGGACTACACATTTAAAAGCAAGGTATACATTGGCCAAGGGGAGGGGGGAGAGAACAAAATAATAATAATAAAAAGATGATCAATCCTGTGAAATTTTATATAAGCACAACAATAATAATAATGATAAATTACACCAACAGTAACATTCAAAGCACAACTTACTCATCTTCATTCCCAGAATCCTCATTGGTGTCCATACTGGGCTTGGGAGGCTCATTAAAAACACCTTCAATCTCTTCATTCTCAAGCATTACAGAGCTTCAGCAAGAAAGAACCCTGGCACATTGATATATAAAAGAAACATGCCAATTGGTAATAATGACAAAATTAGCGTCTAGCATTGCCAAAATTAACACTGGATTTCACTTACCAATAAATCCAATAATGCCTCTGTGGAATTACTGAAACTTCCTCCCACATATAAGGTGAAGTATCCCTAACATGACTGAGATGAAGCATTCATATAATTCTATACACAAACATCCAAAACTATGCTAACTGTAAATGTATGTCCATATTTACATGAGTAATGGTACTATTTGATTTCAAAATAAGAGTAGGTACCACCACATCAACAAAAAGCTGAGTACTGACTGCTGCAGTGTTTTGCATATGTACAGAATGACATATTTCCCTGTCATCACAGAATGTTTACAAGTAACACAGGAAGTTTCAAAAATGAAACAAATGCTGTTGTTCAAAAATAATGCATGTTACTAATGGCTTAAGATGTCTTACTGTATCCTTTGAAAAACTGCATTTTTGTACTCCATTCAGACATTCCGGTAACCTTCTGATCCTGTCAAAGACTGTCAGAATCACATGTGGCATATGACACATGTCAATTTTAAATGGCAACCAATGTCAAATCTCTGTACATTAGACAATCGTGGTTCATATATGAATTAATCACAGTCCATCAGAGAGTTTTATGTTAGAATGAACCTAATAGGTTAGTTCCAACATGTGATTTATGCCATCGCGGTGACAAATTTTTTTCCATAGATTTGGCCAAAAACGATTGGCTAGCAAGATTACATCATATAATCTGCTAGTTGTGGGAACTGCTAGCATAAAACAACATACACGAGCTTTAATCTTCATATTGCATTTCATTCTTGCTATACTCAACTTTGAACATTTTTAAGTTACCTTGGCATTTTAGTACATGTTCCAGGAATTAAATAGGTCATCCAGGTTTACATGGGCAGGATGTATTTTTCCCATAGTACCTAACCACTTAGAGTGGTTTTACCTGTGTGATACAGAAGTTTAAGGGACCATTCGCAAACTTTGTGTGTCATTTGTCTGCTGCTGGTGTTTTGCTTCCTACACTGTTTAAGGTGTAGGTGCGGTGGGCCACTTGAGCAGTTGCTTCTCCAAATGGTGACCACACCCAATGCTTTTATTTGACAAGTCAATTAATTACACTAAACAACACTTATTTGGGATTTTTGCTGGAAAATGTTTTGAAGGAATTAAGTTTCCTTCATTTTCAACCGGAAATCAACTAATTCCTTGTGATGAAGCTGGCGATGCTGTGAGAGCTGTCTCCTTTGGTGATAGTTCAATGAACTTGCTAAACACATCCTTCTGCAGAGTGTAGAAATTGAAAATCCTGTTTCTCTTTTTTAAGATGAAGATGTGTTACCGTGTGGCCAGCTCTTGTTTTCCTGTTATGTGTTTTCAGAAGTTTTGGTTTTGAATTTATATTGTGTTTTGTCCAAAAGTGGGTGTCAACTGCTGACTTTTCTAATTGTTTTTGATTTATGTTTCTGAAGTGTTCTTTGGAACTTGTTTCTAAATTTATTTTTGTTTTTCCAATATAAATCTGATTACAATACTTGCATTCCATTTTGTATATGCCCAATTTTTTCTTTGCTGGGATGACATCCTTGATATTTGAGTCTAATTAATTTTTTATGCTGTGATGGTTTACTGGTGCTAGCTGAATGTTGTATTCTTTGAACATTTTTTGAAATTTAAAATAAGAACTGAAGCTTTCCTGATGACGTATTAATTCAAAATCTTCTCGGGCTTCTAACCAGGTAAAAACTTGGCTTGATACCAACATTTCGAAGAAGTGCATCTTCCTCGTCTTCAGGGTGAACTGATGGCTTGCGGAGACTGGATTGAAGCTAACATCTGATTGGTTCGATATTATGGCCTGGTATTTAAGATGACTGAGACATGGGCACGGACTTCGTAGAAAACTATTTATAGCAGTTATACGGTTAATGTTTTGTGTTTGAGCACTGACCTGCTAGAAAACAAGCCTTGGAAGACTCCAGGTAGTGGATTAGGTGCTAAGGCTCTTTAACATCGGTGTCCATGCTGAATTTAGCTGTAGGCCAGAATCGCAATTTAGATTATTTGTTTCAGATGAGATGACTAAAGTTTCTTTTATTCTCCTTTCCCAGTAGTTCGAACACTTTGCCACTATCTTGGTGTTGGTAAAGTTAGCTCTGTTGCTTTGTTCTATACAGTGTTCAGCCCATGTCTTAAATACCAGGCCATAATATATCATGCGAACCAATCAGATGTTACCTTCATTCCAGCTCTTATAAATACCAGTCTCCGCAAGCTCTATCCATCAGTTCACCCTGAAGACGAGGAAGATGCACTTCTTCGAAACGTTAGCAACAAGCCAAGTTTTTACCTGGTTAGAAGCCCGAGAAGATTTTGAATTTTTGAAATTTGTCAAACGTCCATGGGTGGTATGTGAATTTCTTTAAGCTCATCTTCTGTTCTACTGCCGAGAGAGTTCTATGGAGTAAGTGTGTAGGATGTGAGATGTGAATCCATGCCCTGTATCATAGATGATTCTTAGTGCCATGATCTGCAGTCTGCAAAAAACGGTTGGAATTGCCAATCCCAGGTGAATAATTGCCTGATACATGTGGTGTGAAAATGAGCCTGTAGTTGAGGACTCCAAGGTATATGGTGGCAGCAACCCAAGGGATTCGCCTCTACAACCTCAGAGCCTGCTCCGGCCACCAGTGACGAACTTTCACCAGGAGAAGATCCAAGTTCTTTCCCTGACTATCCCCCAATTTTCATTCCACTGGCTAATGACAGTGAAGTGGGGGGGGAAAAGTAACAGGCATTCTGGTTCTTTGTCACTATGAGGACACTGTATGCATATTGGCATATCCACTCTCACCCTGAAGTAGCAGTCCTGAAAAAAGCTGCTTATCAGGGGGAGATAGGGTAGAGGAATGTCTACCTCCTTGAGTTTGTGCAAAAGGCCTTAATGCCACAAACATGGCATCTTGGGTTAAAATCCAAGAGCTTTTAAACCCAACCCCCAGTTAGTAGTAGCCAATCGTGTAGTTCTGAAAGTCCATAGTTAAAGGTATTTCCATTAGATACTGACATTTGCTACATACTGATTCTAATGTGCTCTGACTGGATCATAAGTCTGTTGAAATGCCAGAATTCATAACATAACTATGGTCAGAGTTTCTAAATGCAGACTTTCATAGGCTGAGCCTATGCCGATCAATGGTCACGCATGTATATTTGGAATTTTGATGAAATACAATGCAAAGTTGTTTTTTCAGACTAGAAGAAAAAACATTCACTGTTTTACAAAATCTGCAAAACTCATGTTACTTGTGTAAAAATCATATAATTTGCACAAAAATTTATTTTGTCACAAATGCAAAAATTAAAGAACTCTACAAATAACTATTAATTCTTTTTATTTGCACAATAACACTATTGTGTACTTTATCATTCAAAACACCACTCCCAATACTTTTACAATCTATTAAAAACAAAATTTGTCCTGCATCCTAACAAACCATTCTGAAAATGTCTGGCAGTCAACAATCTAAACTAAGTGGAGTTTAACAATAAGTAGTATACCAAGTCAACATAAACACTCATAAGCTTCACAAATTTTATTTAATACCTTGAACATAATTCATTCTTATTTGAGGGCATTGTCAGTAATTTGTCATCTGTACGGTTTCCTTGTTGCTTCCTATGGCAAATCTATGGGAGGCATCTGGCATCATTTCCATGAGTTTTAGTAACATGTTTTCTTCTGACTAAATGTTGAGATGGAGTTGACTGAACACTCAAAGTTTTCACTAACCATACACTTAACATAGGAACATGTTTTCAAAGGCTTTTGCTCACATTATCAACTACTGTCAACTGGCTGAGTACATGGTAACAGTTTGGTTAGTGGTGTCACATCTGGCAGCATAAATTAGAACCATTTTGTGTTAAAGTTTGTCATTTGGAATTTCAATGTTCATGACTCATCCTTCGTTCTTCTTAATGAACATCTTCTCCTAGAACTCTAGCTCCTTAAAATTTCTTGCAGGCTTTAACAATTTGATATCTTCACTTATGTTATAGTTGGTTGTCCAAAAATGGTTGGCTACTGCTGATTTGTCTGTCTGTCTGTCTGTCTGTCTGTATCTAATGTTCCTAAAGTGTTCTTTCTGTCTAATCTTTATAAACTTCTCTTAGTTTTTCCTATGTAGATTTTGTCACAATCTAAACATTTAATCTGATATACTCATTTTTTGTTTGGTTGTGGTTTGTCCAGTTTGTTGGATTTAATTAAATTTTGTATAGAAAATCTACTCTGAGGAGCCAAGATGATACTTTTTTTGAAAATCTTTTGAAATTTATGCATAGCATAGCAGTTATGTTGCATGTCCTGTTTCTCATTTTTGAGTGTTGTGATTTCTTTCAAGTTGTTTTTTTTTTTTTCCTTGTTCTCCATTTCTCTGCTATCCTGACGATTTCTGCATATATATTCTTTAGTATATCCCATATTATTCAAAGTTAATTTAACTAACCTATGTGCAACATGTACCTGCATTAATTTTATGGTGATTGAAAACTCCACCTCAAAATTTAATCCTAAATTTGTTTTCAATGTGTTAAGTTCCTTTTTCATTGAACTTTAATGTTTTCTTCTGTTGGTGCATTTAAGTTCATTAGGCAGGACTCGGATGTCTTCATATCAATTTCTTTTCCATGTATCCAATTCTGTCTTCTTGTTTATTACTTAAGAAGATTGAAATGGATACATGAAAAAAAAATTATATGAAGAGCTTTTTGTCCTGCCTAATGAACTTTGATGTACCACGGTGTCTTCCATAGGTTCATCATAGGAAGTATTGAGAAAACCTTCCAGTCCCCAAATTGCTGACAATGCCTTTAAGTGAGGTGAAATATGTTCAAGGTATTGAATAAAATTTGTAAAGCTTACAAACATTTGTGTCGACTCAGTATCCTATTTATTGTTAGCCTTTGCTTCAGAGTGATAATTCCAAATATTATCAATCTACAAATAAGTGGAATTTGTTTACTGCATATAATGAAGTTTAGAACCTTGGCTTATTTGAATATAATTTTACCTTGCAGAAAACAATCTTGAGGTTTAAACAAAGGCTCTAAGAATGATGTATCACTATGTTATTTGATTAAATTTGTAGGTATGTTATATATTTATGATTTTCTTTACATTTGAAAATCAAATATTACCTGTAGTTTGAAGAGAGTGCAGCTTGGAATATCTTTATCCCTTGCTTTGGGTATGCTGTTAGAGTCATCTGAGCTAGAGCCTTCTTGTAGTGAAATAAGTTTTTGTGACAAATCAGGTGCAAAAGGTGGCATCTTGCTGAGATACGCAAACCGATGCTCTTCACAAAGTACCTGTGGAAATAATAATCTCTTAAATTTTTCTTGATTAGAATAGATTATGCATCTTCTTTACCTATAAGGTGGCAAATAAAATTATTTTGGGCTTATTTGCTCTTAATTTACATGACATATGCTTTTAAAAAAGCTGAGACACACTGGAAATAAAATATACGTAGGACTTCATCCAATCAGAAACTAAGGCTAATAAGTAACATCCACAGATGGACACACAAATTTTACAAGTTGCAACTGTTAAAAAATGTGAACATTTAAAAGCTAAGAGGGGATATATATTAAAATAAACTGCAACTGATTTACCTGTGCTTTGATTAACTATTACTTGGAAGCATTCACAATTCTACAAGCAACTTCTATTACAAATTCTGCAGGAACATCTTGCAAAAAAAAAAAAAAAAGGGTAATAATTAGTCAACCACAGAACAGAAGATATGGAAGAGGTACCCTGAAATTGGTCTTCCTGAATGAATGGGAAGTGGAGTTAAAAGTGTAAATTTTATCAAAACTCAACAAGTTAAGTGTTTGTTTATTTATTTAGTTTTATGCATCAGTTCTAAACCTGAATGAGTAGCATACTGTTCTAACCACTGATGATGTAATGGGTATACATGGGAACATTGGTGAAATGAATAAATACACAGAGTGAGAATATTTATTCAGAAATTTGTGCCAATAAATATGTGATGTTAAGTCAGGGAAACTAGGCTTATGATATTATTTTGGATATCAGAAAGAATATCCTCAAAGGTATAGCACAATTGTGTGATCTTAATAAGTGCTTCAAGAGCTCTGCAAGTTCGGGATACAGTGAATGCCTTTTGATGATAACATATATAAATTAATTTGATGACAATATATATATATATATATATATTGAAATTTCTGGGAAGAATCATGAAGTCCTCTTTATTCTGAAGGAATTTTATATAATTTTGTTTAATTGATAAATCACTGACATAGGCAAAAATGCACTACACAAAAGCTGTAAAACTCTAGACACAATTTATTTCAAGTATCTTTCTTGTGGCATCAACCATTTACCATATATCTGTCATTACCAGTTTGAATTTTTCAATACTTTCTCTTTTATATTAAAGTATTGTCTCTATTTAGCTGTTTCTTGTAATGTCATGGAAAGAGTGTAGAATTTTAAGGCAAAAAATAAACAAAAGCGTGTATAGAAAGTCATATGAATGTAACACATCAGATTTTTCTTTTTTCCATTCCAATTTAGTTTCCTTTATTAGCTGATTTTCTAAGTTTCACACATAAATGCTAAGCCAAGCTACACTGAATTTTTGTCTGAGATGGATTACTTACTTTGCTTTAGTGCTCATCATCCATTTTGAATGACTAGGAAGCATTGTTACTGAATTTTCCCACTGCTGTGATCCCTTTTGTGACCCTTCTGTTCAAAGCACCAAACCCATTCTCGCCTTTTGGGACAAAAAACACAGGAATTTACCTTTTCATTATTTTCACTGTTTGATTCAAGCAGCTCTTTCTTCAAACCAGTTGGGGTCAATTCATACCGCTGTAGGTCACTGAGATATGATCGCACAAGAATTTTGAGAGCTTCTTTAGTTGCAGCAGTATATTCCAGTTTGCCTGAGGCATTACTGAAGTACCATGCAAAATAATGCTCAAGAAAAAGCTGCAAAGCCTGGGATGCTGATGATCCTGATATTCCTATACGTGATGGTATGTAGTCCATAAACATCTGAAACAATGTAAACTCATGTAAATCATATCCACTTATACCACTATATCTTTGCTTCATCCATCAACACAAGAGCAATAGCTACATATGAGGGTTTAAAGTGGCTATGTCATGAAAGATTACTATCAATATACATGACTATGTCAAAAATTATATGTATACCCAGTAAAACCACTTTTTTCTATCCTCAGCTATTTGTGTCATTTCTCCTATACCGGCAATACATAGCATTCCTGCAATTTTAAAACTTTTTAATGGCTGTATTTTCTGCCTTTTATGCATTTTCCATGTTGGCAGCATTGACTTTCACTGAATCACTTTCACTTATCTCCATTTTCTGTTAAGTTGCCAGCACTCAGATGCTGATGCTGCTACAAATTTTGTGTTAGTTCACGTGGTAAGCCTATGATTTACTGCATTATATTGCTGTTATACATAATAAAATAGTGTAATTAGTCATGATTTGCAGCAACACTGGTGTTTTGTATCATGGAGGTGAAGAAAGCCACAAGAAAATATATTTCTTTGAATGAGAAGTCTGAAATTCTGCATCATGTTGATTCACGTGTCAAAACACATGTTCAATTGGTGAAAAAGCTTGGATTACCCATCTCAACTGTGAATACAATTGTGAAAAATAGATCAACAATTGAACTTAATTTTCAACAAAGTGGTCCAAGGGCCAAAAAACGCAAATATATGTGCACTTCCACATATGATAAGATGGACAAACTTGTGGCAAGTGGTTTGTTTCCAGAGAGTGGCAAGAATTCCAGTTGATGGTACATAATTTCAAGCAAAAGCTCTTCAATTTTCTGTGAAGTTGGGAGTAACAGATCTTACTGCCTCAAATGGGTGGATAGATCAGTTCAAGAATTGTCACAGCATTGTGTGCAATCAACTGTGTGGCGAAAGGAAAAATGTCAATGTTGAAACTGTACAAAGAGTGCATGCAAAAGCTACCGGGTATTATTCATGGTTAAGAACTAAAGGATATTTGTAACGTTGATGAAACAGTTTGTTTTACATTTTCCCAAGCAAAACTTTGTTTTAAGTGGAAAAAGTGTGATTGTGAAAAATTCAGCAACCAAAGGGCAACTATTTTGCTAATGGTCAATGCTGATGGATCAGAAAAGTTACCTCCCCTAGTAACTGATAAATTGAAGAAGCCCAGGTGTTTCAAGTATTTGAAAAATTGCCAACAAAGTATGATGCTAATGCTAATGCCATGACTGGTAGCATCTTCACATCTACTCTGAATGCTAAAATGGAGGCAAGTCATCGGAAAATATTGTTCTTGGACAAATGTGCTGCCCACCCTGAAGCTCTGCGGCTAAGAAACATCAAACTTGTGCTTCTCCCAGCAAAATGTACAAGTGAAATTCAACCACTGGATCTGGGCATCATTCACAGCCTTATGTTGGTATGGGCTCAAAGCAAATGACCATAAAAGTTCTTGATGCCAAGTATTATGTGGTCAAAGTATGATCCTGTCACCAGGTCTATTTCCAGAAGGGAGGATTCAAGTTCGTGGAAGAGGAGGACCATCTGCCCAAGGAAGAGGTATTATCAGAGCCCAGTAACTAGGCTGTAATGGATGAGCCTTCTTCATTACAAGACTACATCAATGTTGATGCCGAGTAATAACATCAGTGCAATAATACAAGAGGGCCCTGCTCACATATATGCAGTGTTGACAGAATATGTGGCAACATCATCTGGCTTTCCCTAAAGTGGTGGTTGATGAGCTGTCTGGGCTAGAGAAGAGAAGGCTCCAGTGACAACTACTTGTGAGTTCACAAGCCTATGTGCTGGCCAGATTTGAGGAATGTCCAGCTTATTTTAGACCTGATAAAATTTGTTCAGCATTCTTTCTGGTCATAAAAAACTCAAAATTTCACTTTATTGCTGGACAAGGTCTTTAAAATTTATCTGGAAATGGAAAGGATTGAATCATTACATCATGTAAATTATATTTTCAAAATATACAACGTGAAATATATATTTTACCAATTTAAAGGAACATTTTATATACAAATTTCACATTATAAAATATTATTTGAGAAGTTTAAGTCAAAGCAAAAATATGCAAGGTAGATGGTAGTACTTTATTAAAATTTCTATGTGGTTCTTATAATAAATAACAAATGAACATGATAATGCATTCAAATGTTCCTTTTAAATTTTTTCTTTCATAGAGACCTTTAAGTTATTGCAAGGAAAGTCAAAATCCACTCCTCTTGGCAGAAAGTAGGAAATTTACAAATCAATAGTATACAAAACTGAAAGAGAAAATACCCTTCCACTTTTAGATCTTAAGCATTAAGGAACAACAAGAAATTAACAATTACAAATTTTCAGGAAAGACACATACAGATAACCATATAAAAACAAAAACTTCAACCCAACTACCTACAAGCGTGCAATAATCCACTTTGTACAAAGATTACTCAACATACCAATGAACAAAACAGAATAGAATAAACAATTTAAACAGATAATATGCTGAGACTAAAACCTTCAATAACACACTCATCTTAAAAAATATATTAACATTAGAAAGAGAGGAAATTAGCAGCTGCAACCACCCACAGAGCAGAAAAAAATCTGAGAATACTTTTAGGAAATCCAACCCTCAGGCCTTCATGAAACTTCAAGATCTACAGCAAACATAACATAATCTTAGCCCCGCAAAACAAAGACATCAGGAACCTATTAAAAAGCAGTGAGTTAGAAAAAGATACCTCTATTAAAGAAATCAGGAGTTTATAGAATTGTATTGTGAAGACTGTGAAAGATATATACAGAGCGTCCCAGAATTCAGCTGCAAAAATTGGCACGATTGTTGAGGGGTCCAAGATAAACAGTTTGAGATAGGGAACCTATGAGCTATGGGTTGTAAATTCTTTGCTACAGCATAACATGTATTAAGCATTAGCATGCTACTGATCAAACTGCAGTGGATCATGACTTGAACACTCAGATTTCAGAGTGTAGTTATAGTGGCATTGTTTGGCACTATAGTTAGCATGAGGGCATCAGGTTTATGATATTGAGGGTGTTGGGAGTTTCAAATCTCCATTTTATGTTGTCTCCTTTGTTTGCATTTTATAATGAGCCATTCATATTTTGCTGTGTTACTCAATATGATTTATTGATACTGACAAACAAAATTAATGCAATATATGATTAGCACATAGGTACAACAAAGAGTGTATCAGTAACATTTGCATTAAACACTTGAGGGGGTATACTCCTCCGTAACCCTCAAAGAAGTTTCTAAAACAGAGTGTACCATTCCAAGGCCCACCTGCTAAATTCCAATCGGGGACCAAAGTCATCTAGCCCCAAAGCCTGCACCTTTCTTCTTTTAATACTCGATGCATACTTTACTTACTGACATGCACTGCCCTTGTTATTATGCGGATGCTTAATGGAAGGTTCTGGACAGACCCTGGCAAGTACCTCTTCCTCGAAGGCTGGAGTGCAGTATCTTCCTTTGGCATCATAATCCAGTCTGTGTACCATTAGGGGTCCAGTTTCCTGCAATTACCAATGTATATTCTGGAAGGTTGACCTGCGAGGAAATCTATCCCCACATATAGCTGTTCAGCTACAAATTCATTACCTCTTGCTTCTCTATAAATCAAATGCATCTTAGTGAGCTCAGCAAATGAAAATACATTAGCCATGATTTCGAGCAACCTTAGTCACTCGGGTTGACACTAATGGTACCACATGTCACCAAAGAGCAGATGAGCTCAGAAAATCATAGCTTAAATTATTTTAAGATATCAGTCTGCATGATCTATGTCTCATACCTTGTTGAAACAATTTACACCTAATGTACATACGTAAATAATATGAACACAAGTTTAGGAATTCATGGTTCACAAATATAATCATGTGTAGGCAAAGACAAGATTTTCAGAAGCACAAGCAGTAGGACCACAGTAACTCAAATGGTTAGAACAACATATTATCTACATAGACAAAACTAAAGTACTGCTGTTAGAATCCTAGCAATAGCAGAGTTTTTTTTTTTTTATTACATTAAAATCATAAATTAGTTTATATGTTTCCATGCACACATTATATAAATGTTTTCAATAAACCTAATTGTTTTACAACATTAATCTATGTAGATTCCTTAAAAAACAATAGTGTATTTAATATTGAACACTACATAGAGTTCTTTCAGTCTTTTGAAAGTAACTTGTCCTGAAGGGTTTATCATCTTTACTATAAAGATATAAGCTAAGCAAGAATATTAATGCTGGTCAAATTGTGGGAGATAGATAGAGATAGATAGATAGATAGATAGATAGATAGATAGATAGATAGATAGATAGATAGATAGATAGATAGATAGATAGATAGATAGATAGATAGATAGATAGATAGATAGATAGATAGATAGATAGAGAGAGAGAGAGAGAGAGAGAGAGAGAGAGAGAGAGAGAGAGAGAGAGAGAGAGAGAGATAATTATAAAAACTAAACGATGGAAACTTCAGAGAATGGTGTAATCTAAGGATTCAATGACCAGTGCTATACCAAATCACCCACCGGCATGTTTTAGCACAGCACTCTAGCTAACTCATATGATCTGAAATCAGCCAAGTGGTTATCAGTGGCATGCAAACCCTCAGAGAACAGGCAATTTTGCCAAAATTACAAGTCCAATAGTTTTAAATATTTTATCGATTGTTTGCCAATCCCTTCGATTGCTGGTATACAAATGAGGCATTCTGAATGAAAATAGGACACACATATCCACACCTTTTTTTTTATTTAGGGCCACTGATGTGTGATTCAGAAAACATGCCATAACTTTGACTATCTCAAAACGTTTATCTCTATAATCCTTCCAATTTGTATAGTTGAATTCTGGGACACCCTACATAAGAAAGACCTAAAGAAGCATAGGAACACTTATAAGTTCATTAATCTTCTGTCAGAGAATCTTAAGAGTCCATGGATGATATCGCCAACAGGTTCAACAGTCAAAATGCTAAATGTAGACATGATGTGAACTGCTGATGAAGTAGTCAACATTGCTAAATGAATTGCTAGCAAGATGGCGACGGCATGTGGAATGGTTACTCGTAGCATGCAACAACAATCTGTCAAAAGTTACGTTAATTATATAGTAAAACCAACAGAAAACAGTGACAAGACATATTACAGCAAAAAACATGATTGTGGAAATGAAGGTAAAACAAAAGGTGGAAGTATTGACAAAAAATGGGCTAATAAAGGTGAAGCGTGGATACATCAGCTGCAGGAAAGCACAATGGTGGTGAAATGGTGGCATCACTACATATGATTATCGAAATTCTTAATGAGGATTTAAAAGTGGCACAGGAAAAAATAGTAAATCTGCAAACAGAAAATGAAACACTAAAAGCACAGCTGCTGCATACAAAAGCAATAGAAAAGAAAGAGGATGCAAACAAAAATGAAGAATTCATGAACTTTGTATCAAGACGCAATGTGCGAAGGCATTCTGAAACAAACATGGTAATCGAAAGGAAATGTGAGAACAGTTTAAAACTGACAAACAGATATGAAGTATTGAATGTATCTACTGAAGATACTTACTTGAAAATAATAAAGCAAACATCGAAATTTGATAAGAAAAAATCAGAAAAAACCACAACGCAAAAAGGTGTACTAGTGCTAGGGGACGCTCTACTCAAATTCTCCGGAGAATTGTGCAGGGAAAAAGGATATGATGTTTACTGTTATCTTGGAATACGCACTATAGAACTTCAGCACAAAGTAGAGAGCATAGACCTGAAGAAAATGGATCCAGGGGTAATCGTTCTGCAGGTGGGGACAAATGACATCCATAAAGGAATGATGGCAGAAGAAATAATGTGCAACACAATGGACTTAGCGAGATACATAAATAACGAAGTACCGAGGGCAAAAGTCATAGTAAGTGGAATACTACGACGACATGATATAAGTGCTAGACATGTATCCATAATAAACAGCAAATTGCGACTGGATGTGCAGTGTGAAACAATGTGTAATGGTGGATGGTAATTGCTGGCTTAAAGATAAACACTATACTAGGACGGTGTACATTTTAACTGTGCAGGTTCATACATATTTGGTAACCTATTGTGTAATGTAGTATCTCCATCAAGAAGGGAAACAAAGCTATAAAGGTGGATGAAAAAGCATGTGTATCATTGTCAACTAGTAAAACAAAGGTAAATCATGTTACTAACTTGCCTGCAAATCATGATATACAAACATTTAATATCTTTCACCTCAACATACAATATATAAGGACTAAGTTTACAGCACCCACTCTTACTTTAAATGAACTAAATGCAGATATATGCATCATAAGTGAACATGGCTTAGGTAGGGAAGATATTTGTAAAGTGGACAACTACAAAGTTGCAGGTAAATATTTTAGATTGAATCATAAGGGTGGTGGGCTTATGATACTCTCGAAAAATAACATAAAAACTACAGAAATAAATTTAGAATAGTTTTGTGTAGAGAAAATATTTGAAGCTACCGCTATAAACATAGGAACAAATCAGGGAATATACTCATAATTGGATTGTATAGGCCACCCTCAGTTTCTCCGAAAGATTTTATTTCACAATTAGAATTATTGCTACTTACACACCTGAGCAAAGATGTTAAAGTTATTCTTGGAGGTGATTTTACTATAAACCTAGATAACTCTGATAACTCATATAAAGAATTAAAAGCTGTAATAAATATGTACAATATTAAGGATATAATCCAAGAACCAACACAAGTAACTTTAAATACATCAACTATTGATCATATAGCATCCAATATACCAGAACGCTCGTATTCCATAATTAATACTCACATTTCAGATCACTATGCTCGATTTGTCCAATTCAACATAGCTAAATATGAAACACAGCTAAAAGAAGTTAGGGTATATCGGGATCTAAATAAAGAAAATATATCTAGATTGGTGTATAAATTAAATACTGAAAAATGGGATTCTGCCTTTAGCTATGAAAGTATAAATAATAAATGGAATAATTTTTATGACGTTTTTAAATTACACTTTGATGATTGTTGTCCACTTAAGCAGGGTACACTAAATAGGATCAAAAAAGAAAGAATTGTATTACCATTAGAGTTAGTAAGGCTAAAAAAGAAATTGAAAGATATGTATGTACTATATAAGAGCACATCAACTGTTTATTATAAAAATAAGTATAAGGCTGTAAAATGACAATATTTAAAAGAACTAAAGAATGTAAAAGCAAAAACATACAGGGAGAAAATGGAAAATTCAAAAAATATTAACAAATCAGCATGGAGTCTGATAAATGATACTAGAAAGAACAAACAGTTACACAAAAATATTCAGCTAAACATAGATGGGAAATTGATACAGGATCCAGTAATTGTAAGTAATACATTTAATGACTTTTTCATCAATGTGGCCTCTCAAACATTAGACCGAAGCAAGTATTCGGATATTACTAATATTACTACACCTCCAGTCCAGTCCTCATTCTTTATTAAACCAGTAACAGAAAGTGAAATCAGTAAATTAATTAGTAACTTAGTGAATAAATCAAGTAGTGGGTGGGACGAGATCCGTCCAGTGATAATGAAACACTGTAGGAATGTTCTGGTTAAACCACTAACGTATTTAATAAACTTCTCTATAGAAGGAGAATTTTCGAAAATATTAAAAATAGGACCTATTAAGCCTTTATTTAAAAAAGGAGATGGTGATGTTAATAATTATAGACCAACTTCATTAACTTCTAAAGTAGCCAAACTTTTTGAGCGTCCTATTGAAAAGGTTAATTTCTTACTTTGATAAATACCAACTTCTACAAAACTTTCAACATGGTTTCAGAAAAGGAAAATCTACATCCACTGCTATTAGCCAGTTTATTCATGACCTATTGAGTAAACTGGATAACTATGGGATAAGGGGTTTAGCAAAGAAAATAGTAAGTAGTTACCTTATCGGAAGAAGTCAGTTAACAGAAATATCCCATAAAACAGGTAAATTCATCAATAAAATACACTCAAAAGTAAAAATCATTAAGTATGGAGTACCCCAAAGGACAGTATTGGGACCATTATTATTCATTATATATGTTAACGATATCGTGCACCCACTCAATACATCAATTGTCACTTATGCAGATGATACAACAGCCATCTTTTCATTTTTTTTTTGTAGGGTTTAATGCCCACTTTAACTACTTATGGCACCGCAGGTGGTGACACTAATGATACGTGAATGATGGAGCACCGGTGGAATGCGATGGCGGGGGAAACCGGAGTACCCAGAGAAAACCCGCCCCAGCGCCGCTTTGTCCACCACAAATCTCACATGCGGTCGCTTGGGATCGAACCCTGGTCGTTTAAGTGAGAGGCGAATGGTCTAACCACTTGGCCACGGCGCAGCCATGAACAGCCATCTGCTGGAGTAAAAGCATAGAGGGATTAAATGTAAATATGAACAACTCTGCCTCCATGATAGCAAACTACTTTGAGGCTATCAACCTTAAATGTAATATGGAAGGAAAACAAAAAATGCAATTTAACTCAAACAAAAATATCTCCAATTTGAGCCTACAACTACAGGGAACGCTATCGAAGAAGTGCAAGCTCACACATTCTTAGGTATAGTAGTAGATAATCAATTAAAAGGGGTGGAACACATTAACCACATTTGCAGTACCATCAGCAAATCAATTTTTCTAATAAGACATTTCCAGACATATGGGGATTTATATATTTTGAAACTTATTTATTTTGGTTGCATTTATTCCCAACTTGTGTATGGAGTAGATATCTGGGGCTGCTGTGCAAAAACACACATGGACAGATTATTTATTCTTCAAAAAAGATGCATTAGACTTATGTTCACATTAAAACTACGAGATTCATGTAGGGATACTTTCATTAATAAAAAGAATATTCACCATTTACTCTCTATATGTTTTCAGGACTATATTGTATGGATAGATAAGCAGAGCTTAACAAGGAATAATGACCTGCACGAGTATAACACGAGGAGCAATTCTGATTTCCACAGACATAATATAAATAAGGGTATCACAGAAAAATGTTAGCATAAGAGGAATCAAGTTGTTTAATAAGTTACCATCACAATTAAAAAATATTGCTAACGTCTCAAAAACACGAATTCAATCTAAACTACAAGAAACTTAATAAATAAGGCTTTGTATAACTTAAATGAACTATAAATGTACAATAATGTAAAAATATTGTAAATAATTTGTATATTCAAGGAATAAGGCTCTCATGTCCAAAGTCAATGTAAAGTTGATACATTGGATGCAATAAATTCCATTACATCACATGTTCATGTACTTAACTGTACAATAAAGAAAATCAAATTTAATTCAAATCACTTTGCAATTTGTTATTATAAATATCTTATTGTTGAACTTGCCAACTTGAAAATCTGTATGACAGATCAACAAGTTAAGCTTCAACTAGTGTGTTTGTTTTAAACAGCAGCAGGGTGAGAAATTTATGATGTCAAAGTGTAGTGCATTTGGCTCCAGATTATTAAAGTTTTTGCAGCTGTAGGATGAGGACTGTTCTATTTAGAACATAATTTCTATAACAAGATCAATGTGATAAGAGCTTTACAGGATATCAACTTAACATTATACCATTTCCTTTCTCCACTCAAAAATGCAGAGAGCATAACCATAAATGGGGAATAAATGCCAGTTCTCTGTGGCTCTGCAGTTCCCTAGATATTTTGTTGTGCTATGAAAGCTTAAAAATGGGTTGTTTGAATAACACTGCATTTATGTCAATGTATCTATTGTTTCTGGGTTAATTCCACACACACAAATCAATCGATGTGCAAATTCTTGAACTCCCTGTCTTTAAAGTCAATACATTAGCATTATTACGATGCTGTCATTTGCAGGATGAATCTTGAACAGATAACACTATTTCACATCTATATCTTGCTCATAAATTGTGTTATTTATTATCATTAACATTATTATTATTATTATTATTATTATTATCATCATCATCATCATCATTAAGGTTAAAAAATCAATTTTAACACAACCAAAGACTATTTAAGCAATCATAATGATTATTTAATGACAGCTGAACATCCCTTTACTTTTAGTGCCTGAGACTTTTTATGTAACATCCCACCATAGTTTTATACTTCTTCTTGACAAACGATAGTTGCAGAAACAGAATTACTAAATTACATTATACAACAAGGAAAGTGAAATCAGTCATGGGTAAAGTTTTCTCCCATAATGATGATATTGCTCAAATGTATTGCTATAAAGTCTGAATTACATGTGCATTGAGAAATGGTTATGAAAATTTTAATTGCAGTTAACACTGCTTAAAATATATTTTCTATATTTCAGCATAAAACCCCATTGAGAAGTTTCAGAAATATATATTTTTAAGGTTTCCTCTTTTTTGAACATCCCTTTTTCTAGTCAGGCCAACAAAGATGTGAATTAAGTTGATGAAATGAACCTACAGACTACATAGCTGAGAGATACCAAACATTTTTTTCAGAGGATAATGGCAAACACCAGAATAAGACATTCTATGCAAATTTACTCCTGTCTGAATTAGAACTTCACTTTATCAAAAACAACTGCTTCTTGAAAAATTGTACTCCCATTCCTTATACTCTGTAAAAACATGCATTACAGAATGCAATATTAGTATATACTAAGCACTTATTCCAAGGAAATATATTTAGGGTCAGATCCATGGTCCTTAAGTAACACTAATATTCAACTCTCACAATAATGCGAATATCAGATTCCGAAACCAAACTCAACTGAAGAGTGAGTGGAGGATGAGTGGAAATTAAGTGAGGGTTGAGTATTTTTCTAATGAACTCTAGAGTAAACTCAAAGCACTTTTTAAAGATTGGTAACCAAAAAAAAATTTCAAAAACATTATTAAATATGTTATTAAGATTATTCAAACATAAATAATAGCTACAAGCATGAACGTTTGTACCATTCTGCATAATTTTATATTTAGAATTTTAGGTTATATTGTCACGTGTACTGTTGAGGGATGCTCATGTACATACATCAATTCAGACCTTTATTAAGCATTTCTCTAATTTATTAAACATTTCTTTACTTGGTATAGAAGACATTTTTAGTTCAGAGTTCTGAACATATTTTCTAAATTTTATAACTTATCTTTCTTAGCTGATGGCTGATAACAATATCTGCATTCTAACAGGAATAATGTGGGCTACCACTTCCTGTGACCATATGGGATGGTCTATGCCATCAGCCTCCGGTTGCCTACGTGCCGATGGTCACGACATCAGGCCACTTCCTGGCACTCCTGAATCAGACAGGATTTTCTAGAACAATTGCTTAAAATAACTGAAGCGTCGGCGTTGGCTCGCCTTATTTGGCATAAAATACGTCATATTAAACAGGATACCCGTAGGTGGTGATTCCCTATATAACCAGCCATAGACTTCCGGAAAGGGGTCTTTTTTTCGTCTAAGTAGAGAGGCTGGTCACATTGACATTTGTAAAAGGCGAGCCAAGGCACGCAACGCATCAGGGCTCAGCAACCCTCAACCTCCACGTGACTTCCTCGCTAAGGTAAGCGCCCAAAAGGGCCTTCATTAATATATCAACTATGTGTTAGTTAAAAACTAAGGTTGTTACTTATTATGTGAACCTATAAATGGTGGATAAATAAATGGGCCAACAAACGACCCAATGAGTTGTCTCTACCCTTTAAACTTGCTTAAGTCCGCTACGCTCCCCTGTCACAACCCTAGTTGTGACATATGGTGGAGGCGCCGATCTTTCTAAATTTTTGTTGAAAGGTATGGTTTCAATCCTGGCCTTCTGATTTGGCAACTATAAGTTTTACTGTTTGAAATATAATTTCTTTCTTTGTCCTTTTTTGTTTTGTTTTACTTTCCCATTGGGATAACTTATAATTTAATTATGAGATGGATACAGTAACTGCCGGACTCATTTTGCTTTGTTCGCTTGCCATGGGCTGCCTGTGCTATTTGGTGTTGCGGAGTACGGGTGTTTTATATGCTCCTACTTGGTGCTCATATTATAATTCTCACTCTTCGTAACTTTATGGATTCACTAGTATACTATCAAAGTGATAGCCCTATTAGTACAGAAATCCGTAATCTTATCACAGAGTACCAGCAATCTTTGAATGGAAATGTTAGTACATACACTCTTGCTGTAAAAGATATACAAGTCGTTTCTTCTGATTTATCTAAATTATACCGCTCTATGTCCAAAATTCGACAGCGAAGTAGTCGCAGAATTCGCAACCAAAATCCAGTCTGTTATTTCCCACTTCAAAGACAGAGGAGCCTTAGTGTAGGAGCTCTAACAGAGGTTGACATTAAAGAACAGGCCCCCATCTCTCCACATCGATCCAGCTCTGACTCTTCTTTAGACGATTTTACAATGACCTCTACCGCTACCCAGGCGGGGCCTTCAACCTCGGAACAAATAAATCATAAATTCCCCTCTCCTTCAATAGTACCATTTGCTAGGCCATTTATTGACCCTGGAATTTTTGATGGTAAACCAGGGCACGACGTGGCAACTTACCTCTATAATTTTGAAACAATTGCGGCTGCGAATGGTTGGGATGACAATTGCAAAAAGCAATATTTACCATGCTACTTAAGAGAGGCCGCAGCCAATTGGTTTAAGACTTTCGCCCCTAGACACCTTCATTATGCCTGGTCTGATTTAAAAACCGCATTGCAGGCTGCATTTGTGCCGGCAGCCCATGAGGACGTCCTGGAATGTCGCTTGCGACAAAGAATGCAAGATCTGGCTGAACCAACGGAACGTTACATATATGATATATTCGTATTATGTGACCAAGTTAATGCTGCTATGTCCGAAAGGGAACGCATACGTCATATTATGCGAGGTCTTAAACCCTCCCTGTTAGAACAAGTTCTTCCAGCAGACCCCAAAACGGTGAGTGAGCTCACTAACTTTGTACGCCGTATAGAGGCCGCAAGGTACTTGGCCGGTCAACGAGTTGACCTCGTGCAGGCACCACCGCCAAATCCAGTGTCTTTCATTCGCAATATGGGGCCACCTGACCCTATAGCAAACCTAACCCAAGAGGTTCGGGGCCTCCAACGACAATTACAAAGAATGCAAGTTAGTCGTAGCCAAGCTACAGACGTACCACATAATATAGGGCAGAAAACAAATTGGAGAGGACGTGGTGGTCATAATGGGAACTTAGCCCCTCGTGGAAATTTTAACCCACAGGTTACATTTAATACACGAGGTGCTACTAATACACAAACACGTGGAACCTGGCAGGGGCCTAATGCAGATGGTCGTACACGAGATGGCCGCCCAACCTGCTTTATATGCCGACGGCCAGGGCATGTTGCTTTAAATTGCAAACAAAGACCGGCTCCCCCAAACGGGCCACAGACGTCACGAGAATAAATCTCGTGACGCCCCCCTCACATTCTCACCAAACTTTATCCGAGCTAATTCGACCGGCGAATACCTTGATGATTAAAGGTACAGTCGCTGGTACCCTTCACATTAATGTCCTCTTCGACACTGGGAGTGCAGTGAGCATAGTGCACCAAAGCTTCGTTGCTACTCCCACTTACCCAGTGCCGAAGAGCTTAATATTGCGAACGGCTAATAATAAGCTATTGGATGTCAGCTATGCAACAACACTCGAATTTGAAATTGGTGGTGTACATTTTACAGAAGATGTACTGGTGGTACAGGAGTTTGGCGAGCATCTCCTTTTGGGGATGGACTTCTTGAAGCGTTATCAGGCAGTCATTGATTTAGCATCTCTGTCTGTTACGCTTCGCTTACCCAATAACCAAGAAGCTACCCTACATTGTGCAGAACAGTCTCAATGTCCGTTAGCTCAAATCACGTTAGAACCCGAAGAGGAACCTGATCAGCCCTGCAAAGCTTCTAGTATTAGAGATATCAGAATTCCCCCCTTTACATCTTTAAATATTGCTGTCCACCTACCACCCCAGGGGATGGGCAGGGTTCTCTTAGAGCCCAATACCCGATTAATGCAGAAAAAAAATGTAGACATCACTCCCGTATTTTGTAATGCGGAAGAACAGTGTGTCATTCCTGTGTATAATAACACCGTGGAACCAAAAACTATTTTTGCAGGTACAACCTTAGCCAATGCACATGAGGTTGCATTAGTACAATCAGCTAATTGGAACAACAGCGATGTACAGTCCATTGACATCGACAAGGCCCAGTTTAACGTCAATTCACAGTTAACCCAGGATCAACATACCCAGTTACATACACTTTTAAAGCAATATCGGCATGTTTTTGCCACTAAGCTACAGGAATTAGGTACAACTGATATTGGAGAGTTTCAAATTGAAGTTATGGACCCCAAACCCATACGGCAAAGACCCTATCGGGTATCTCAAGCTCAACGGGAGGTCATAGAATCCCAAGTCAAGGAAATGCTTGAGGCAGGGATTGTAAGAGAATCATATAGCCCATGGGCTTCCCCAGTTGTTTTAGTCAAAAAGAAGGATAATTCCTTCCGGTTTTGTGTTGATTACCGAAAACTAAATGCGGTAACAGTTGCTTCTTCTTACCCATTGCCTCTAATTGATGACTTATTAAGTTATCTGGGAACGTCGCGCTGGTATTGTACCCTGGACTTGTTGAGCGCATATTTTCAGGTTCCCATCGCGGAACAATGTAAAAAGTACACTTCTTTTATTACGTCGGAGTCTCAACTCGAATTCAATAGATTAAGTTTTGGTCTGATTAACGCCCCTAGATTCTTTTCCAAGGCAGCTAGTGAGCTGTTGGGAGACCTTAAATATAAAAAGGCATTGGTTTATCTAGACGATATAGTGGTTTTCGGGTCCACCTTCCCGGAACTATTAAGTAATCTGGAAGAGGTGTTTGCTAAATTGGCAAAGCATAATTTTAAGCTTAAGCCCGATAAATGTTTCTTTGGCATGTCTCGTATAAAGCTCTTAGGCTTTGAGATATCCGCCAAAGGCATCGAACCAGATGCAGACAAAATTAGAGCAATTACCAATTTACCAGTACCTAAAACGGTAAGGGATGTACGCCGAGTGCTGGGACTATTTAGTTTCTATCGACGATTTGTCTCTAATTTTGCATCTATAGCGCAACCCCTCCATGACCTCACTCGAAAAAATAAAGAATTTGAGTGGTCATACATTCACCAAAATGCCTTTGACACGCTTAAGCATTTGTTGACCACAGCACCGGTGTTAGCCCACTACCGCCCGGGAGCTTATACAGAGCTGCATACAGATGCAAGTACGGTTGGGGTGGGCTCGGTACTTTTACAACGTACCGAAAATGGAGAACTTCATCCG
Organism: Hymenopus coronatus; assembly: GCA_030762935.1. Classification (NCBI taxonomy): domain Eukaryota; kingdom Metazoa; phylum Arthropoda; class Insecta; order Mantodea; family Hymenopodidae; genus Hymenopus; species Hymenopus coronatus. Next base: position 99,663,259 of record CM060900.1, on the reverse strand, counting down.
GTAGCTTTTTGTTCTAGATCATTAAATAAACATGAAAAAAATTACAGTATATCTGAGCTGGAATTACTGGCAATAGTATATGGATTAACACATTTTAGACCCTATATATATGGCTACCCAATTAATATCGTCAGCGACCATCACGCGTTGTGCTACCTGCGTAATTTGAAGGATATAACAGGTAGGCTGGCGAGATGGGCGTTGAAACTTCAGGAGTATGAATACACTATTATATACAAATCTGGTGCGAAGCATTTAGATGCAGACGCACTGTCACGTTACCCTGTAGACGAGCCTAAGCCACAGGTTCAAGAACAATTGGATGAAGTAATTACCTGTTTACTATCTCCAATAGAAGTGGCAAGACTGCAGAAAGCGGACCCTCAGTTGGAATCTATAATCCAAATATTAGAAGGTTCCGACACTGGGTCGCCCAAACTAAAACGGCAAGCAACTTCTTATATTTTAAAAACAGGCGTGCTGTACCGGAAGAATGCCGGAGCAACCGGACCATTGCATTTGTTGGTTATTCCGGAATCCTTAAAACAGGAAATTCTATTTTCATGTCATGATGACCCACTATCGGGCCATTTGGGGTTCACCAGAACCTTTACAAAAATTAATGCTCGATATTACTGGGTAGGAATGCGGAGAGATATTGAAAAGTATGTAAAAAGATGCCCTAGTTGTCAATCACGGAAGGGTCCGAAAAACCTTAAACCAGCCGGATTACTACAACCCATACCAGTGAGCCAAATAGGCGCACGATGGGGAATAGATTTGGTAGGCCCCATTCATAGATCAAAAAAAGGTAACACTATGATAGTAGTAGCAACTGAATATTTGTCAAAATGGGTAGAAGCTCGCGCAATCCCAAAAGGTTCTATTGAATATGTAGCACAATTCATCCTAGAAAACATAATTTGTCGCCATGGGGCACCAGCAGAGTTACTATCAGATAGGGGAGCAGTATTTCTTAGCGAAGTTACACAACACCTGCTAACTTCTCTGGGCGTCAAGTCACAATTCACGACAGCATACCACCCAGCATGCAATGGGTTGGTTCAGAGAGTCAACCAGACAGTGATTAATATGCTCTCCCACTATACTTCTACTAATCAAACAGATTGGTGTGCCGGCCTGCCTCATGTAATTTTTGCTTTTAACGTTAGTCGACAAGAATCCACTGGGATGACACCTTTTTTTCTAATGTATGGTCGAAATCCTACGTTACCCGAAGAAGTTCAGTTAAAACATACAACTGATCACTTATTCGTTAAAGCAACGCAGGACCATATTCTTCAAGCTCGGCAGATAGCTAAAGCTAATATTACACGTCGTCAAATTAGGGATAAACGACTATTCGATAGGAAACGACGTATTCTTAAGTTTGTCCCCGGACAGTTGGTAAAGTTGTTTACACCAATCAGAAAAAAAGGTAAAACGACCAAACTACTACATAGATTCCATGGACCATATGTGATAATCAGACAGGCATCACCAGTAAATTATAAGGTGAAAACAAGAGTGGGTTCCAAATCAAAAGAGTTGCTGGTACATGTATCACGGTTATATCCATATTATGCACCATATAAGAGAGGGTGATACTATGTTTCTTATTCCAATATAACCTAGATTAAAACCATGTAAGTTCACCCTGGTAAATATTTCAGACAAACAGAATATATTTTGTTATATGTCATGCCCTCTTATACTCAAACTTATTATTCAATAACAGTATTAAGCTAAATCATAGATAAACTCAATATAATACATTAGCTATAATGTATGGTATTATGTATGTGAGGTTATTTTGGTATACCAATATGTTTATGTTCGTATGGCCCATAGATACACAAATGTATACAGTGGAGGTAGGTAACAACTAATTTTCCTCTTCCCCATTTGGTGATAGATGTAGTTATTGTTTCACTAAGATAAAAAGATAATACTAAAATCACGGTAAAAGATGACTGACTATTAAAGCTAGCATTAAAAAGAGAGGAAGAAACAAGAAGAGAAGAAGGATAAGTGGTGTGATTCTCAGGTCCCATAGACTTGATATGTAATTATTCAAACATTTATAAACACCCCCACAGACCATCTTTTGCTCTTCCACTCATGCAGCAGTTCATGGTCCATACCCAAGATAATGGCTGATCCAGTAATAATAGAATAATTATAAGCCATAATCAATATATGGAAGTAAGCGCACCAATCCAATATTTATGACCCCCCCCCTCCAAAGGAAGGAGTTCGAATGAAACCAAATTCATACTACCGAATTTGAAAGAAAAAAAAAAAAAAAAAAAAGGAACGAAAAGACAACGAAAACGTAGTAAAATTTATAATAATAATAGTCGTAATAATAATTATCATAATAAATAATAACAACACTAACAGTGTTAATCGACTAGCATTCTACTTAAACAAAAAGACCGTACACGCAGAAATATGCTACAAATGCAGAATTTAACCACAATGGGGCTTTCTATAGAACTTGATCACACGATGTCGAAGTTATAATTTTTTTTACAAGTTTGTAATATTCCTTAAATTCTGAAAATAAACACAGTTGTTGCCGCCATTTGTTGAGAAATAAGAACATTTTCGATAAACTTTAATGTAAAGGTCGTTATGTGGTGAGGGCAGTTTTCGGAAAAAAAAAAAAAAAATTATTCAGGGAGCCTCGAAACATGTATTTTTGTTGAAATTTCGCTGCCGAAATTTTTTTGAAGTGGAAGACCACACTTTCCACTTACGAAATTAACACTGTTAATTATTAACTCATAGCAGTAGTACTAATAAATAACGTTGCCAATAAAACTAATATATAATACCACTGTTTATTCAATTAACAATGATCATACCATTATTAATAATAATTACCTTAACGATGTTGATTGTTGTGGTAATATTATTCATTGTATGAAGGACGTTACTACTGAACAGTTAATAAGAAAGACATAATAAATCATTCTAAAGGAACAGGTAATAGCGCGTTATTAATATTGCTTAATACCGCTAAGTTCCCTGGTCTCAATTGCCTTACTTCACACATAAGACAACAATATGTCGACCCGTAAACAAACGCATCCCCCATGCTTATTGTCTAAAAACTCGGACGAGTGGGCAAACACTTTTTACATATAGCACCCTACATTCCTTATAACTAAATTCCCATATGTTTTTAATTATGACATATAGCGTACTTACCCATACACCTGGTACTGCATAGGATTACATCCTTATGATGGGTCCATTCTTGGCTACTCACACAGAAGCACATCCTCATAGGAGAAAAACGCTTTTCTTCCGTATTACACACTCACTAATTTGACTGTGAATAATTCACTCACCAAGGCGACCGAGTTATCTTTTTGCCGAAACCGGATGCATCTTATCACTTGGCTACACTGGCATTGAACACGCTGCGGTTTTAGAAGCATTTCTATTGCGATGGAAAGTAGGAATATGAATTAGAGGATATGGAGAATACATCAGAATATACTGCCATATAACTCTCTCGGGAACATATAAAATATATGATCTCATTCCGCGCATTATTGTGTGTTACTGTGTTTGCATAACCTTGTTATTATTCGTCGTTATTACATTTTATTCCCGTGTAAAAATTTTATTTTAATTCTCCTGCCAAAACGAGATCATTTTTATTTTTATTATTTGATCGCTCATTTTTTTTTTTCTTTCTTCTTTTCCTCGAACATAATTTACTTGATTTTCTTTTCCTCTCGTTCAAGTAATTATGGCAGTACATTCGAATATAGATTGGTATATGGAATCGTATTTTTAACTCTGGAATCATTGAATTTTCGGCATTGTATCTCTCTTTATCTTATTTTATTTCGTATTATTCTCCCTCGTATTATTCATGCTCATTCAGTAGTAATTATATTTCAGTTACGATTAAAATCCCCGTGAAACAAAAAAATTCACAATGGGAGCTTTTCCATTTTTTAAGTACACCTTTTGCATGGGGAAATTCTACATGCACTATTCTTCACGACAATGCTTTTGTCGCGGTTAGTGGTTCTTATGTACGTCCCATTACGGGGGCCGCTTTACAACAGTGTGATCCTTTTAAGACCGGTCTGTGTTATATTCCTCGTTTTAGTGACGATTTATTATTTAGTCCGCTGTGCGCTACTAAACTCCTTCACGGAATGACGGCTGCGGAAATGAATGACTTTTGCCCCTTCCAATGCCACTCGGCTAATAAAATGTTGATTACCGAAGTTACGAGGGATGAATATGTACTCACTCACCCCCTAGACCCTATTGAATTTATCTGTAATAATACCGTTCGTATTATTCCTGGTTTGCCGCAAAATGCCCCGGGAGCATTACAACTCACCCTTCCTTGTTCTTGTGAACTTAGGGTAGGGCAGGTGGCGCATATCCCTAAGCGCTTTCCGTGTTTAGATTTCTCTCTACCTGAACCTCAAACCCTCCATCTTATCCCAGCAGGGTGGACATCACTAGCCTCACTTAAGATTTCACCCTGGGCTCATTCAGAGCATTTAACTTTTACTAATCTTTCTCAGTGTTTGAATTCTAACTGGTCAGTGGAAGTGCTACACCTTAATCTATCTCACCTTCCGCATGTGCACGCTTTCTCAGGAATCGATACAGTTATGCAAGATTCTTTATCACTCACGCATTTGTTATGTCTATGGACTTCTCTTTTGACTATTGTGCTAGCAGTCATCTTATTTCGTCGTCCGGAATTATTAATTACTACTCGCATACAGGGAGCTGTAGCTTTCGGGAACGTTTCCAATGTTTTTTATGATGTATACGTGATACTTTTTGGTATACTCCTGCTTGCTTTTATTTTTGCAGTAGCTTACCGTACTCTGAAGTTGTGTTGGCAGGTAATTCGCTTACACCGAGCCGTTCGCAGACAGGAAATCAACACGATTGGGGACCCGCCATCTGAAAGTGTACTTCTGCTGACGACGCCACCAGTTGCACCCCGACGGGTACCACTTGTACCCATGGACCCGATTTCGGAAGCTGGATCGGCCTAAGTGGTTGTTACTTTGGTAAAATGTTGCCTTTCTTTTTTTAATGCCCGATACATCATTGTAGTGCCGATTCTTAAACCCTTCCTTAGGAAGTGCTTATCTTCCCACTTCCTGCTATTCTCTTATAGATAATCCAGCTTGGGTCTATCCAGCCGTTTCGGAGCTCCGAGAAATTGGAATATTTTATTTTTGCAAAGATTACTTATATATATATTTGTTTTGTTTAAAAGATACTTAGGGTTTGTCATGTTATTTTCGTCATTGAAACGTCTATTGTAGTGTTACCGATAACTCTAGGTGTGCGCCGCGAGGCCCTCTTAGTGGTTGCGGTTTATTGATAAAAGGTGTAGGAGTTCAGGTGTTTTGTATTTTGTTCATGTGTTAATCGCGAGATCTCATGAGCACTTACAATTGGTGTTAGTATAGCAATTACGCATTGGATTGTTCGGTCCTACGGTGAACCGCGAGGTCCAGTGGGATGTTCATCTGATTGATTTCATTTAAAGGTGTAGTTAATAGTTTATAGTGATCACTTTGTTATGGATGCGCGGGTCGCTCCATTTAACATATAGATTTTCAATAGTTGTTCTTGTAGTCCCGGGACTGACTTACAGAGTCGTGTGTATTCTTGCCGCAGGGATGGCCACCCCGGCAGGTATAAATATATATATTGTTTTGATGATGACAACCCCTAAGTACAGTGCACAATTGTTCGAATCAGTATCCATTGAAGTGACGGCTGGTGGGGACTTCTATGCCTTGCCTAATATGACTCTATATGAACATTCAGTCCCTCTGCTTTTTCTTGCGACCCAATGCTGGATATACCCTCCTATTTCTGGCTATTGTAAACTTAATTCCACTACTGCGGCCTTCTGCGATTGGTTATCCAATAAATTTCAAAGTATTCACGAAGCTTATCCATCGTTATTTAACTCCCAAGATGACCCCTTATAGGGGGATGGTTCCATTTTTGGTTCCCAATTTTTATTGGCGGATAAACGACACATTGAAAATTTGTATGTATCTGATGACGCTTTGGGTCAGCTGCTGCGCAAGGCGCGACAGTTTAACCACTTTGTCACCATGTTTAATACATCCTTCTGTAATAAACTCTTTACTCTTCAGGACGCCACTGCTTTACGCCCCTCGGGGGCCGCCCCCTTATTTGAATTAATCTATCAGGCGGGCCATATTGAAAACTTGTATCGGACATGTGTCTCTCGTTATCTGCACCCGTCAGTGATTTCGCCTTCGGTATTGAGTAAGGCTTTAGACGCTGTTCTCATTAATAACACAGGCTTTCGTTTGGTATGGGGGAAGGACGCTATTGGAAAATATTATAGTGCCCCTATAGTTGATTGCTTATTTTCTCCTAAGCACATTATGTTGGGTTTACAAATTCCACTCCTTCGAGCGGATGTGGGAGTAGCTGTGGGACGCTACTTTACTCCCACTCCGTTCGCGTTTTTTGGGGAAACTTGCATGATTAACTTAGAGAGCCGCGCGATTGCAATTTTATACACCCACGGTAATTTCCGGGTCTTACTTCCGCAATGCGATACTTCAAAGTCTAGCCTATGCTTGGTCACCCCTGCATATGGCATTTCTGCACTATTGACGGCATGTGCGTCAGCCATTCTTCATGGTACTTCGGTTTCAAACTTATTGCGCATATGCCCCATGTCTTGTATTCCGCAACATAGACCCATGGTATCTCTTTTTGACAATTTCACTTTTATACTTACTCCTGTACCCTCCTTTCAGGTACATTGCCCAAATTCACAACGGACCTTATTTCTTTATAGTAGTGTTGGGGCCTATCGCCTGCGCCTGCCTTGCCGCTGTAATGTGACCGCGGCTCATTATGTCCTTACCCCACCCCGGCAATGCCTGTCCTGGGTTCAACCTTCAGTGGAACTTCGTCATTTAATTCCGGCCCCTTGGTCGTCTATCCCTACTACAATTTTACCCTCATACTATGCGGGTGCATATCCTACTTACACGTCCTTAGATGAGTGTTACAACACTAAATGGCGCTCTGTAGATTATTCACTTTTTGTTACTATATCCTTAATTAGTATTTTGTTTTTTATGAATATTGTCATTATTACCTATTTGATATGGTTGGCTAAGGCTAATGGATTATACCCTGTCTGTTGGCGTGACTATGCACCCTGGTCCGCCGCTTTATCACGTGATCCTCCCTCCTCCTCGCAGGCTTCCCGAGCTCCCCATGGCTACGACGACATTCCACCCTCTTCACCTCCAACTGCCTTACCACCGACACCAAGTGTCTCTTCCTCTCCTACGCATTTATATGAAATTCCTCGTTCAGTGGAACATGATTACGCCCTTTTGAAGCCGGCGGACCTGTCTGGTATGCAAACCCACTCGCCAGGTCAGGCTTACGCTAGCCTTTCCCATGTATAGGTGTAAAATGTCCCTGAACTTATTGTGTATTTTGTGTTACCTACGTCTTACTCACAATTTTGTACCTTTTACTAGTACTTTCTCATGTGAGGGACTTGTACCTCCATGGTACCTTGGTATGCCAAGATCAGGCATCAGTGATGCTGCCTAGTGTTCAACTTTATTTACCTTACTTTTATATTATTGTTCTCTTACATTTGTCATGATTGTGTTCTAATTCTTTAGTGGAAGTATTCAGTTCCGCTTTATTTTCATATATTATAGTTTGGTGAAGCAAGTCTGTACACGCTTTCTTTTTCGTCTACGGGGGGAGCATACAGGGCCTGTTCCGCCCTGTTGTTCTTCTCACGCTCGAACGTGCTTTCAATCTGGCGAAAGGTAGCCTGGGTTTTTTTTTTTTTACCAGTATTTTCAATATTGATACCATTGTTTTTTTTTAACCTCGTTTAACTACTTTCGTTACACACTTGCTTCCACCATTTCAGTTGTTTTTTCTCTTGCATATATATGTATATATACGTTTTTTTTGCTTATTTACTTATGTCATGCATTAATCATACATATTTACGCAATATATGGTACTCCTAGCGGTAGCACCCCCTCTCGTTCTTTCTACCTCCCTTCCCCTTCCCCATCCATTCTTATGTCCTATTCTCGTTTTTAATTTGTTTCCTCTTATTTTGTTACACGCCCGGGGACGACACCCGTCACACCTGCGGAGCGTATAGTGCCCTACTGGACGCCCTGGCCACCGCCCACACTTCTTGGTCTACCATGGTCACCCGGGGAGTCACCTGCACAATCTACGCTCTATACTTCAGGTGCTCCCTACATTGGTGCCCTGGAACCAGTCGACCTATGCAAGTTGCATTCATTATTTGGCTACATTATGCTTTACGTCTGAGATGACCATTTCCATCTCTCCTCGGCAGGATAACCATTCTTATCATGGTGTCTCCGCTGGTACATCCGGGAGACGCACGCTGTGGTTGCCTCAAATATAGACTATCGACAGTGCAACGGATATAGCGGTTGAATGGACATGGCCGCGTTTGAATGTTTGTGCGTGGTGGGTGGCGTTCAGTGACTGTGTACATGAAGATTCTGTTCCTATAGGGCTGCGCTCGGTGGGACTAGACTTTTGGGTGTGGGAGTCCCTCGGTTTATTGGTGTATTCTTTGTTACCTGTTTTTCTTCCGTTTCAGTCCTTTCCCCCCCCGTCCCTTTATCCTGACCCCTGTGTTGTTTTTTTTTTTTTGGTGCTATCTTAGATTTTTGTATTCTTGTTCTTCTGGCTCTATGTATTGCTTTTATTGGATTGCCTTCCTTATATTGTATTTGTATTTTGTTTAAGTGGTCGCCTTCTGCGATTTATTATTGTCCGCCTTCAGCGACTTATTGTACTTTTCTTTTGTGTCTGTTTATGTTCGCCGAGGCCGGCGATTTCTTTTAGCCGTCGGGGATATGTCACGTGTACTGTTGAGGGATGCTCATGTACATACATCAATTCAGACCTTTATTAAGCATTTCTCTAATTTATTAAACATTTCTTTACTTGGTATAGAAGACATTTTTAGTTCAGAGTTCTGAACATATTTTCTAAATTTTATAACTTATCTTTCTTAGCTGATGGCTGATAACAATATCTGCATTCTAACAGGAATAATGTGGGCTACCACTTCCTGTGACCATATGGGATGGTCTATGCCATCAGCCTCCGGTTGCCTACGTGCCGATGGTCACGACATCAGGCCACTTCCTGGCACTCCTGAATCAGACAGGATTTTCTAGAACAATTGCTTAAAATAACTGAAGCGTCGGCGTTGGCTCGCCTTATTTGGCATAAAATACGTCATATTAAACAGGATACCCGTAGGTGGTGATTCCCTATATAACCAGCTATAGACTTCCGGAAAGGGGTCTTTTTTTCGTCTAAGTAGAGAGGCTGGTCACATTGACATTTGTAAAAGGCGAGCCAAGGCACGCAACGCATCAGGGCTCAGCAACCCTCAACCTCCACGTGACTTCCTCGCTAAGGTAAGCGCCCAAAAGGGCCTTCATTAATATATCAACTATGTGTTAGTTAAAAACTAAGATTGTTACTTATTATGTGAACCTATAAATGGTGGATAAATAAATGGGCCAACAAACGACCCAATGAGTTGTCTCTACCCTTTAAACTTGCTTAAGTCCGCTACGCTCCCCTGTCACAACCCTAGTTGTGACAATATGTAACTGGTGAAACTAAAAGTCCAGCATACTTTGCTGTTCATTGGGGGTGTGCTGATGATTACTAGCTTTCTAAGCCTCTAATATATAGCTTCTATTTTTAATATAGATAAATAATTTATAATGAATTCATAGTTGTGCATTTTTACAATGCGAGCTTACTTCAAATGAAATGCGGAGATAAACTTGTCACTATCTCTCGTCTAGATATAATGTAAATGTAGCTCTGTGGCATTCAAAATTACATTACAATGGTTAAAAAGCAAGGAACACTATCAGTAAATAACTATGCTTTCATCATCAGTGTTTGGGTTCAAAAAGCAGGAAACACTATCAGTAAATAATAATGCTTTTGTCATCAGTGTTTGGGTTCAACATTTTTAGATGTTGCTGGACCATTCTTACGTAAGAATATAAAAATATTAAAACTCTGTAGAATGCAGTAAACCACTTGTTAGTGATTTCTCTGTATAGTTAGTAGATTGCAAGTTCACTGATGTTAAATTCATATGAACTGAATTATTTTACTGATATATCCAAAGCATATTTCTTTTTTGATGAGCAGATACTTTCTTGCTTTTTATTTTCCAAAACACTGCTAAGATTCTCTACAACTGTGTTAAGCACTAGTTCATTTCTGGGAAGAAAATCTTATGATTGTCTGAAATTTTAATCCACAAATAAACCATGGAGCAACACATCCCACATGAAAGACTATACATCCAGTGAATAAAAATAAAGGGCCAACTGAAGAAATCTCAGACCTCTCTAATATTCAGTCAATGCTTGTTCCGGAAAAGACAAAAGAATTGTCACCCTACTGAAGTATGTTCATGGTTACTTGAAAATCTTACAATGAGTGGGCACTTACCTCACACCAGAGTGTGAGTTACCAAGGTGAAGGAGGATCAACACCCATACTAGAGTGAGGGTCAAATGAGTGGAATACGAGTGTCCCTCAAGTAAGGACAATGGATTTGCCCCTTAGAATTTGTTTATTGTGACTCAGAACTTAAATCGAAGCCCATTCTAAACTAATATATTATGTACTCACCACATGGATAAATAAAGTAAACAAAATATACAACTTGACATTTCATATATTTACCTTTAATACTTGCTGAAGTGTATACAAATTTGACTTTGTCACCAACTCCTTTAGTACACTAGCAAGAACAACAGGTTTAGAATCCATGAGCAATGCAGCCAGCTCTGACAAACTGCTTGGAACATTCACTGAACCAGACTCTATAAGTAAGGTTGGATTTTCAAGCAGAATGTCATACACTCCTGAAGATGAAAGCGACTGCAATACAGCAAAAGCCTGATCAGGAGATCCCTTCTGGATACATAATAGCACAAGGGCCAGAGCATCTGTTGTTTCTGGTATAGCTCTGCAACAATCAATCCTCTTTCATATTAATTATAAGCAATTGTATAGGTCAGTACAAAAGCCAACAAGTGCAAAATTATCAAATATTAGTTTTCATCCAAAACATAGATTTATGCTGTATGTTATGATAGATATATAGTATGGCAAATGTCGGATGATAGCATCCTGTTCTGCAGTATAAATTAATAGGTACTTTGACTATTGTATTATAAAAAACAATCATAATTTCTTGAATCAGGATTACATTTTAAAAATGTTGACCCACACATTTTTGCTAACTAATGTCCATGATATTAATGCTATTTTCCCTTTGCTTCATATGGTGATGACAATTTATTCATTATTTTGTAATTACAATACACTTTATAATACCCTCCTCCTAAAGTCTTAAAATTAAGCATAATATGTAGGGACAGGAAAATTTCGTTTTATTTTTCAGAACATTTCGGTGTTACTTTTAATGTTTATCGGTGTTATTTTTCAGTGGGTTTTAGTACACTAAAGTTGATTTTAGAGACACTTTTGTGATGCATCATTTTAAAAGTTTGGTTATAAGTGAAAATTACTTAGTTATTTTAAATACAAACACTTTATGTATCAAATCATGAAAGCAAGCCCATTATTTTTACAAACTATCAGAATTATGATGTGGTTTTACTTGCATATTAATTGCACTTCTATCAGACACTATGAAATGCATTCTTCACAACATATTTATCAACTGGTTCACTGAATAACACTTCTAATAATAGCATGGTCATGAGTTCCAAATTTCATCACTTAGATTATGTCTTCGGTCAGTCATATTCTCAGTGTTCTGTGAAGATAGTCGTTCACTGTCCATGTTGGAAAATGGAATCCACACTGCTTGCAGGGTTGCAGCTGCAAATTCAGTTATCTGCTTTCATTGCCTGCAGACTTTTGTCAATAGTTTGTCGTTGTGGCATATACTGTCATTGGTGGAGGTGCAAGGCCAAAATCGGAGTACACTAGGTACTGAATTCTTGTAAAAAGAACAATGAATAAGATTTGCAAGTGTTAGGACTGCATGTGTGTAGTGATCTTGGGAGATGAACCTGTGGGAATCATCATTGACTCTTATTTTACGCAGGTAGATATGTATCATCAGACAAGTCTCTTCCTGCCCAGATTAAGACGAATCATTAGACTTAAAAGAAAAATATCAAAAACTCAAAACTCAGTAGCAGAATTGCAGTTCATATTTTACAAAAATTGTCATCGGGACTAGTTCAAAATACCTTAGCAACACCGCTAAATATGGAGCAACACTGAAAATTGTGATGAAGAATTTGGCAAAAATATTACCTACATTGCAAAATAGCCAGCTAACTGTTGAATATGTATTGTATTTATCCAAATACAAGATTACCTCAAATGCAAGAAAACCCTCATTTTTCAGAACTAAATTTTGGAATTAAGCGTATCATCTATTTAAAAAGATAACTAAACTTTTACATGAAATTTAAAGTTTTGCAATATATTTTGAACAAACTAAGGGTCACTTAAGCTGATTAAGTATTTTTTTTTTTTTTTTTTTTTTCTTTTTTACTTAATTTGAATTTTTGCAGAAATTCACATGGTAGGTAGGAAAGAGGGAGAGGGGAGAATGGAAATTATATATTGGTACCTATGTATGCAGAGGTGATGGTGGCGGCGGCAGCAGCAGCATAATTGTTATCATGTACTGGATAAGATTTTCTATTTAGAGACATATCTGGTATAAAACATAATTGTAAAAAGTTTTACCTAAATTAATAAATCAAATTTGCATGGAAATTCATGTATTGGGTGTGAGAGAGACGTAGAAGGGAGTACAGAAATGTACAGTATGTGAGCAGTGTGAAAATGTGACAACGGAGGAATATCTGTTACAATGACGGATACGATTTTCTGTTTAGCCAACATACTTAACGTAACACATTGTTGTAAAAGATACCTAATTCAAATTTGTGCAAAAACTCACATTGTGAGTTAGAGAGACTTAGAGAATAATGGAAATGTATCGCTATGTCTGTACATGGCGGCAGCTTTAACTGTAATCATGAATACAATTTTCTATTTAGACAACATAAACATCATTGCAATAAGTTTTATGTAGTTTTACCTTATTCTAATTTGTGCATAAATTCAAGTTGTGGATGGCAGAGAGAAACAGAGGGACGAAGGGAAATGTATTGGAGTATGTACGGTGAGAGGACAGAAATATGCAGCTAAACCTCTCTCTTTGTGCTTGACAGTTGGCTCCCAATCAACATTATGTGCAACCACTAATGTAAAATAAAGACCTTTATTTTTATTTTGGTCTCACAGAGAAATCTTTTTCCTAATGAGAATGCTTATAGGCCCGTTAACAGCAAACCTTTTGGTGTGAAATGAAGGCCCAAAATCTGCAGCATTGGTGGTAAGCATTGCCATTCCCCCCAGGGTTCGTCACTGCCATACGCACAAAGTTTGAGACTTACATTTTACAGAAAACATATCATGAATGCAAGACAACCACCAGTTCTGGACATTAATATTTTGAAAAAAAAAAAAGAAAAAAAAAAAAAAAAAAACTATCTTGTATTCAGATAAATACGGTACTTATTTAGTCAGAAAGTATTTCATAAACTTATACCAATGCCAAACTTGAATCCTTCAAACTGGCAAACCAAATGTAAGTTGAAATTTTGTTGTTTTTTACCTGGATAAATCTCTTAGAAAATCTCACAAAGTACAGTATTTTGCATAAACACCCAATTTTTGTTATTTCACAATCTAAAATTGGGAAATTCCAGTTTTCAGATGTCCAAAATACATTCTCACTATGTTTTCATGATTTTAATGTTTTTTGGTCTTACTGTTTAAACAAACTTTTCCCATCCCTAACAACATATATTACATTATGATTAATGAACAGTATTTACATATCATATTTACTCTGTCTAATATAAATTATAACCTATATGCTATATAAATATGTTTTATTAACTATTTATACACTTCAGATTTAAAGGGCTGAACATTGCGGTAGTTACTTTTGAGGAAAATGAAGTGAAAAGATTTTAAGCATTACTACATCATAACACTTTGAGGCCTTTTGCAATCTGTGGTATATTAATTTTATTCATACTACATGTAGTATGTTTATGTATGAGGGTCACTTTTTTAAGGAAGAACTGATTGTTATTAGTGCTCGTGTAGGGTGTCAGGTAATGCCAATTCAAGGTCAGCCACTCTCGGCCGGTCCCCATTATTTAGCGAGTAAGTTTCAGCTCTGTGTCTGAGTTGGCTTAGTTGTTACTGCATTAATTGCCACTGTGTTAATTAATAATCCTGCATACTGTGTTGTGCATTCTGCCTTTCAGTTATTAAATGTTAAAGTCTGTCCTACTGAAATTTATCAACGAATTGGTGCAGTATCTGGAGAGGGTGCGATAAATGATGGAAATCTGCTTAAGTGTTGCAGACTATTCAACAAAGGAAGGATGTATGTTTACAATGAGGATCATACTGTATGTTTACTGCCATTATGAAGAGTTGAGACTAAAGTTGATGAGAAGATTCATGAAAACAGGGGTTTCACTATTGATGAGCTTCATTGAAAATTCCCAAGTGTCAAGGTCAGCAATTTACCCCATTGTTATTGACAAACTTCAATACAAAAAAATGTGTCCAAGATAGGTCCCAAGAATATTGACAGATGAACAGAGAACAAAGTGTTTGGCATTCTTTGTCAATTTTGGGGTGCTCTGCCAAGGATGGTGATGAATTCTTGAGTTACATTGTGACTGGTGATAAACATGGATTGCTTAACATATGCTACAGACTAAATAACAATCTAGTGAGTGGCATCATTAACCCTTTAGTACTGACACAATGTTTTGTGGGCACGCCACACTGTAAAATGCAACTCATCAAGAAAGCTTAACTTTGATATATGGCTGAAATTCCCAGTACCTATCAATCCTTCACCTAAACATTACACCAGGAAGCAATTTTACAATTACTCTATTTCTTGAACTAGCTTAGAATGTATAGTCTGGTGTGTTCCCAGCAACCCATGCCAGTACTTATGCATCTTCAGTGAAATTGGCAATACTTATTATAACTGCTGCTCTTTTCTTTATAAATCAATCCATTGTTTAATGCATTGAAAAGCAAATATGTTTTAACATACTGTCATCCGCAATTTCCATGTTATGACCAACAAAAGTGAGTTTCCTTCAGAATGTGAAGAAATGAGAAGTGAATAGCAGTTCGTTAGGATTTCAAAAAGATAAAACAATCATCTCCTACGTACCAAAATGTCCTCAACTTGCAAAACAAATCTATTCAGTTCACCACAGAGACCGAATGGGAAGGATGCCTACCATTCCTGGACATTAAAATAAGAACAGAAAAACATAACCTAACATTTGGAATACATAGAAATTCCACAAATACATAAATAAATACATAACTACATAAAGTTTGATAGCTACAATCCCACAGCATACAAATTTGGAGTCCTCAACAGTTTAACGTACAGATTAGTACACATTCCCATGGAGATTAATGAATACCAAAAAAAATATCAGCAGATACTCCAAATAGCTACCAACAACAGCTTTCAAAAATGTGCAATAGACAAGAGAATACACAAACACACAAAACTGAAGTGCATAACACACAGAACCACGCAACAGAACTTCCATGACCAACCTCGGTTCAGAAAATTCACTTATCATCCTTAGACACAAAACAAATTTCAGAAAATCTTCAAGAATTATAACATCACCTTAACTCCAAAAAACAACTACAGCATTCAGAAACTGCTAGGCAAAATAAAAGATCCTATCCCAGCAAAAAAAAAACTGGGAATATATGAAATTAAATGCTCAGACTGAAGTCTTGTGCATTAAGGAAGAATGAAAAAAAATTTGGAAACCAGATTAAAGGAACACATGAGAAACTTAAGATACAAACAACCAGGAAAATTAGCAGTTGCCTATCATTTTTGGACATCAGGACACAAAATCACACCTAATATACAACTGTTAAAACTAGAGTATAAACCCACAGAATTAGATGTCTGGGAAAAGATCTACATCATGAGCACCTTTGGAAGCTCATAGATCCAGCACCTGATGCCTCCACAAGTGATACACCACTACCCTCATCGTTGATGCCAACGAAGCAAGATTTAGTCGTAGTTAAGGGTTGAAAATGGGAACAAGTGTTCACAAAACTGGTCCCAGTAAGTAATTTCTAAGTGATGATGTGTTACAAACTCAAATTATTTCAATTTAACATTATGGTATGTTTATTTAGATACTTATTGTAAATGTGTGGTATTAAAATCTATGCAAGCATCACATCTTATCAGGGGCATCGCTTTAGGGGATGCTTGTACGCTGAGTGTTCCACTTATTTTTGTGTGTTTAATTGTTTTATACTTATTTTGTTTTCTAACAGCTTTAAAGGAGGACAATTATAGTATGCAATCATTTAGTAGCAACTTTTTTCACAGATCATACTGTTGAGCAGCTGTAATAAGCCGAACTAGCAAACACAAGATTTACAAGTCAATCCGTTCAGCAGCATACACTGAGACAGGTCAGGCAGTGTTCACTGCCTGTATGGGATATGGCTAGCAGGACCTCCCCACAAACCCCTGACCAGCCTCATGCCTACCCCTTTTGCTTCCGCAAAACCCTCACATACCTATCGTGCATACGCTAGCGTTCAGCCATGTTTCTGAATCCGGAGCATGTTGAGGTAATGTTAATTGTGTTTCTTTGTGAATAAAATTGTAGTATGTGTTCTGTAGTCACTGGTTAACATGAATGCTTGCCATAATGAAATACAACTCTCCATTGCAAATATGCCCAACCTAAGAATGTGAAGCTTTCTTTGAAGAGTGCCCAAAATAGTATCCAGTTGAATAGAAATGTAAGTTTCAGTGACTCCCAAAAGGCTAGATTGCAAATGCTGACATAGAAATCATTGACTGCCAAGTTCTTCAAATGAATTCCAGATTTGAAGATTTTCCACAGCTCGAGTTTGTAGAATTACAGAATAAAAAAATCATTGAACATAAGAAAGAATTTCTTCATACAAAAATTTTCAAACTAATAAAGCAGTATCCTGGTTATTTTAATTCAGACCAGCTTGAAAATGAGCTCTTCAATATTTATGCAAATAATCAAAAGAAACTATCACTACAAAATGTACTAAAGTATTTAGTTGTAAATAGCTTAGACTTGGTGTATGAGGAGGTGACTAAGCTATTGCATTTGCTGTAACATATCCTGCTACAACAAGAAGTGAGAGATCCACGAGTACATTAAGAGAATTAAAACATACTTAAACTCAATGATCATTCACCGTTTGTGCAACAACATTTTGTGTAGAAAAAAGGCTATTGGGAGAACTGTCCTCTGATGCTGCCTTTATTGAAAAGGTGATTGACACGTTCGCAACAAAGAAGAGCCGACGGATGGATCTGGTGTATAAGTCAGTTTAAGTGAGTGTTATTGTTTTCAATATAACCATTATATTAACATTGTTATTTGCTGTTTTCATTGCCAATCTTAAACCTAATTTATAGGTGCAATTTTCGATAAAATGTGCAGCCAACAACCTCCACCTTTTATTTCCAGCATTAAACTATAGCGTTCCCATTATTTTATTTCATGCTATGCTACTGCATTTTATTAGCCAATTATACTCTACTAGAACTTCTGCATTCTGCCCAATCTCTAGGGCTATTTCACACACATGTATATCTTGCTCTTTAAATGTTCCCAAAAGGAAAAATCCTACTTTTGCACTTGCTGAGCTATTGCAGCAAATGCTCAGATTTGGAATTCTGCTGTTAGCAAATTTATTCCTATACAAGCCTTGGGGTTTACAGGTATTGCATTAGCTTTGCCATCAGATATTCCCGATTTGAAAAAATCTGATGCATTCCATTCACATCACTTTCTCTATGTATTCTACAGCAAACTGTTCTTAGAAGACATTTTTCTGTCTACTTCATGCTGAATCAAGATGGTTTTATTACATATAATTATGTACAGAGTATTACAAAAGTCAACATTTTTAGAGCTTGTCACTATATGATCATGGCCTTGAAATTTTGTTTGATTTACATGAGGATAAAAATAAAAACACACAACTTTTCATTTGAGAAATCTGTGTATTGGGAAATTTAAGCTAAAAACAAGAATTACCTTGAAATTGGACAAATCAACAGAAAGAAAACTGACAAATCAATCAATCGATCAATTTCCTGTATCATCTCCTCATGAGAACACAGGGTGTTCACAAAGTGTTTCCATTGGACCCTAGTTTCAATAAGATCTACATTTTTGGTGTATTAAGATTTTGTCTATTTCTTATGGCTTATCCATCATGCAAAAGTCATCCAGAACGAAAAGGGCCTCAGAAGTTGGTCCCATAAAATTCAGGATATACATTTTATTTCCCATGTAAATATCTTTAATATATGGCATTTTAATCAAAATCCTTTAACTCATTTTTGTAAAAATAAAACTTTGAAAAATCTTCCACATAAAAGGCAGTTTGTGGTGGGGGATTTAACTTAAACATTTTTTGTTCCAAGTTTGGTACTTAACAGAATTGTTGTTTTTGAGTTATACTATTCAGTCACACAGACCCTTTTCTAAAAATGCAGTTTTTTTATTGGATTCAGGGATCCTCAAAGCATGCAATCTATGGTGCACAATGTGTAAGATGCATACATAATTTAAATAGGAATCATGTAGGAATATTTTTGTAAAAGCTGGAATATTAACCATTGTCTCGCTGTATGTATATAAAGTTATCATGTTTGTAGTTAAGTAAAAATGCCTTTCCGATGCAAGATTGTCATGAGTGTAGCACAAGGTAACAAAAAACTATTATAGGTTACATGTAAATTGAAAAGCTATAGAAAAGGATCCACACATAATGGGCAAAAGTTTATATAACAAACTATCAAAGGAACTACCACAGAACCAATTTTTAGAATAATTTAAAAACATTCTTAATTATAAAATGCTTATATTACATAGATGAACTGTAAATAAAGATTTTAAATATTTTCTTTCATGACGAGGCTTGAAACTTGTAAAAGGTCTGTAAGCAAATAAAGATTATTTATTTATTTATTATTATTATTATTATTGTAATATTTCATGTAAAAATTACAGTATAGAAGGCTATCAGTGCAAGTAGATTTATTATACCTGTGTTTTTCAAGAAAAGCATAAATTCATATTTAGGATATTTTGACGAAGGTCATTACCAAGCTAGGAGCCAATCATTTATAAAAAGGTGCCTGATAGTTGAAGGTAACATTTAAAAACATTTTGAATTCCATGGCATCACAGTGTAGCTATTAAGAGTTGCATCTGATTTCATTTTTTATCTTCAAGAATTGATTTACTCCCTTTTACTACAATGGTTAACTGAATTTAAAAGCATTCACTAACCTTGTTTTCAATTGCTTCTTCATAATGCCAAGCACTCTATCAGTGGCACATTCTCTGAGTAATGAAGAATGAAGGACTATGGTAGAGACTTATAAGGATCCAATTCTTCAAATAAATCCAACAAAGTGTGGGCAAAACTTGGTAGCGTTGGGCTGAAAAGTATTTCTCCTTTTTCATGACCCAGAGCAATCAAACTCTCACGTAGGTACACTATTAACCCATGTAGATGATGCTTTTTTTTCTGAAAATTATTACGTACTATACATTAATAAAGTGTGCATAAAAATCAAATCTGTGTCCTACATAGAACTTTTTATACTAATCATATACAGTATCACATTGTTATGCATTCAATAAATTACCCATGATTATTTTGCACTATTTCCACCTTTAATTAGTGCCCACAGAAAATCCTACATCTAGGACAGGAATGTGCATGGCATCCTACAACAAGTATAGTATGCTGGAAATTAAACAAAGGATGTAAACTTATTACAATTTTGATGAATTCTTTACTCTTTGGCTTCAGGAACTTCTTAAGCCTATATACTAGAAAAAGATACAATGAAATCAAAGTTGCCTGCAGCACCATACTAGTAAAAATGGCCTTTAAACACTGTATAAAAAAATGAAACCAAAGACTCAGGGAAACCTAAATAGTGGAGCATGGATATCTTATACATAATTTTTATAGCACCTGCTTCCATTGTGCAATAGCAACAACAAATTTATTGCTCTTAAAAAGATATACTTTCAGTTCAGAAAGTAAAATTATGAAGATGACAGGAATAGTCTACAGCCTGTTACTCTACCTATACTTAACATCCTGGTGCCCCTAAAAGATCAATCAAATCATACTCTTACTGTTACTGTTGCTGTAATCTTTGCATCTTTACATACCTGAGAATCAGAATCTCCTTCAAATTCAACCTTCATGCTGCTGACTCGCTCAACTACTTGTATGGGAGTAAGCTCAGCCATTATATAATATGGTCTTGCAAGTTTCCAGTCCTCTTCAGTTTCACAGCTGCAAACAAGAATAGGAACAGTTTCATACCATTGTTAGGTTTCAGTTCATTGCAGTAGTCTCAAATTTCACAACAGGACCTCTTAATAGGAATATGCAATCCAATGAGGCCACATTTATAACTGCTAATATGTTTTAACTCCTACCACAGCCAGAGGTAAGAGTTGATAAGAATTTATACAAAGTTCACTTAAGGATCAATGTGTTGTTTCTTAAGAAAAATTTACCCATTATCCTAAAAACATCTCCTACAATTTATAGTGTGTCCCGCAAGACAGTGTACCAGGCTTGGTATCTCATGGTGTCCATCAAGAGATGAATAGATAATAGCCACCATGATGGATAAGCCAATTGAAAGCAGATGCATGGAGCAACCCAGGTGTTATGAGTATGGACATGCAATGTATAACTATACATCTGTTAGCAGCAGCTTTAGTAATTGGTATAACACTTTTATACAAAATGAATAATGATGAGCATCTTGCAATGATAAAGTAAAGTGGACTGCAGCTCAAATATAAACTGAGATGAAGGAAGTTCATGGAGACATTGCACAAGCAGTCAAGCCTGCTTGTTCTGGATGCCTGACTGAGGTTTGTTCTGAATAAATGGCAAATAAAATTTGTGGCATCATAACAGAAGACTGCTGCATTTGCTAAATTCCTGGCATGGTGGTGATTTACATGAACAAGAACAGGACTCTTAAGAGGCTAGGGCCTCAGTAACAGTTGCAATAGTAACCACAAAAAAAGTTACCAGCAGTGACCTTTCAATAGCTAAAAAAGTAACCAAATAGGGACCACTACTCTGTATTTCTATGAATTTTCAGAATTTTTTTAACAGTCATAATTAGACACAAAACTCAAAGAAAAATTTTCAGTAAGCACATGTAGGTATGAGTATACTGAGCTAATTTCTTAAAATAATAATGAGTATTTTCTGCATAATATTCCCCAACTAAAATATGGCCAATTGAATCAAAGCTGGAGCATTGGCAGTAACTGACATTAAACTCGGCTGTAAACACTTTATTGCAATGAATATTGTAATAGTGGTTTTAAAAATGCTTGACAATTTTTGTTACACTTTTGTTGCCATGAAAAAAAGAAAAAAAATACATATTCATGCATGGTAATGTGACTAGAAATAGGCTTATAACCTTACAATTTCATGCCTTGAACACTTAAGTGTCGATCTAGATTGGGTAAGGTTCTTTTTAAGTTTATTGTGGAACCAAATATTTTCATTATGTTTAACGGCAGTTTTAATCTGTTTAGCTGCTTCTGATAAAAATTCTTTTGCTTTCCTATTCACAGCTTCTTCTCTCTTCTTCTGAATGTCTTTTTATATTTCCTCAATTCCAGCTTTCTCTTCCAGTTTCTTCTTTGCTTCTGAGTTTATAAACAAATATAATGTGATTGCTGGAGAGGACCAGTAGAAGATGGATGTGTGTCACACAAGCTCCACAATGGGCAATCGCCGGACAATTATAGAGTGTGAATCAGTGCATTCAATGGACTGATAATGATGAAATATGGAAATAAGAGCACAGGAGGTTTTTCAACATAGTTTTGAATAGTGTTTTGGCATTTCTACCAGTCATTTGTGGAGTCAAAGAGAACTCTGGGCAGATATAATGATGTTAAAGGGAATTGTGAAAAACATGGTATAGATGAAATGTATAGAAAGAAGAATAGAGGAAAGGCTAATTAGAAATATGGAAGAAATAAAAAAAAAGAAATGGGTAAATTAGGAGAGGTGGTCTCGTAATTGAACCATAGATTAACACGCTTGGAAAAGGTTGAACAAGCAATTATAAAAAGGAATCTAATCATTTTTGGATATGAGGAAAAAAGAGGTAAAAGGAGCTGGGGAAAAGTGGAGGATTTAATGAGATATCAACTAAAAACAGAATCAACAATTATTTCTCCTCTTGTGGCAGTCTCTCTTGCACTATATAATGCTATTGTGCTACATGTCAAGTAAGATGAAGTTGATGTCACACAAGAATGTGAAGTAAATTGTGGTGCCATATTACAAATGCTGGAAGCAGAGATTTCCTCTGCAGGAATGACAGTAGTATGAGGAAGATGACAAGGTTTTAGGTTTATCCAAGCATTTTCCTTATGCCTACTAGTTACAGCATGCAAACCCTCTATTCCTTTGGCAACATTAATCTCTGAGCCACAAATGACACAAAATCCCTCCTCACTAAATTTTTCCACACATTTGGAATACGAAACATCATTACAACCAGCTTTTAAAAGTCACCCCTTCTTAAAATTACACTTCCCCATAGCTAATAGCATTGCAAAAACACAATCAGTCAAAAAAGGATCATTCCTCAGTGCTTTAACCTACTGCCATAATCACTTAAGCCATTGCAAAATGTGAAAGAAGAAACCACTATTAAACATATGCAGGTAATACACTTGTATATATTAAAGGGGAACAGACGTAAAAATAAAAAGTTTTTACATGTTAAAGAGTACTTTAGGCATGATACCTACTATGAAAAACCCACTCTCCTATTTTTAAAGCATTTACTTGGAAAATCCACCTTCAGTCTCAGTTGTATGGAAATGAACATTGCATATTACTGACCCTAGCACCTGGCAGGGTGCTGAGTGGCAGTATGACGTCACTGTGTCAACACACTGTGATATATAAAGCTGAATAATATAAGAACCAATGGTCCTAAACTTATTTATGTATGAATCCACCATTGCAAATTTTACAAATTCATGACTTCCCCAAGAGCACAATTTTATTTTTAAAAATATTCAACATAAATATGTTCTTAATATTTCTAAATCAATGGGTTATGTTAATATAAGTTTAATATTAGTTTGGTCCCCTTTAATAATAGTTCAACGTTCTCAATATGCACGATACATGTAACATTTTTAAACATCATACAATACCCATACTATAATATACATGAATGTCAAAATGAATTGTGTCAGATGTCTTGCGCATAGTCTATAAGTGTATAATTTCAAAGCTTTATTTAGGATATAGGACGAAGTCTATTGTAATGTTAAGCACTGTGTAGGATGTAGGACAAAGTCTATTGTAATTTATATAATTACCTAATGATGGATAATGAATTATTATTATTATTCAAACCTAATGTGGTCTATTTATGGAGCAAAAGTATGCTGCTGGCTCCAGTAAGACAAGTATTGCCACCCCTTTCAACCTTTTAATACTGAGACTATCAGGATTTTAAAATACAAAACTCTTAAATTAAACTGAAAAATCCATAACTGGATGCCAATGCTAAAACCTTGCTGTAGTTTATGCCTTATTTTCTAGACAATTTTAATACACTAAGTCTATTATAAGACCCAAATGTAGAATAGTGACTTGGAAATAAAAGAAGGAAAAAGTGAATTTTAGTAGAAAATGTGACCTATTATAAGCCCTGCAAGTAAATCGTATCCTGCAGTTGCTGGAGGTGAATGATAGGAGGTGGACAAGTGTGAGCTCTTTAAAAATGGGTATAGCAACATTCGAAAGTTGTCGCACAGAAATCTTAAAATTTTAAATGGATGAAAAACACAAATACAAGCAGGGTATTATCAGCATGGTTGTGGGTAGCATTAGTTTTGGCATTCCTGCTTATTCATTGTTGGAGTAGAGCTGAACACAGGACTAGGGATAAAAGATTTAACAACTATTTAGATGGGAATTGCTGAAGACATGGTGCAGATGAAACACATGGAAAGAAGAACAGACAAATGACTGGCCAGAAGAATGGAAGAAATAAAAAAGGAGTTGGGAAATGCTATTGGAAAAGTAGAAGAAAAGGTTGCAGAGCTGAACAAAAGTTTGGCATAACTTGAAAAAAATGAGCTAGTTTCTAGAAAGAGGAATATAATCAATCATCTTTGGATGCAAGGAAGAAAGAAGTCCAAGGACTTGGCAACAAGTTTGTGGGGCACAAATTGAAGTCAGAATTATAAGGATGGGAAATAATTGATTCCTTAAGAGTAGGAAGATGGATGGAGAACAAACCCAAGAACCATAATAGCAAAATTAGCAACATACTTCAGATGGAAAATTCTGAATAATATGGCAAAGCTTCGAGGTTCAAAAAATTTTCTTGACAAGATTATGGGAAAAAAGAAAGAGCACACAGAGGCACTTTAATAGGGAAATGAAGAAAGCTAGAGATCAAGGAATAATGCCTGTATAAGAGGACTAACGCTGTGGATAGATGGGATCAGACATTACCTATATTAGTCAGCAAATTAAAACTTGAGCTTCATCACAACTCAAGGAAACAATTCGGAGAAACATAAGAAGCACCGGAGAGGGGAGAAGTGAGTCAGGCAGCCATGAAATGACAAAAGAGTGATATAAAGAAGGACAAGTGACAAAATAGGGAGTGACATTAATTGCAATGGGAAAGGGAAGATATTGCAGCAGGGAGTTTACTTTACCATCAAAACAGATTTCACCATCACATCAGCTGAGGCAGGATATGAGAAGGCTAGCATTAGAAGCAATGGCAGGATTGACTATTTGGAGCCGTGGAAATTAGGGAAGGTGCATATGGAGGTCTCACTAAGAGAGCACAGGAAAGCAATGTAGGTCAAATGACATTGCCAACTGAGAGACTAAAGATAGTCAGCTGGAAGAAAATGCTCCAGCTGCAGAGATAGAGGGCATGAGAGATACTAGCCTGAACATACTTGTGAGTGAAGGTGATGAAAGATCTAAGCTATGACTCAGTGTTATGGTGTTATAGGGGGGGATAGAAAGGGTGTATGGCAGCAGTGTATAACTCACCAATGGCATCAGAACTTTACTACCCAAATTTGTTAAATAAATTAGGACCTGCTATAGAAGAATTGTAGGACAGATATATGCATAAACCTTATAATAATGGGTAACTTTGATGAAAGAATAGATGAGGCACAAATTAAATTGGTCCGTATTGAAAATGTCAAAGAAGAGAGTGCAAAGGGACACCTAGTAATGATAAAATTTGCAATAAAGAAGGAAAGAAGTTCTTAGATTTTTGTGAAAAATTGAATCTGGTACTATACAATGGGCGAAGGGAAAATATTACTGGGGAATATACTTTTGCAAATAATAATGAACAGTATGGTTGCTTATATGATGCTTACAAAAGATCTGGGTGTGTATTTTGTAGATTTTGAAGCGATGGATATAGTATATTCTACTATTTACTAAAAAAAATAGTCTGCTTAAAGTAAAATCAAGACATGGATATTAAGGACACTGGTATTTATTTAGAAATGGTTTCACAAAAATTGATGAGAAAATTATGCAATAAAGATACATAGGTGTGCTAGATACCGATAATGTGTAAGGAGCTTTGTATGTAGTGGTCCCGGTAGCAAGATAACCACAGTGTTAGAGCTTGCTGGGAACAATGAATAAAGCAGCAACCTAGTTTGGGGTTCAAGACATTCAGGATCAAGGGATGCTTACTTGTTAATAATTAAATTAATTGTAGTAGTAGAGACAAGTGAATGTTATGTATATAAAATGTGGAGAAATAAATCTATAAATCTTGTATCCTGCATGAAGTTTTGCACGTGAAAAAGCTGAGTACACAATAGGTGCTGTTTGTTGACTCCAGAACAAAAACTATCACAAAAGGACATTTTGCCATCGTGTTTGGAAATGCTGCGGCATAATCACAATGCCTTCTGGAGAAGTTATCTGACAACAAATGCAATTCCCAATTCCCCATTACACCCTGCAGGCAAAGCAGTGAGTTGGTGAAGTTGATATTGCATCACAGAAAGCGAAAACAGTTTTGTCTGTGGGAAAAGAGTGCCTACTATATTTTAGGACTCCTATGGAATCATTATGATTGACTATTTGGAGAAGGATAAAACAGTGACTGGCATGGATATGAACCAGCTTTCTCATCAGCCATTGCAATGGCAAAAGTGCACAAATTAGTCCCTTTAAACCTATTCTCCAGATTTGGCACCATCTGACATTTTCCTGTTTCTTACCACAAATCTTGGCTTGGTGGAAAGAAATTTTCTTCAAATGAAGATGTAATTTGTGTTTGAATGAGTATTATACAAGTAGTGGACATTTTTTTTTTTTTTTTTTTTTTTTTTTTTACTGCAGAAATAAAAAAATGGAAACTTTTTGGACTAAGTATATTAAGCTGTGGGTGATAGCACCATAAGAAAGCAAACATGCATGAAAAAGCTCAGTATTTTGAGGGCCCCAGAAAGACCTTGGCAATAAAATGTTAGAAAATAGGATCTATCACCTTAATCTGATACATAGTTTTAGAGTAGGACATGGATCGTTGGTCATAAAACAATGGATCTTCTAAATTTATTGTTCTGAAGTTGCCTCAAATGAATGAACTAACTTTAGCTCTATTTGATTTTAGTGCATTTCATTTTACAAACTGATACTTCTACACGACCATGATTCTGCTTTAAATAGTGTCCTGAATGGTATAGAGAGATTTAATATGCATCTTCCTGCTTTATGCAACAGGAGCACAAGTTCTCAGTTTATGAACTGTAAACACTTTTCAGAGAAGTTTTTGTATACTTAAAACTAGGGATGAGATGACAATACTAGTTCTCAATGTTTGATACGAATACTGCTTTTTAAGCACTGATATTTACTTTATTACAATAATAATGTGAGAGAGGGAGAGAGAGGGTGAGAGGGATAGTGAGGGGTGAGGGAGAGAGGGGGAGAGGGATAGGGAGGGATGAGGGAGAGAGGGGGGAGGGAGGGACAGGAGAGAGGGGGAGAGAGAGACTCAAAAATGAAAAGTTGGTTAAATAACAAGCTTGCTATTGAAATTAATTAGTTAAGTCAATTTTTTTAACATTACATCACTTACTTTTACTATCAGAAGACATGTTTCAGAAGACATGTTTTCCAATAATAAAAGTGATGTAGTGTTACAAAAATTTACTCAACTAATTAATTTCAAATGTTAAAACACATCACTGTCACAAAGTCCACTATGTATCAGCAATAAAGCTTGCTATTGTTTATGTTCAGCATCTTCTAAGAATCTGGTGACATGATTTTTCAAGAAAATTCCCCACACCAAATTACCCTTTACATGAAATATTTTTAGAAAAATTTGATTTTCTCAAAAATGGCTGTAATGATTTTTATTAAAATAATATATGTTTAAGATATTTCAAGTGAAGTATATATTTTTAATTTTCTGGAAATAGTCTCTCAAGTCCTCTTCACTCTAAATTACTTATGAATAACTTGTATCCTACACTGTAAGAGAAAGACAAAATCTTGCCTCATAAAACTATAGATCTCATTAGGTTCCCCACAATTTCAGTGCTAGAGGCTTCATTTTTTATATACATATTTGAGGTATGTAAAGAAGTTATTCTGACAAATTTCATTTCTACAAGGCTAATTAGCTTTGAGTTGTTATAATTTTTTATTTTTCAAAATCTATCTTCTCAAAACAGTTTTTTAATGGAATTGTTGAAATTATTTTGACAATACCATATAAGCATAAAGAAACGCTTCAATCATAGATTTTCAATTTTTTCATTACAAAGGGGAAACAATTTTGCCTCTTTAGCATTTATTTTGCAGATTACAGAATGTGCAGATATGCTTTAAGAATTCAAGTCTGGAAAAATGACTGAAATAACCCTACCTAGAGATATTCAAATTGTGTAGACCTTTATATGTGATGCAATTAAGACAATCAGCAGACATCATAGGAGTTTGACAAGTTGCATACATGTATTATAATGTGCCTAGTATTTTTCTTTGGGAAAAATACATAAAGAATACTTTCACTGAAAATGGCTGAAACTTTGCGCATCACTCCCTTAAATATTTACCATCT
The DNA here is from genome assembly GCA_030762935.1 of Hymenopus coronatus. Lineage (NCBI taxonomy): Eukaryota > Metazoa > Arthropoda > Insecta > Mantodea > Hymenopodidae > Hymenopus > Hymenopus coronatus. The sequence goes on along the minus strand of CM060900.1, from coordinate 99,634,794 downwards.
ATCTATTTATCTATCAATCTGTCTAATCTAATCTGTGTGTCCAGATCATGCAAAGAGAATGTAATTTCAAAGACGTCACACAGCAAAGCATTCTAAAAGTTTTGAAGAATAGTTTGTTGCAGAAAAGGTTGAAAAAGTCATTTAAATGTAACATTTTTTTTTTGATAATGCCAAAGGCATATTCCCTATTGCTAGTCAAGGCTAGAACAAATACTTGTTGTGCTGTATTATCTCATATCCCTAAGTTCTGATTTGTTTCCGCTAAATCCAGATTTCGATCACCAGAGTAGATAAATGAGTTTGTCATCAAGCCAGGCTAAATATGGCAAAAACATAAATTAGTGTGCATGCTAAATCAGCTTCATTCACAACTCAACATGAATACTTCTACTGCTTCCCCCATTGCTTAATTTTCATTTAGACACAAAAATCTATGGAATGTTATATTCATTCACCTACAGAACATGCAGTCTAAGTATATAGAAAATTATAAACTGGGAGCACTCTGAAGACATCAGTAAACCAATAATGTGAAGTCTCAATTCCTTTTATTCCTTATCAAGCACAAAGTTAAATGCAACAACTTTCAAAAAAGCAAAACTTAAAAATTCAAATGTATCAAAAAAAAAGCAAACTCTGGCTCAAAGTATTAGACATACTTTCCATAACACTGAGTATGGAGGTATGATGCTCCCCTACTGGAAACATTCAAGTTCAATTTTTGTTTTGTTTAAAATACAATACATATGCTTTGCATAAACACTTATCATTCAGTAATTAGGTACCCTGATATCCTTTTCCACCTGAATTGTTACAAATTTCTCATGCAAAAGGTACATTGAAGCATTGTAGCAGTGTGCAACATTGCTCAGGGAAGTGGAATAGTTTTAATGAAAACCAGCATTAAAGCATAACATCAATCTTTTCAGAGGGAGGAGGAGTGTTACTTCAGTAAAAATGTAATTTATGATCATCTTTTTTTCCCTTACTCCCTTTAAAAAAGGTGATACATAGTTTTACTACATACTGTTTGTTTGACCATATATGCATATATACTTTCCCATTATTGTAAGAAGCATGGGGGACTTTGTGGCAAATGTGGACTGTGGCTCAACTTCATTAAGAATGAAGGGTCCTGCAACTGTCACTGATTAGGGGGCAGAAAATTTATGCAGTTGGTATGGAAGTAACTGCTTGGTTAAAGTGCAATGGTCTGCTGCCTTATCTTCTTACAAATGTAATGCAGGTATTCAACCCTTTATAAACAAAATCATTATTAATTCATTTTCATTGTTTTTTATGATTTCAGCATTTTGCTCCACTTTATATAACATGTTCACATTCTAGTGTCATCAGTCTTACAATAATGTTAGAGGACAGCATTAACATTAAGTCCTGCATATAAATAAAAGCTATACTTCATCAAACATGCTCAATTTAATACCTTATGTGATAATCTCCTAGAAGAGCACAGGATTCTTGATAAAGACCTTCCAGCCTGTTTCTCTCCACTGGGTCTAGTTCAGCAGGCACTGTTGATTCAGAAGCCCCCCCTGGATGCCAAGTAATAGTATTAAGTGCTACTCGAAGCAACATATGACCTCTTCACCAAGAAGATGACTGTATGTTGTTGGACTTGTCCAACGATGCACAGATCCTACACCAAACATGTCTCTATAACATGCAGAAGGATGGGGTAGAGCTAAGGAATACAAAGTCCAGCCTCCTCCACCTTGTGAACTGCAACAGAAAACATACAGACCCAATGAATTGAGTGAATATACCAAAGATACCATCTAAAAGTAGCAATCTATCTAAAATGCCAGCTTTCTCTGAGCTCAATACAGCCAGGATGTGACAACATTGAAAATAATTAACATTGCCAACTTTGCTATTTATAAAAACCACCTTTATAGTAGTTTCTTCCTCTAGTGGACTGTGCATCTAGGATGGAATAGATATCACAAGGAGCGTTGGGTCCTCTATGAAGCCAAGGTTGGCCCCAAGCCAAGATGGTGGCACGTGTTAAGTAAAAGGTAACAATAATAACTGTCTATTTAGAAGTGTTTGTCTTTAAATTAGTAGATTAGTTAACCCATACACGTCCCTTTACTGGATTATTTAGGCTATTTTCCCTGTGTTAAAATATGGAATAGAGCTGCGTTCCCATATGCACGCCTATCTTTAGTGAAAAGTACATTTTCCCTAACCCATCCTCTCATAGCCAAGTGAGTTTCTTGAATTAATAACAGTAGGCATGACAATATGATTGCCTGAAGCAAAAATAACAAGAGTTTTAACAGAATATGTATGATTTCACTTATTCTAATTCCTTTCAGCCTTGTATATGAAAGAGGCTTTAAATGTATGCTTAAGTGTCACAAACACATAAATTTCATCAGGTTAAAGGAGAATGCTAAGAAAGAATCAGGTCAGTAAATGCAGCAAGCAGGAAAAGAAGGGAATGACATGGTTTAGATAGTGAATTTGGTATCTAAAGGAGTTTAAAAGTAACTTCAAAAGTGGAATCTCTACTATATTTGGGAATTTAGAAAATGCACTGCACATTTTATTTGAATGCCTAAGAACAAATGAATGGCTACAGCAAGCAGTATGTGGTAAGTGGCTGTGATTAAATAGGGAAATTGCAAGTGAACCTATGAAGACAAAATGCAAGTCAGAAGTCTTGAAGAAAATCTGTAAAAAATTGAGAATATGGCTATGGGCAGTAAGCAAAAACGATAATATATTTAGGCTCTAATTTAGGTTTATATAACCTGGCATAGTAAGGAATGTTTTATTTGTCATGTTTGAGTAAATGAATAAGCTATCTACACACATGAACCAAAATAAAAAAAAAAAAAAAAAAAAAAAAAAAAAAAAAAAAAAAAAAAAAGCAACTGATTTAATTTTCAATGATTTCTTTCCTTTAATATAAAATATATGTACTGGTATGAGATTATGGCTTAAGAAAGAGCTTGGGCTACATTATATTAAATTACACATTTAGCTTATGAATTTGTGCTAACATTTGCATAAATTATTATTCATCCAATTTTTTTAAAACAGTAACATGGGCTAGCAGAGCATCTTTAGCATTCCTAAATGCGTGACAAATTTCACCAGATCAAAGGAAGCTGTTTCTTAACTTATCCAGCACCTATAAACAACAACATAACAGTTTCTACCACCCAATACTATCCGTAAATTAAACCAACTCAAAAACCATGAATCTCTGCATTTCTGAATCTGAGACAATCAACGTTATTTTTCATTGCTAAGTGTGCATGTTATATTAAACACCTATGTATTGAGAATCATCCTGTCAAACTATTGACAAGATTATAGAATTTGCACACTCTCTTACTTTGTTAATAATTTCGAGCTGATGACAACATACATGTTCGATATCAGTTGACAGAGACGTATAGTATTCACATTTATAGCATGAAACATTTATTTCTGCCTAATACAACAATTTCTTTTTGGAATAGCAATTCCTTAACACTAGAGATAGGAATTTCTAAGCATTACAGCCAGAATAAAAAGAAATAAAGTTGCAACGTTACTGCACTTTAAACCCCTATAGCTGAATCTTTACACTTGACAACTTGGGTAGCTTCAGTCATGTTGGTTATGTTGTGGTTGCAACATTGCCAGAGTTACTAGTACACAATAACAGCTATTATGGTCATTTCTATCATGTCTAAAGTCACATAAATAGTGTAGGTAGTAATGAATGCTGATGAATAATAACTACTTTGGTATTATTATTGTTAGCTGAAAATACCATATGCATAATATATAACATAAATAGAATAAATTATCTATTTTCAACAATAGGAACAAATTAATGCAACCTTGTTAACAACAACGAGAGAATGAAACAGATATAAGCATAGCATAACAAAATATTTTTCATTTACCGACTTAAAATTATAATGGCTCAATTCCAACTAATCTCAAGTTGTCACCATCCTTGGAAGCATAATTGCCATCTTCATCATGTTTCACTCTCGTGCTAATAAGTTTTTGTGCTTAGCCCAAGAGCTGCTTAAGTTTGCTGCACAATTTTATCAGCAGGAATAAAGGAATGCCCATTAACATTTATATCCTGCAGTTCATAGACTTACTGGGTCCTTCTTAATAATTCCAGAGGCACACCTTTGCATAACAGGTTTTCACTTCGCAAACCATCACTCAGTGATCATCATTTTTAAGGCATTGTCGCACTTCAAATCTTGTATAAATAATATGAATTAAATAAATCATATATCAAAAATATATAGATAATAAAATGAGATAAATATACAGGGTGTATATAAATGAATATTGAGGTTTTAACTCTTTATAATATTTATTACATTCAACTTACAGCTATAAATGATACGTCAAATGAAAAACCAACTCAAACAGTTTTGTTTGTTGGCACAAGTGCGCATGTGCGTGCAATGTTTCTGCCGCAATCCGCTAGACAGCAGTAGTAGCAAAAATGGCGACTAGTAAACAGAAAGCGTTTCGTGTTTTGCAGTTTGCAAAGACCGAATCTGTAGTTACTGTGCAATATGCGTTCCGTAGTAAGTTCGGTTGTGATCCTCCTAGTGATAAAAACATTCGTAGATGGTATAATCAGTTTGAAGATACCGGCTGCCTTTGCAAAGGGAAGAACACGGGACGACCAGGAGTAAGTGAAGAGACTGTTGAGCAAGTGAGAGAGTCGTTCACTCATAGCCCAAAGAAATCCATCCGGAAGGCTAGTCATGAATTACAAGTTCCTGTGTTAACTGTTTGGAAAGTTGTAAGAAAATGCTTACAGCTACGTCCTTACCGTTTACAGTTATTACAGGCTCTAAAGCTGACAGACCACGGATTACGTGCCACATTCGCAAACGACATGTTTCATGACGATTTTATGGATCGTGTTGTCTTCAGCGATGAATCGACCTTTCACCTTAAGAGGACATGTTAACACTCATAATGTGCGCATCTGGGGCTCAGAAAATCCTCACGAGATGGTACAAATGCAACGAGATTCCCCTAAAGTGAATGTTTTTTGTGCCGTATCCCGGCGAAAAATTTATGGGCCTTTCGTTTTTGGTGAACCTACTGTAACTGGCACTTCTTACCTTGATACACTAGAGCAATGGCTCTTCCCTCAGTTGGAAGAAAATGAGCCAGAGAACTTCATTCTCCAGCAGGATAGTGCACCCCACCTCACTGGCATAACGAAGTATGCGATTGGTTGAATGTCACTCACTGTACCCGAGCGCTGAATAGGCCGCAAGGGCCCCAATGACAGGGCTTGCTATGCATGGCCTCCATGTTCTCCTGACCTAACGCCATGCGATTTTTACCTTTGGGGCTTCATCGAGGATCATGTGTACTTGCATCCGCTACCAGCTGACCTCCCTGAATTAAGAAACCGAATTGAAGCAGCTGTTGCTACAATTACTGAATACACACTTAACGTTTGGGAAGAACTCGACTATAGACTTGATGTGTGCCGTGTGACAAAGGGTAGTCACATTGAACATTTATAAGCTTCTTGGTAAAACTGTTTGAGTTGCTTTTTCATTTGACATATCATTCATAACTAAGTTGAATGTAATAAATATTATAAAGAGTTAAAACCCTGATATTCATTTATATACACCCTGAACACAAAAACCAACAATATCAATAATAACAAATATAAATAGCAAATAACGTATAGCTTGCAAAGAACAAACTTGAGTATATGTTGGAAACCATAAACTGAAGCACATGGTGAAGAGAGCCACTTCCAGTTCTGTTTCCACTTTGCAACAAAACTGACCTGAATGCTGTTTTGTGATTGGTTCAGAAAGTCTAAGATTTATTCTATTTTTGTGTATCAACTTAACTACACACTATCAAGTGCAAAGTTTCAGCAGGTAAGAAACCAACCCACATCTTTTGTGCAGTCTGTTGGCATTTGCAGACAACACTCAACAGACCATGTTTCCCTGCTATCAGTGATCCTTGGCTGCTGCTGTTTATGTTATTTGTACTGGCATGTGATTGAGTTTAATTAACTTTAAGCCAACTGATAAAGAATTCCTATGCCAGTCATCTCTATGACTGTGTAGAGCTTTTATTAGGTTTGAAACCACATAGTTCTAATTCACCAATATTTAAACTAAACTTTGTAAGGCTTCAGAGGTTGCATGCTTATTAGACATTTGTTCTGTGGGTACTAGCTGAACTAGATTTCAAGAAAGAGCATAATTTGAGCTAATATATCTGTATCGAAAAAATAAGGTAGGTTTATATAAAGCAGTTTTAACTGTTCAATTTGTCATTTTGCTCCTTATTAGGGAACACATTTTTGTCTAAATATTTTTTTGTTTATAGATTAAAGACTGTAATTAAGACAAAAATTTCCAATCAGAACACATTAATTTGTACGGGAAATTCTATTTTACATAAAAATACACATTTTTGTAATTGCATTATGTTACTACACATTTTAAATATTTTGGCTAAAACACAAACTGTTTTCTTTTCTAATTTTTTAAAATTTAATAAAAAGGTTTCTATACTTTAACATTAATGAAAACAAAATATGAATGAATTTCATTTTTAAAATATTCTAGAGTGAACTTGGCTGCACACACACACACACATATATATATATATATATATATATATATATATATATATATATATATATATATATACACACACGTCACCTAATAAGAGCAAAGTCAATGATAAATATCTGTATATAAACCAGTTTGCTAACTTTTTTTTTTCCTTCCAAATGTATTAGCACAAATTGTGCTTTTCTGGAAATCTGGCTCAACAAATAGTACACAAAGCACTGAAATGTAATTATTATGCAACCTCTAAAGTCATAAAGAAACTTATTTTAAAAAGTGAATAAACTATGTATTTCAAATCTGATAAAAGCTCTACACAAGGCTGTTCGGCTTGGGTCCATGCCAGGAGAGTAGCAAGCAAAACAACTCAGAATTGAGAGCAAGCTGTCATCATGGCTGACTGAAGTACAGAACAGGATTGGCTTTTGGGGTGAAGAGAATAAAGGGGCTTTTCACCTCCTTGCGCATAAAATGAATAATGCAATTAATATTTATTTGAAAATTCTCAGCCTTACTGCTTTAGAGGCTGAGCTGATGTAATGATTTTTCTCCACAGTGTGTATTGCTTCACTTGTTTATGCCTTGTCAGTGATAGGGTGGCTGGCGACTTAGGTCTGCTAGACATAACAAACAGGACATGACAGAGTGAGGCGAGAGAGGAAGTGAATGCTCCATCTCTCTCTCTCTGTATCTACTTGCTACTGGGTTTGAAGAGACAACGAGAGGTAAACATTGATTCTTCCTCTTGTTTATATTGTTGCTATGATAACGTGACATCAACAATTTTTTTCTGCTTGCATTGTTAAACTTGTAAGGGCTTGTAAATGCAGGAGACATTCTACCACAGTGCTGTAATCATTATATAGTATCTTCACCTGCACTGCATATGCTTGCTTTGGGGCCATGGGAAAGAGTATACAGCTCACACTGACTTATCTGACAGGGGATCAGTGCCATCTCAAAAAACTTCAGACAAATCTTCTGCATTGAACATTTATTTTCAACTTGCACTAGAGTAAATACACTGTGATATATTCAACCTACAAATATTTTCCTTGCAAAAGATCCTTTGAAATGGAATGTAGTCCTAAAGCAGATTGTGCATTGGCCTAGAACATTACCAAGATCAAATTTGGTCAGGAACGAAATGTTACACCAATTTATTATGTAACTAATTTGAGTCAAATATGGACACTATTTCTCTCTCTTCTACAGCTTTTCATTCAGGCATGGATAAATATTTTTCTTTCTCACCTGGAATACTTTACCTTTGCTATCATTTAATTGTTGAAATATTCTTCCCAATACTTTATTTGAGGCAAAAATTGAATAGTGAGGTACAGTAGCTTTTCCTATGAAAACCTATTATATTTGATGATGCCTGTTTTATGTTCAAACTTATGCAAAGCAGTTCTTGATTATTTAAGTCTAGAATACATAATTGGGTAATGACTTACTCTTGGCTTGATAAACTGGAACCTTCAGAACAGGCAAGTAATACAATGTGTGACTCAGCCAGAAGAAGGTGCTCCACTCCAAGAAAAGGTCGTAAACCCACCAAGCAAATAGGATCTGTTACAGGTGGGCAAACCTGTTAAAAACAAACACTATATTTATATGTTGTTATGAACTGAAGCCTTAATAAGTTTGATCTAAATTAAAACCAACCATACTGATTGCTGAATAACATTACATATTCATATTGCTCTGCTTACCAAATTAACAGCAAGGCACGTTTCATAGTCCCTTTGTCTGTGTTCCCAGCTGCTAGCCAACTGAAAGGTAATTGTCCAATGTTCTTGTCCTTTGGGTGTTTCTAATGCCTTCTGATATAAGGTTGGTATATCATAGTTGCATTAAGTTCATCAACAAATACCAAAGGACATCATGAACACCCAAAGAAGATAAGGCAGTCATTGGTTGGTCAACTAGCAGTTGAGAATGTGGAGAAATGGGCTCCGAGATATTTTCTGCCTTTAATTTCCTGAGTGGCATGATTTCACTTCATTTTCTTTCCTTTATTATCTCCAAACACATTTTACAAGAATTGTCAAACTGATAAAAAAGACATACTAATGATAAATGATATGACTGTTCACTCAACAGCTAGTAATGATTATTTGTTTAGTTCCAATTTTAAATGTTACTTCATAAGTCATGACAACCATATTACATTAGCCAATAAAGTTGCAGAGATAAAGTCACTATATGCAATTTAAGGTCATGTAATCTGCTTTGCAGTGCTTTGCTAATATTGTGTCCAGACACAGGAGACAATGGTAAGGGACATTGAAAAACATTATTTTATTAGAAATCATTATTTTATTATGAACAAATGGAAATGGAAGTACATTACTCAAGCTCACCTTTCAGAATAGTCCAAAATTTCCACACATTTTATCAATGATGCGGAAGGTCAGCACTGGCTGAGTGTGATTCATCTGTGTGTACCAACTCTCATTGAACCCCTGTTAAGATGTCCTGGTTTTCAACACAGCGGGTTCTTAATTTCAGAATGAGAACAGTCTATGTATTAAGATCAGGCAAGTATGGAGGATGTTCCAAGATCTCCAATCCCCATTGCTGCTAAAGGTTTCTGACAGATACTGTACAATCTGCAGCATGAGGCCTCTGGAATGGCAAGCCCCTAGAGCTAGACCTAAGCAGGTACCGGATGTGTCAGCAGGTGATGGATAACTGGGACCTACAAAGTGGTTTGTTTGATCACCTTACACTGTGTCTAAATATATTGAATAGGAGACTGTGAACCAACTCCCCAATCCCAAGGGGTAATGTGCTCTCATGCCAAAGGGGTCATTGGCACACAGAGCCTCTGGGATACTAGGAGACTGCCAGAATATTTAGCCTTGTCCTGGAATAGGTGTGCTCTGCCAAGGTCAGCAGCTTTTCCCCCATACTCTGGGAACTTAATTGGACACCAGAAAACAAAATAAAGAGAAAGCCTTAAAACAAGAAACTTATCAAGGAGCTGCTGGAGCAGACTTGACAGAACAAAAAATTTCAGAAATATCTGTTTAGGATTTGGCTGCAAGTATTGAAAATATGGTCCTGTAACCAAAAGACTCAGAAAGAAACTAACAAGACAAAAGAAATTGAAAGGGGGAACCTGGACAGTTAAGAAACCAACCAAGAGGACCTCTCCAGGAAAAGAGAGTACCAGAACTAGTGGAGGTGTAAAAAGGCTGCACTCAGACTCCAGCACTCCAAAATCTGTAGGGCAGGAGACTACAACCAACAGGAGTTCCAGTTGGAACAGATTCTATTTTTTCGTGATGCCACAGTTGGAGTCAGGATGGCAATCATAAGCCATCACTTCCCTGATGTTAAACTGAACCAGGAACAAGCTGACTGATTCAGTCCAAATTGAAGCAATGGATGAAGTTTCTATGGTAAGGCCCCCTCCGCAATTCATTGATACTTAATTTGTGCAGGGAGCCTTATAGATAACCTGTGCAAATGAACACACCGAAGTTTTGCTTAAACCAGACTTGGAAATCTTTGCAAGGACATGGAGTTGAAGGTAGTAGACTTTAAGAAGCACCCTAAAAAGGCTTAAGACAATTCTGAGACAATATTCATCGTCAAGAGACTCAGGACAAAATCCTGAGCTGAAAACAGAGGAGTGGTTAGTTATGAGAAGGAGAGTGATTGAGAAAGGACCAACTTTGGCATTCTTGATTGATTCTAACTTGTACAAAGCACTAAGGACAATTTTAAGGCCTACTTGGGACTTAGAAGGGTATTTTTCAAATCCCTTTCAAGAACAGGGATGCAGGTGATGAGGGTACTGCATGTAAAACCTTCAGCTTTTGCTGCACTCCATAAAGATGAAGTCCTGTGATGTAACACTCATTCATTAACCTTGGTGTTATAAAAGGGAGATAAAAGGGCTCCAAGAGGCTGGTGGTAAATTCATTTATAATAGAACTAACAAAACTCAACATGCATTTTAGTAAAAAATGACAAATATACTGCTGCTAATGAGCTTTTATTCTAGGAATTTGACAGCAGATAAAATTAATGGGGGAAAGTGGACTGAAGGAGTTTACACTCGGATTAGTGTATTTTGCCTAAGGTGACCCCACAAGGAAATTAGAACAGACTGGCAGACACCTGCAGATAACAGACTGAAGTTGGTAGCTGGCTATGATGTTAACTCCCATCTCGAGGAAGTTAACATCATTGAGCTGAGTGTCTCTTAAAATGTTATGGCAAATAATTTTGAGATATTGGGTAACAACCTTTGTAATGAGACAGGGAGTCATGAACATAACGATACCCACTAATTATGTGAGAAATTTTATTAAAAATTGGCATGTCTTTGAGGATGAAAGTTGTTCAGATCACAGATAATCCAATTTGAAGTAATAGGTAATTCTAAGCAATCTAGAACTGATCAGGATTCTAAAAGAGTTGATTGGGATTCCTATAGGAAAACCTAGTCAGTAATCTGTGTAAGATGGGCAATAATTTCATGCCTGCTTGGATTTGGAAATTGCTGCAGAATGTTTGCAGGATATGGAAATTTGAGCTAATAATGACAATTGCAAGCCCAATGAACACGAGGCACGCCAACAACAGGCAAGCCAATGTGCCTTGGTGAAATTAAGACCTTGCTAATAAAGGAAGAAGGTTCATAAACTATTTAACTTCACTAAAAGAGCTAAACAATAGACTGCTTTTAGCAGATCATTGTCAAAATACAATTAAGCTTTGAAAGACTAAGTAAGAAAGCACTGTGAGGAGACAAAAATGGCTTCAGAATGTGCTAGAGTTTGGAAGGCTCTTAGGAATGTTGGAATAATGGTCATTATGCTTCAAAGAGGTGAAAGATCCACAAAGCTCATCAGTTATCTTCAATATACTAACACAGAAAAGACAATGGAAGTATTTCTTCAGGTGCACTTGCCTAGATCGATTATAATTGATGAACCTAAGAGAGGATGGGACAATCTGGGACTGGAGCCTTCCAGGTAAAAAGCATTCAGGGTAAATTGGGAAATCACCAGAGAGTTGTCAATTATGAAGAATTAAAATGGGTAATGTTCTCATTTCAACCATACAAATCTCCAGGAAACAATGAAATGACATCATCCTGGTCCACAGCACAGACACAAGTTTGAACACATGACATCATCAATAAGTAATGAACATTTTGGTGTATGTCAGCAAGTGCTCTGGAATATAATCCTGTTTTTGAAGGGGACACTGCCAATGCCCAATATTGCAGATTGTTTCTGATATTCCATTTATACACCCAGTCCTAAGTGTGGCCTGGCTTTCTGAAAATATGAGAATCTGTTTACCAATGTAGCCTCTCTTTATATGTTTATGTATGCATTGAACAATAGCATAAATTTCCATTTTAAAATTGTTTACCCAAGGTAAGAATCCTGTACATCTTGGTCTTATGCCATATACTCCAGAATCAGTTCCTTATCCATCCTTTGAGCCATCTGTAAACTACATCAGAAGTCCTTTCAGGTTCTTCCAGAGAAGTTCTTATTAAAATGTTTGATTGGGATGTCCAAATGCATTTCCAAAAATACATCTCCTAAATATTTCTTAATCCTCAGTATACCCGAGTCTGTTTCAGGAACTCTCAGTTGCTTAGTATGTTACAGTCTAGAGAGTCCAATTCTTGCCTCCTTTATTACAACCAAGTGCAATGGAGTCAGGTTTCCATCTGTTTGATAACAGCCAAGTGCACCCTTATGTTAGCAGACTTTAGACATTCATTATGCAATAGTCAACAGTTACTATGCTTCCACATTTAGAGACTGCCACCCAACATGTAATGGTTCAGTAAGGTAACACACCATCATCTAAAGCTTCATGTAGCTTTGCTTAACAATGACAAGCATTTCTGTTAAGAATAACTGCAATTTTCATGAATGGTCGCTGCTAAACTTTATTTACATTCATCTTGGAATAAGACTCTGACACATTAACTTTTCTGAGTGCTATTAGCTACTTATCAATGCACAAAGACACAATGTGGCAGAGACATTCCATATAGTGTAACACAGATTTTCCAACATATATATATGACCCAACCATATTTGCAGCAGTTTAGATGATAAAGTTAACATGACTTCTGAAATAATCCTTATATTTTAACGTTTAAAATTAATGCTATCAACATTTTTCAGTTATTAGCATCTTTAATAGAAATTGGTGCATCAATTTTATGCGTAACATCAATTCCTCCCTTTTTAGTCAACATTCAATGGCTTTGCCAGCAGCAACTTACCAAAGTATGGAGCAGTATTACTAGTGTTAAAAATGTAAATCCTGATTGACAATAAATTTGTAGCATAACTGGTTAAATGAATAACAGGAACATGAAGGATTGCAGTTTACAAGTTAAAAAAAAATAGGAATGGCAACAATGCTCACTGATGCATCTGTTAGAAACAAAAGAAAAAGTCTGTTTTGTGCATTCAAAACATATATTTATAATGGACCTATGTCATATTTTAATCTACTTGTGATTGAATCAATGTATGCATTAAAGATTAATCTATTTCAAGATCAGTCACATCACTTTTTAGAAAAAAATTATGTGTTCAGTTATATGTATATACACTGTATAAATAAAAAAGATTCTAAATTTAGGGTTGTATTACACTAACTTGTTACCACAGCACATACACTAACTTTTTCAGATGCCATGTGAAATTGACCAAACTTCAACAGCTTCATTCTTTTTGTGCTGCATGATGACATAATTAAAGGCCAGCAACCTGGTGTGAATTGGAATTTCAGATAGACAGTAAGCATGCAGTATACAATAAACAAAAATGAAAATAGCCAAGTTAAAACTTCATCAAGTTTTCTGTTCCATTACACTTCATGGTAAATTTGTTTTATTGCCCTTCTCTAATTGGTTATGCAGTTAGCTGTGGAGCAATCTTATACAGCTTTGCAGATAAATCCATTTACGAATTTTGATACTGATATGTCATAGGACTTGTTAGGATTTGTGAAGTTTAGAAAAATCAAACTTCTTATGTCGATATGGTAAGAGAAAAATAAATTATTTACTACTTCTTAAAATACTGGAAGCTGATCAGTCATGAGCAAGCAGCAGAAGTGGTTTTCGCAGAGCGGATAGCTCCTGTGGATAAGAGGAAAAGGAGACAATTGACATGGCAGTCAGGTAAGGAACTAGCAGAGAGATTTTGACAGGAATAGAACAGGTGCAAGAAAGTTGAGGGAGAAGATATGGAGTTGGAGAAGCCGTGAGAAATCATTGAGGAAATGTGGAAGTTAGAAGAAGAGTTGAAAAAATCTGAAGAGATGCGAGGCAAGAGGCATGAGAACTGTTTTGTGAGAAGACATGGGCTGGTACCGAACAGCTATGAAATATACAATGCATTTAAAATTGGAAAAAGAAGACGGAAGAGAAACATTATTGGCAAAATGCAATGGTAAGTAAATGGTGAAACACATATTGTGGCATATTGGCCACATGGACTAAGTGGGAGTGGCAACACTTAGCAGGTTTATGGTTTCATAGGTTGGCAACATTGCCAACCAGCAGAGTAGATATAAGGAGGGTTATCTGCAAGTCCGATCTCTCTCTTTAGGAAGTGCTATGGATTAAACAAAATGTAGTGCAACGTCTCTCCTGGGTAGCTGGTGTTGATTCCTTGCCGCAATGATCTCAATGTATTACATAAATATTTGAATATGGACTCTTTTTTGGCTTTTGAATTTGTAACATTGTCTAACTTAATTATAATGCAACCCCTTTCTTGAGCAGGATGCACGCAACTAATGAACTATGTCCCTTCATGCGTCTGTCTGTGTGTAAAAATGATGATCCCTGGTTCACCTCTCATATGTCTCTACCTACTTTAACATAAATTTAGAAACAGTCATGGCATAACTGGTGATGGTGCAGGGTAGGATATTAATATTGTAATTTTTGCAGGATTTTTTTTCCCTCTTGCCCGCTTTGAAATTGTAATTATGTTGCCACACTGTTTCAATGGCTGGGGTTTGAAATTTTTCTTGTTCCACCACCATACTTTATTAATTATTTGCAAAAGGTGACTTATTTTCACATATTGTGCTCAAAATTTCAATTTTTCTAACATAATTCTTTGTATGGATTAGCACGTGCTGATTTCTTCGTTCATGGCATTCTTTACTTCCCACGTTCATTTAGCCCGGTCTTAGGCTGGGATGGCTCAAGTTCTTCTAAATTATTTGTTCTACATTAATTTTTTAATTTTTAATTGCCAGTGAGTAATATATTTTTTCAGTTGAGTTGACTTTATCAGAAATTCCATAATAACATTTTACATAATGGCATGTGGTGCATTATATTCCTTCAATTTTTAGCTCAAAATTTTTACCTTTTCTCATTATTTTAAAAGATTGAGGATACTTTTTACAGTTTTAACAGTAAATTTATCTATGGTGATTAAGATGTAATTTTCATCTTACATAGCTTTTACAATATGTAGTGTTTATTTGCATTAACTTTCTTTTTCAGGTTGGTATTTGTAATACATCTTTGTGTTGTTTTCAGGGAATTTTGATATAGTTACAGATTGTATGTAAAATAAACCTTTTTCCTGTGAAAATTATTTTCTTGTATTGAAGATGAGTAACACATGGCAAGTGTTGAGACATGATTGAATGAAACTTGCATATTGCAGTGGTGTGGTGTGATTTTCCTCTACCTTTCCTTTAATATTGTGATTTTCAAAATCCCTTATTTTATTGGTATTAACAATGTGTTAACTGTGTGTAAATTCCGTGGAAAGTTTGTTAGCACCACATGCTTGTTATTTTCTTTGTTCTAGTGAAAAGTTGCACATTGTTTTACATTCATCACCAACTGTATGGTATGAAGTTAAATTCTTCTTTTCATTTTGGCAATTTTGCATAGATTTTCCATTTTTGACATGTGTTAATTAATATTTTCAGCTTAGCACATGCTTGGAGCTGTATAATTATGTGGTGAATATTCCTTTGTTAAGTGCAGTGAAGTTCTAAGTGGTACTTTATGTTGTAAACTAAGATTTTGTGTTTAAATGCAGTACTTTCAATTTATATGCTTACCGTGTTGTTTACCACATTTGTATTGTGCTGCATAATGATGCAAGATATTTGAGCAGCTAGTGCTTTGATTTGCTTTACTTTTATTAGTAAGTGCTGCTTTTGTGATTTTGTGAGAAGATACTAAATGCAGAGGCAGTAGGTGTCACTGCTTGTTACAGCTACTGAAAGACCCATAATTTATAACCTCACTTTGCTAAATTTCTATTGTGTTTTTAGATTCTAGTTTGGTCATTTCTGTTTTGAAATCGTGACTATAAAAGTCTTATAAATATGTAGTATTTGTGCTCAGTTCTTTCAGAATTTTGCCATGGGCTTAGTGAAACAAATAGTGGGAATTGTTCACAAATAAAAGAGGGGGAATTGCCTCCATACACAATATAACCAGGGCATTGAGTATGGGGTCCTAGGGTGTAATAAACTAAGGTGAAATTTGTAAAATTGTAATAATGTATTGGAGGAAGGAGAAATAAATTTATTCATATTGGAAGTTTATGAGAGTTCATGAAATCAATTAAAAGTAAAAAACTATGTCACTTAATGACTCTAAATATGACTCAGTTTTTAATATGTCTGGTCGATAATGGAGGGAACTAACATTTTAAATATGTTTTGGAAACTTTAAAAAGTGAGTGTATTTCACTACTTACCTTTGCTCCACCTATGCCTAAATCTGCTGCAAGATGATGCCCCACGCATACTGTATATGTCTCCAGACCTGTCTCAGTTAAGGCATGCAGAAAGGACCTTTCCATTGCTATTCCCTGAACATGTGAAGTAAATGGGTAAACAGTAACACAGGTTGACTGTTGGACCTTACTTTTCTGTTCATTGTGTTCTAACACTGAGAAGTGGTACTGATAACCTTCTTGCTGTATCACTACTATGCATTCTATGCTTGCTAGCATTCCAAAATGGCAGGAATGCAGTGGATTGTGGTCGGCCCCTGATTGCAAAAATTAAAATCAGCATTATATTAACAGTGTGCAGTTCAAATGATAAAAAAAAAAAAAATCAATTAATTAATTATGTGTAATTCTCTAAAATAACATATGTTGTGTACAGTGAAGAAGTAAGAAGCATATATTTCAATGCTGCTCCCACAAATGATGGTAGGTAATTGGAATTAAATAATAAAACACTATGAATAAAGATGACATTAATATTTGACAACTAGATGACAATAGAAATAATACTAACAAAAGCTATTTTTAGACATTATACTTAAAAATTATGAAACTTGGATTGTTATATTAATTTGAGGCCACTGGAGTAACAAATTTTTAAACATATCAAAATAAAATGGGATTAGATGAATTAGGGAGGGAATGTTGAAAAGAAACAAAACAATTGCCAAAAAACTATTATTTTTGCATGTTTAGCATGAATTACAGACATTCCAAATGACTGCCAAAAGGTCTTTAGGTAGCAAGTTAAATGTCTACATGCTTGGAGAAAAATTCTTGATGTGGGCACAATCAACAAAATTTAACTTTGTGCCTAAAACATTAGCGTTCCTTCCATAGTGTGCCTAATATTGTGTAATTTGTGACTTATTTTAGGTACATAAATTCTGAGCTCTAATGATAACATACAGCAAACAACTGTTTTCATAATGCTAAGCGGGTCACTAGATAAGTATTGAGACAGAATATTGGTCTCCTAGGGAAAAGCATTATTGCTGTGTTGAAATAGCTAATTCATTGTTAATGCAATGATAGCAGGCACACTATTGTTGTACCATTCATTTATATGTATGACGTTTGAAAAGTGTGAACATTCTTGCAAATACAATAGAGATTCAGAGAGACAGTATTTTCATACTTTGATCTCTCTTTTTTTTTTTTTTTAATTGTTTCATTTGTATAGCCCCCTTTAACTTCAATAGTCACATTGGGGATTTGACTTGTGAAACAACTAGTATTACTGTAGGTTTTGGAACATTTAGGTTATTATTTTTATATCACTAAACACACACTCTCACATTCATACTTCCAGACTCTGTAGGGGATAGGGAATGATTGTTGTTAAAGAAAATGTCCACACTCAGCCGGGAATCGAACCTGGGACCCCCAGGTGAGAAGCCAGCTCACTGACCACTAGACCATGTCCATCAATCTTCAAATGTGGCTTAAATGAAATGCAGTCACTTGAGTGTTTGAGGGGGCCTGTTGGGAACTTTTGTCACATACCACTGTGTTCCACTGGTTTGGAGAATTCAAGAGGGGTGGCAATCTCTTAACAATGAACAGAAGATGGCAAACCAACAACAGTAGTGATTGAAAAAAACAACATCACCACTGTGAAAATAATGATTAGGGAGGTCCAAGACTAATCCATAAGACATTGAGTTGGCATTAGCGATTAGTTGGATGAGTGGTTCAACCATCCTTAATGAATACCTTCATATAAAAACTTTCGAGATGGTGCCCCATAATTTATTTGAAGCACAGAAGCTCCAGAGGAGGAATAGTGACAAGAAATGCTGCAAAACTTTAATTGTGGAATACATCCATATTTCAGATATTGTTATGGGTGATGAAACATGGATATACCAGTTTGACCCAGAAACAAAATGTCAGTCTTGCATTTGGGTGTTCCCAGATGACCAACCAGCCATAAGTTCAAGAGGGCAAGGAGTGACCTAAAAAAAAATGGTTGCTTCTTTCTTCTCCACAAAGTGGTCACTTGGCTACAATTATTGTGCTGGAAAATTAGAAAATTGTTACTGCAAAATGCTGCACAAAAGTTTGCTTTCCGAAAAAGTTTAAAAAAATCCAAAGACAGGACTAAGGCACATTTTGTTGCATCATGACAATGCACCAGCTCATACCACTAATGTAACAATAGAGTTTCTGCAATGAACTGAGGCAAGACTATTGACTCATCAAAACTATAGCCCTGATCTGTCACCATATGATTTCTTCCATTCCCTACATTGAAGAACTGGCTTTGGGGTTGCCAATTTTCTAGCCCTGAAGAACCTGTTGCAGCATATGAAGAGGAAATCTGCAGAGTCAGAAACTGAGCGACGTGGATGCTTCCAGAAGTGATTCCAGAGGATGGAATGCTGCATATAGTGCCAGAAAGAATACTTTGAGAAACTGGGATAAACAAAATGTTTTTATGAGGATTCATTGTGTGCCCTTATATGCCGAATTTCAGGAATAAAATTATACAATCAGCTACACCAGCTGACATTTTACAATTATTTCTATTAAAAAAGGAATAATAATCCAACTGCTAAATGCTACATCCATAAAGCTCCATGATTAAAAGACAGAATTCTATTATAAAAGGAATAATAATCCAACTGCTAAATGCTACATCCATAAAGCTCCATGATTAAAAGACAGAATTATCTCAAATATCTGATAATTAACGATGGAGTAGAATTTATATAAACACACATGCACACAATTTGTTAAATCTATGTTAACAGTACCTGAACTTTTCCTCTGCTCCAGTAACTTTTTGCTTGCACTGAGATATATGGGCTTCATAATTACACCACAAAATTCATCATGGTTTTCTGTATACAATATACCATTTGCTTGTTGTGGTATGCCTATAATCTGCAACTGGAGTAAATGCACTACCTCCCTTATTTTCATCCATGGCTGTAACATATGAAGCTTCATTAGACTTATGCTTTAAGCTGATATTAAAGACAAGTTTTAACTTAAAACTTTGTACTCACCAGTGCTGCAGAATTAGCATACTTAATTGTGACAGTCATATTTGATGATGCAACCTGAAATGGGCTCTGTCTCTGTGTGGCAACACTGGTGCTTGGACTGCTACCAGTACTACTAGGTGAGACACTGTTTGCTGCTCGTTCTGCTGCTATGCTTGGCAATTCCACCACAAGAGGAAATAAATTGGGATGTATCCATACATCATCAGGCGACAGCTCTCCGCTGAAGAGGGCATCCAAATCAATGCAAGTCTTCCTGTTGCTGTTATTTTTGTAATCATTATTAACGATGCTGTCTTTCCCTGTGATCAAGCAAGAAACATAGATCAGGCTTCACTCTTAGGTAACAAAATGCATAAAATTAGGAACTTAACCACAACTCTAGTGCACATACGAGAGAAAATAGATTAGCTCTAGTCCTCACCATTGCCCACAAACAAGCAAAGAAACTAATACAAATATTTGATACATTCTGCATATTTGGCTAAGCTAGTGAAACTTAAATTTCAGAGAAAGCTTGAGTTTGAACAGAAACATATACATCATGTATTTGTGTGTACTCGACCGGTTTCAAGAGCTTATGTGCTCCCATTCTCAGAAGAGACTGGCTCCAACTACGGTGTGCAACATCTAGTGGTAGTGTGATGTACTTCCATAGTTGATTCAATTAAAAATTTATGAAGTGATGTTTGTGTTTTATAATTAAAATCTTTTCCCATGTATCCAACTCTGTGTATTTTGTAGGTTTTAGGAGTGTCATGTTCGATGTGATGCAACTGGTGGTCCAGAAGTGGTGTGAAACTGCTGATTTATCATCTGCTTGTATTTGGCATGTCTCAAGTGCTCCTTTAATTTGGTTTCCAAATTAATTTTTGTTTTTCCTACACAGATCACATTCTGTACAACTGATTTTATCAACTTCTGCTCTTTTATTCTGAAGTACTGGGTTCTTCAAACTGTTGCAGCAGAGTAATTTTTCTAAAAATCTACATATTTTGTGGAGCTAAGCAGATATTATGTTTTTTGAAGATGATGTGGAATTTGTAGTGAGCATTTGGGTGGAACATAAATTTTCTGAAGATAACTTTGGTTTTTGCAAAGTGTTTTTTGTGGTATCCTTAATGTGTTAGTTGTTTTTGAATTTTGCTATTTGATTGGTAACAAAAAAGCTTTGTGGTGGATAAAGCAACACCTGGACAGGTTTCTCTCCAGGCTCTAAAGTTTGCCCTGCAATTTGTTCCACCATCAGCTTGATAGTTAATTTTCCTGGATTTCACCATGATTTCATATCATCTTCCCCACTCTCATATCACGCATTGGGCTGATCACCCATCCTGGCAAATCTCTCTAAACCAGTCAGTACATTCAACAGCCATCTTACACCAGATACTGGTTTTTAAGTCCTGGGGGTCTAAGTCCTCCATACGAGGTGAGTAAATACTGAAAGAAAAATAAGAAAGAAGTAGTTTATCCCTGCCAATTAAAAAGGAATGTTACGAAAATCTGAGGAGAATTTGAAGATAAAAATACTGGGTAAGCATCGATGCATCACCAGACTCGAGCAGTAGGAAATAGGGAAATGTTGTAGGTGTGCTAGAAAATGATTATATAGTTTCCAAACATGATTTTTATTAGCATTTGTAGAGAAATATCAGCATTGAATCATGCAACAATGGCTTGCTTATTCAATAAAGTTCTGTTTATGTTAAGGGTGAATTTTGATAGTGTTTTGCTCTTACTTATGAACGCTGCTCCATATATGAAAATGGCAGCTGAAGGCCTTTTTGTATGCTTCCCTCCCATAATATAGGTAATTTGTATAGTACATGGTTTACACAGAATATGTGAGTAAAGTGCTACATTTTATCCCAAAGTGGACAAACTAATTTCAATGGCAAAAAGATGTTTGTGAAAGCACCAACAGGAATTCATTTACTCAGAGCCAAACCCAGATCTTCCACTTCCACCTAGACCATGGGTGCACAAACAACGCTCTTTGAGCGTGAATTCTCGGTAGGAGTGGGTGGGCCACAATGACAGCTCGTAGAGCGCTGACTGTGTGATAGAGAAGATTGCTGTAGGGCAGTTTTAAAGCAGTTGTCTGGTGGACTGTGTTTTGTGTGCAGCCGGTTGTTAATGCTCCCTGCTTACGTATCCTTCTATAATGGAGGAATCTAAAAGGTAGAAAAGTAACCATCAGGCAATTACTTTCAACATTGCATGGGTAAGCAATTACTTTTTCATAGCAGCTGGAACACGCTCTCAGCGCTTTATATGTCAGAAAATTTTGAAAGATAGAAAAAATCATAGTATAATGCATCACTGTGACAAAACACAAAGATGTTTACAGTGAGCTTGTTGGTGAAGATCACAGTGAAACGGTTCAAGAGTTGAAGGCTGCATTATTACCTGAAGTAGGTTGGAATTCATAATACTTGTGGAGTTAGTTTCCATGTTTATAATATCACAAAACATGGAAAATTGTGAATGTGAATATGTATTTATTTATTATTTACAGGAGTGTGGCGAACCAACAGTGTTTAATGAGGCAATGCTGCGCGTGAGTTACAAACTGTCTAATGATATTGCAGCAGCAGGTAAACCATTTACTGAAGGCGACTTTATAAAACAACGTATGTTTAATGCTGCAGAATTATTGTGTCCTAATGAAGTGTATCAGTTTGAAGCGATTCCACCCTCTCGCTGTATCAGAGACATGGCACAAGACGTGCAGCTTCAACTCATACAAATGGCAACACAGTTCGTGGTGTATTCTTTAGCACTCGATGAGTCAACGGATACATCTGATATGGCCCAACCAGCTATATTCGTGCACGCTGTAGACAACAATCTCCACATTATAGAAGTATTGTTAGATTTTGTCCCATTAAAAGATACTACTACAGGTGCAAACATTTTTCACAATGTTGAGGATTCTTTAAATGCCATTGCACTACCCGGTATCCGTAACAATGGATGGAGCTGCGGCAATGTGTGGCCAATATTCACGATTTGTAAGTTTTATTCAGGAAAAGGTTCAAACTGCTGGAGGCTCTGATGTGATTGAAGTCCATTGTCTCATTCATCAACACGTTCTCTGTTCCAAAGTAGCAAAGCTTGGTACCGTGATGGAAACAGTGATAAAACATATAAATTATTTAAAATCACACGGACAGTTTCAAGAATTCCTCTGTGATGTTGATGCAGAGTATGGAGATATTCTCTATTATGCGGTCCGGTGGCTAAGCAGAGGCAAGATGTTAAAAAGATTTTACCATCTTCATGACGTCATTTGTCAATTTCTTGAAGTGAAGGGGAAACTTGCACCGGAACTCGGTGATCTCACCTGAGTTGCCAACCTTGCATTTCTTGTGGATATTTCTGGACACCTCAACAAATTAAATATTTCTCTTCCAGAAAAGAACCAGCTCAATCTTGATATGATGAATTACGGGCTTTTCGTCACAAAATTATACTTTTCATAAGTCAGTTAGTGTGGTAACATGGCTCACTTTCCAATCTTACAAAGTGCTTGTGATGGAGCGGTGTTCAGTGATTACATTGAAGTATTAATTGAAATTCAAAATGAATTTAATTCTAGATTTCAAAACCTTGATTCACTTGAAAAGGAATTTCTAATTCTCACAATTCCTTTCTCAACCTTTGCGACACCGAGCGCAATAGTAGAGACCGTGCTTCTCACTGCAACGACACACCACTTCCAAGCAACTGAAGAACGACAAATAAATGGAGGCATCCACACGGTCAACGGATAACAATGGCAGAGCAGCAGGAGTTGGATATCAAGCGATTTATTTTTATCAATTGAAAGCATCAATATGGGATTGCGGAGTGGCAGAATATTCTAGTACTCACAAAGTTAAAAAATAAATAAATAAATAAAATAATAAAAAAAAAAACTTGAAGCTTGGAGAGAAGTGTGCTCTGATCTGAAGGCGCATTTTAGGAATTTGCCAGGAGAGAGAAAGATTATTATTATTATTATTATTATTATTATTATTATTATTATTATTATTATTATTATTATTATTATTGGGTTGTCTTCTTAGCGCGGTAGTAGAGCAGCTGCTTACCAAGCGGGAGACCTGGGTTCAATTCCCAGTACCGGAGTGGGGATTTTTCCCCCGCTGAGAGACATGGTCCGGGGTGCGCTCAGCCACGTGAGGTCCCTGGGAGACCAATTGAGGAGCTACTTGATGGAGAAGCAGCGGCTCCAGGTCCTGAGGAGCGCATTAACCGGCCGGGGGGCGCTGACCAGGTCTCACCCTCCAATACTGCACCCCATCCATGACGTCTATCATGGACCGAGAACGGGGCGCAGGGGCCCCTGTGCCCGGGCGGTAGGCCAAGATTCCTTGTGAGCTGTCGTGCCATGGAGCTATTATTATTATTATTATTATTATTATTATTATTATTATTATTACTATTATTGTTATTGTTATAGCTATTAGTTTTAGTATTATAACTCCTAAAACTTGCAGAGAAATTGTATTTTCAAAACTTTGAAACGTAATATCGAGTTTAAGATTAAGCACCTATTTTCATTGAAATCAGTTTCAAGACACGATAACTACTGACCACAAAAACAGTATGGGCATAATGCTGTTTGACGTGGAAATGAATTCTGAATTTGTAATACACTTGATATTTACTAAATTTTCTTACATAACATAGATTAGGTGTTACCAACTCGCTTGCTTTTGTGCCATAGTAAACAGGCTTGCTCCGCACATATAGTGGGTGGTTATTATATCTGTTCCTTGTATAGTTCGTTGTGCGTCAGTTTATAATGCCTGGAACAGAAATCAATCCAACACGCAAACCATTATCTCCTACGTTTATGCATGCCTAAGATGAATCTTGCATATTTTTAGAAATTTGCGGATATGTATTTAATCTGCGACAAAGTTCTGCAATCAGAGAATTCACATTTGCAGTGTCATTACAACCCAGGCAAGTGAGTGCGACAGGAAGAACGTTTCGTTCAAACTGTGTTCGATATCAATTAATTACCAAGATGCATGTTCATACTCACTGCTGTAAATGCGAAGGTTGTTTGTTAAAAATTAATTCCCATACTATTCAATTACAATGATATTAATCAAGTTGAGAAATTTGTTTTATTATGTAAGTAGTTTAATATTGCCACTGTAGTTTGCAGTTATTTATCTTAAGATTACCAATTACCACTAAACCTATAAAAATTAGTATGTGTTCATACCCGAAGTATAATAGAGCAAATCTTCTAACAATCATAAACCTATAAGAGCTGTATTAACCCATGTAAGCAAAATATTGCATACTGCCATACTGCCATACCTATGAAGGAATCATCTGTTTTTGCTTTCAGTGCAGTTGGTAGCACAGTAGGCGATTCGCAGGAGCATCGAGCAGATTTTCTCTCTTTGCTTTACTCAAAGGATAACTGGTTAACTGTTTTAGATGTTTCAATACCTTATTGTTCCGGAAAAATAACTTTTAAGGAAGGTGTTAATACAAATATTTACACTAGAATGACCAACACAATGTGAAATTATTCCTATTCTCGTATGTAGAACTTGCACCCCCCCCCCGCACGACTTACGAGCCAACGCCTGGGGTCAGACGCCTGTTAAGGAGCAGAGCCTCTAGGACAGAGAGGAGCTGGGATGCCGGCATGAAAGTGCAAGAAGGGAATTATACGAAAGACAATATAAAATTATTGAATTTCATAATTTCAAAGCCGTGACAATCGTCCAATACTAGCAGCAGCAGATGAAGCAGCAGATGCAGCAGCAGCAGCAGCAGTAATAATGATGATAATAATAATAATAATCATAATAATAATAATAATAATAATAATAATAATAATAACAATGAGGAGAAGAAGAAGAAGAAAAAGTAGCAGAAAGGACCATAGCAAGAGGAAGAAGAAGAGGAGGAGGAAGACAAGAAAGATTAATAACAATTAAAAATTAAAAACCACAAACATAATCATAAAGTTACAATATTACCGAAATTCACATTTTCCTTTGTCTCAGAAGTAAGAGAAGGAAGATTAATAATTAATAATTAGAAAACCACAAACAGAATAATAAAAGTACAGTATGTATTAAAATTCACATTTGCCTTCGTCTCGGAGTTACCTTCAGCCTCTTGCCACTGCTGTAATTTGCTGTGGTTATTTCTTCTTCTATCTTCTTAAATTAATATCATATAAAATAAACAACAAGCGGACAACAACAGAATGTAAACAATGAGTGCCAAATTACTTGGTACAGACAAATTTACGCACATAAATTATTCTTTTTATACTGGCGAGGACTTAGTATGATTTTAAGTGAAAAATGCCTAGTGTACAAAAACTGCATTAGGTGGTACCACGCAAATAGCACGGATAGTAGTGACATCTGTTACACTTTCGGTGGAAATGTCTCTTCAGTTGTGAGACAAATATGTTTTGTGTAAGAAGACATTTTGTAATCTCAGAGCTTTACTAAAATATTTCATTGTAAGAAAAACTGCATTCATTTGGAGATGTACATTTATTTCCTGGAAGTGTATGTTTCTCATTAGGCGTTATATTTTCCTTGTTCTGATACTATGAAAATCAATTGTCGGTGTTTTTCATTTCAACTCTTGAACCTCTTCGAAGCAAATGGCTACGCACCGGACAAAGTGAATAACTATTCGCTTTGCCCGGGTTACTGTCAAAAACATAGAATATTTAAAGTAGCTTGCCTCATTTAAATTATAACATGATTTTAATAATTTTAATGCAAGCCTTTAGTAACGGAAGTGCATTAACATTGTTTCACACAGTGCAGTTTATGGATAGACATAGATATATAAGTTTGCGTGTACCAGAGCCCACGTCAATTGCTAGCGATAGAGGATTTAATCGTCCGCAAGTAAATAGCTGTGTCACACTTCTATGGAAATTGATAGAAAAACATGACATTGAACCACCTCAACCATACAACATGACGAGACTGATATTCAAACTTCAACCAAAAAACCAGCAAAAATTCTTTCTCCTAGAGGAAAGAAACAGTAGGATGATCGCCGGTCTAGAGCGAAGTCAATTAGCATCTGCAATTTGTGGCTACAATGCTTCTGGGCCTTTCATGCCTCCATTCCTTATTTTTGCACGAAAGCTTATTTAGCAACGGCTTCTTGACGAAGGTCATCAGGATGTCAAGCTACGTGAACGGATAACGACTGGATCAATGGAAGGGATTTTTGAGGTTCCCCATTTCTTTGTGGAACAAGTTCGTCCAAAAGCAAATAAAAATGTCTTCCAGTTCTTGGACAATCATGGATCCCATACATACATAAAGGCTCTCGATTATGCCAAGTAAGATAATGTATATTTCTCTCCTTTGCGCCCCACACGATGCATAAAATGCAACCATTGGACGTGGCCGTAAATGGATCACCGAAAACTAGTTTTGAACAAGTAATTTCAAAGGAAGCATGTAGGAAGAATAGTCAATCAGTTCGATGTTGAAATATTATTTGCCACAGCTTACTTGAGTGAGCAAATGCTCAAGTTGCTATGAGTGGTTTCCGGTCTTCTGAAATTGGGCCTTACAATCCAAATCTTTATTCTGATTACGCTCTCTCTCTCTCTTCTCTCACAGATCGTTTTAATCCTACCTGTACCTCAGATTTTCGTCCTGATAGTCCAGCTTCTCTTGAATTCCCAAGTCAGAGTAATTGCCCAACACCTGAACCATCCACCAGTTCCTACAATCCACATGATACTTGACTTGCTCAACTATTCAATGTGCTTCCTCAAGTGGATGGAAAAGTAAAGGTCAATAAGCTGTAATGCTCACTAGTACTCCATTTGGAAATCAGCAACATGACAAATTTGACAAAAAAACAACAATTGAAAGCGGCTGCCAAGAACCTGGAAACATTTTCGAAAAAATCCAGGTAGAGCAACCTTGAAGCTGCTAAAGATAAGTATTTTTATCTGGTGTGTGCAGAACTCTTCCTGAAAATACCGAAAGAAGATTGGATACAGTGTACTTTGTGATGTCATGAATCATACACTAACTACTGTGGTCGTGTTTCCTACTTTTGTGATGATTGCAGTGATTAAAGATACATATTCATTGCCCAGGATCCTGGGAAAAGTGACTAAAGTACACATTTTCATAATTTCCAATTTATATGTTGATAAGTATGTACATATGGAAATATCTGTGCACTCAAACATGTTTGTACATGT
The DNA here is from genome assembly GCA_030762935.1 of Hymenopus coronatus. Lineage (NCBI taxonomy): Eukaryota > Metazoa > Arthropoda > Insecta > Mantodea > Hymenopodidae > Hymenopus > Hymenopus coronatus. The sequence continues at coordinate 99,607,142 of CM060900.1, read as the reverse complement.
ATTCCATGAAATATTTAGTTTTACCTGCTGGCGTCTTGTGGTATCCAGGTCCTAAAGTTAACTTATTTTCTTTGTCCGGACTTCCCCTACTGATGGAATGCGATAGCGGGGGAAACCGGAGAACCCAGAGAAAACCCACCCCAGTGCCGCTTTGTACACCGCAAAATCCCATATGTGGTTGCTTGGTGAGAGGTGAGTGGTCTAACCCTCACCATGACGCGGCTCTAAATAGGTCGTTATCCAGATAATTGTAATTATTAAATGACATCCACCGATCAAAAGTGACATACCAAGAGGAACCTTAAGTATACATAATAGTGACCATTGTCATCATCACAGTGGCAACAGTCATTTCAAACATACTAATTATTACAAAGAGCTTTATTTATGGACGCTCTTTACCTGCTGCGGTTCTAAGCGCCCCATTTAGTTATGGGAGTGAAAGACTGCTTAATTTTGCTCAGAGACCTCTTGAGGTTCTTTTACGTGGTGTAAATCTACGGCAATGGCTCTTCTTCCCTTTCGAAAGAAGCCATGCTAAGGATTTTTAAGCCCCCAAAAAATCCACCGTCCTCGGCCGGGTTTTAACTCGAGACCTGGAACCAGAGACTAACATGCGAATTAGTAATTCTAATACAAAAAATGCTTTTCTACGTTATACATATATACTTGCGCACGCACACACATCTGAGAACGGTTGTTTTGTGAACCAAGTGTTTATATTTCCAGAATCTTAAAATTTATAATGCTAAATATTGCGACTGTTGTGAACAGAATCTGGCAAAAATATATTCCGTAGTAATGTTATGTCAGTACTCGTAACTCTAGAAGATAATTTTAATCGACAAATAATAATCAAATTACTATAGTATATTTCTAAGCATTTTGTATTCAATTTAATCGAAGAAACAATTATGAAAGCCAGCCGGTGTAGTGTGGTGCTAGCATGTCTGCCTCACATTCAACAGATCGTGAGTTCGAATCTCGCTTAGGGTGAGTTACCGGGATAAGGTTTTTTTCTAGGGTTTTCCCTTATCCTGAGAAGACGAATGCCGAATAACTTTAGGCTCCATGGGCACCGAGATCTTTTGAGCTTAATTTCAACAATTTCGTTCATCGTTCGATAATACCTACCAGGTTAAAGGACGTTAAGCAACCCCCCCCCCAAATATGAATGCATACATAACACATGTCACGATAATCTTGAATAAAAATTTCAAAATTTTGAAAATAACGTGTCCTATATTTTGTCCATCATTTTAATTGAATGCATTGTTCGAGAACAACCATGATGAGAACCGCGAGCATCACTCAAGTGATGATAACGTAGCATCCGAGAACTTGATTATGAATACAGACTGGTTTAGATTAGTAAAAGCTTAATGAGTGTAGCATTCGAGAACAACCATGAGGAGAACTGCGAGCATCACTCAAGTGACGGTAACGTAGCATCCGAGAACTTGATTATGAATACAGACTGGTTTGGAGTAGTAAAAGCTTAATGAGTGTAGTATTCGAGAACAACCATGAGGAGAACTGCGAGAATCACTCAAGTGACGGTAACGTAGCATCCGAGAACTTGATTATGAATACAGACTGGTTTGGAGTAGTAAAAGCTTAATGAGTGTAGTATTCGAGAACAACCATGAGGAGAACTGCGAGAATCACTCAAGTGACGGTAACGTAGCATCCGAGAACTTGCCTATGAATACAGGCTGATTTCGATTAGCGCAATCATTAGTCAGTGTAGTATTCGAGAACAACAATGACAGTGGCGGCTCGTAGCTCGTAAATTTGGGAGGACGGCATAATATAATATTTTCAAAATTAGCACATGGACATGAGAGTTAATTCTGAATTTCACCCAAATTATGTGAAATAACTTTGAGAAACTATTATACAAATGAATGCCTATCAAAATAAATAACAATGTGCTATAACTAGACTTACGTAATTAACCTTCTTGTATATGGCGTCCATTCTCTTCTTTTGTTCAGCGAAATGGTTGATCACTAGCTGGTTGAAGTCAGGGGTGGACAGTAGGGCCTTCTCAATAGAGCACATAGCTAACGCATTAAGTCTACTCTAGTGAATGTGTTTATCCTCTTGAGTGTTGTGAAACACCTTTAACACTCTGATGTAGTCATCGGAATTGTGCAAATAATGCGCAATAGCTTCACTGATTCTGGTAAAATGGGCGCTAAATTGTTCTCGTAAATACAAGAAAGAAGTGCCAAAGCACCAGAAGCGTTTGCAAAATCATTACTTCCATAAATAGCTGTCAACTCTTGTTTCAGTTCCATTGCATTTAACTTAAACAATCTAACAGCTAATTTAAATTCAGTTTCCGGCAACAACATTTTATGCCTAGAAAATAAACCTAGTTGTAGGAGAATAGGTACCGACAGATGACCACTAAACATAAATCGGTCTTCAATAGCTGTTAAAGTGATGTCACATACTTCTTTTGCAACTACCATTTTACTAACGTCAAAACGAACACGTTTGCACTAAAACCTTGAGTTACGTCATCGTCACTGTCAGTTCGCCAATTTATGATTCAAAGAAGTTCTTATGCACTGGATAGCCGATTTGAAATCTGACATTTTTAATGAACTTTAACACTATCAACCTCCCTATGTTGTAGTTCATTGAATAAAATGTCAGTGTGAGGCAGAACCTATGTTTGCCAAAAGAGAAAGTCATCGTGTTTCAAAATATTTTGAAGACCAGCTGCTTTTCTGATTGTTGAATAATCACTATTATTGTCATCAACGATAGGCTGAAGACAACCGTATATCTCATTTCTGTATACATATACAGTATTAACGCACCGTTCTTTCAAATTCCAGCTAGTTGCGGCGTTTTTTGGTGTCCGTAATCAAAACATCGGCGCTCTTCCGCGTATTAGCGGTTTAAAAATATTTTCCACGAAACAAAATGGGTAAATAGAAACAATAAGTGTACGAATGTTTTGGCATGACGTCTGATGTCAAGGATATTTGAAGTAATGCTTTTGATGTAATTCTAACTTTTCTTTTTTATTTTTATTTAATTGGAGTTAATCATTGACCGCCATTGAATCATAGTGAGAACAGAGAACATCACTCGAGTGATGTTGACGTAGTATCCAAGAACTTGCTTATGAGTTTTTTTTTTTTTTTTTTTGGTAGTGTTTAACGCCCGCTTTAACTACTAATGGCACCGCAGGCGGTTTGCTTATGAGTACTTGTTGATCTCGATTAGCGAAACCATTGTAATTGCAGTGTTCGAGAACTTGTGCTCGTGTGAAGGTTTCGATTCTTTAAAGTATTCGACAGAATATTTGAATCGTGAAAACTTTCAATTCTATCCATCATGTTTCATTATAAGTGTTATAGCTAGTGATGGGAGTATTCGAATGAACAATGTCGATGTATTCGATTCTTAGATGTTCTCGAATTCTAAATGTTCGAATCTTACAATCGGCTGAGTTTTGGTTTGAGAAAACCCTGAATGCAGTGTTCGAATACTGCACTCGGGTCTCGGATAGGTGCAGGTGCACCAAATTGAATCGAGATCTCGTCTCGAGAATAGCTTTACCTAAATCTGATTTGTGTTCTTACTTAAAAGTCATTCATAATCTAGGTACTTGGCGGGGAAGAGCGGTAAGAGGGATGAACACGCTGATAAACATCCTACGAGATAATCACCTGACTAGAATGGATTATGAGAACATGTCTTCAAGTAAATCGAATAATTTTTTACCATCTAAAAACTAACTAATGATTCCCATATAATTCCTATATGTTGTATTTTAATTGTATATCTTGTTATAATGGAATGTAAAATGTGCGATCGATTAGTGCAATGAATGAAACAATTGGAACTGAGCTCTTCTGTAACGCTTTCATAGTATGGACTTTCAAGAACATTATGTCGTATAACATGGAGCTTATTTAATTATATATAACCTCCTGTTAATATGAGTTTAACAATGAAAAGAATGCATTATTATATCGAATTTTTGGGTGGAATACAATACCTTTGCTAGCTACTATGTAGGTTGTTATGTACATACGGCTAGAAAAAGTAAAAATGCTTTTTGGACTCAGGGGACCTCAAAACGTATACTTCCGGTGAAATCTCGGTATCGAATTTTTGCGTGGAATACAACACTTTCACTATACGTGTATAGAAAGTAAAAACAATAACAAAGCCTACAGTCCAGTGAGAAAGACACCAGCAGTTGTTTTACCAGTCAAGGCCCTGATGTAACCATACAAATTAAAGGGAGATATAAAAACCATACAAAAGAGCGCAAATTCTGATGTGTTTCTTTCACATGACTTTCTCTATCTGCAAACAAACTTTTGTTACAAGACATTACTCTATAATTACTTCGTCTTGTGCGGATAAATTTAAGCAGATATGTCTCATTACGTATTTCCTTTTAGGTAGAAGGGGAATAAGGGAATATATTAGGCTAAAGCCATAGTCAAATATTTTAAAAGCTGTCCTTATGCGTTTGACTTTGAAATTCGATTATCTTTGCATGGCTATGAGTAAAAGAAAATAAACACTGATAACGACTACCTGTTTGAGAAAACTATTAGTTAAATTTTAAACCTATAGAAAGGAATATCTTGGAAATCGTTAACTGTACAAAAACTAAAACAATAATTAATAAATAAATAAGAAATAAAATAATATATTTTAGTATTCAATTAAATGGAAGAAACGGTTATGAAAAAAGTGCATAACGCTTAAGCCACGATAATCTTGAAAAGAAACTTCAACATTTCGAGAATAACATGTCATATTTTTTGTCCGTATTTTAAATTACATGCCTTGTTCGAGATCAACCATGGCGAGAACTGCTAGCATCAATCGAGTAGCGATAGCGTAGCATCCGAGAACTTGCTAATGAATACAAGCTGATTTCGATTGCGCAGGGTTTGTAGTATTCGAGAACAAGCATGACGAGAACTGAGAACGACTCTCCAGAGACGATAACGTAGCATCCGAGAACTTGTTTATGAAGAAGCTGATTTCGAAACCATTGTGATAACAGTATTCCAGACCTTGGTCTCGGATGAAGGTTTCAATTCTCCAGAGTATTCGAATGCAGAGGATTCGATTCTTGAAATCATTCGATTCTGCCCACCACTACTAATTTCGCAGTCGAAACTTAGGTGTCAATTTTAGACTTTACAAACCTTTAATGTAGTTGTTTTTTCGAATAATGGAGGAACTGTTACCAAATAGATTTGCAAAAGATGGGAAAGAGTAAGGCGTTGTTATATAAATTACTGCTATTATATTACAATATTATAGACGTTCTTGCTTCAAGCTGGGTGTAACGACAAGTGACTGAATTTGTTATTATGGTACAATGTGACAATTACCCCTGTATCTAATGAAATAGATGGTTAAGTGAACCACGAAGTAGGTATGTCAACGTTAAATGGATCATGTACAGATTACATGATAGATATTAACGGAAAACATATCTGTCGAAGTAAATCTATACAACAGTTGTGAGTGAGTCATTTTAAACAAGTTTTACATTGGTGAGGCTACCAAAATAACAAACCTCACCAACTTTGGTGAGACTATCTAAAAAAAAAAAAAAAAACAGCCTCACCAATGTAAAACTTGTATTAAGATAACACAATCTAGATACTGAAAACTTATATTAACAATTGAGCTCTTTAGTGTGAACCTTATTCACTTTGTAACGTATTAGTTTCTAAAAGACACACTTCTGAGGCACATTACTCCTACATAAGCTAGATCTAGTAAGTTTATAAACGTATCTTTCTTTTGGTTTTGGAATTAACTTTGAAATAAGAAAACCTTTTATTTTTATACCAAAACTTAATACAAAACATTTGTGCTGCCATCTGTTGTTGCTACACGCATAAATGTTTCCTAATACTTCGGTAGATGTCACTACAGTATAGGAGAGTTGACAGCATAGCATCTAGTGATGGGAGTATTCGAATACAAAATGTCGATGTATTCGATTCTTGGAAGTTCTCGAGATGTTCTCGAATTCGGAATGTTGTATTCGAATCCTTCTCTCGGATGAGTTCTCCTTTGAATATGTCCTGAATGCGTATTCGAATCCTGCTCTCGGGTCTCGGATTGTACACAGAATCGAGATCTCATATCTGATTGGTGCTTTCACTTAAAGGTCAATCTAGCGCTTGGATCATGTTGGGGAAGAGCGGGGAGAGGGGTGAGCACGCTGATAAAAAACCTACGAGATAATCAGCTGGCCAATGAAGTTCTTACCATCCCAAAGCTAACGAACGATTCCCATACATATACGCGATCATCATATTTTAATTTTATTTCGTGTTATAACGGAATGTGCGATCGGTTAGGGCAACGAATGAACAATATTAGAAATTGGAACTAAACGATTGCATTCTCTCTTCTCAAGCCAGAGGTTCTGGGTTTGATTCCCAGCTGGGGCAGGAATTTTTCTTTAACCAGAATCATTCCCTATCCCTAAAAGAGTCGGAAGTATGCATGTGGAAGTGGATGTGTGTGAATTTTTATAGCATTTTAAAACTGAAAAAAAAAGTGTTCCATTCTCATGACTTTCTCTAGCTGTTCCATACACAAAGCTATTCTTTCAAAAGATTATTCATCTTTTATATTACGGTAAACGAGAAAAACATTAGCAGAAATGATCCTATTACTCACTTCCTTGTAAGAAGAAGAGAAATAAGGGAATACGCTAGGCTAAAGTAATAATAAAAAATTTTAATAGCTGGTCGTTATGTGAACGAACGACACGGTTCACCTTGGATGGTCCAGTTTGAGAAAAGTTAGGTATTTTAAAACTGAAACCTATAACAAGGAATATCTTGAAAATGGTCAACTTATATTTTTAACCTGATTTACATGTTTATAGTAAGTTTTTGTCCATCTCTTACGGTTTAACCGTTGTGCAAAATTCTGCAAAACTCATGCAGAATAAAGAGCTCTCCAGAGGCTAATCCCAAAAATTCAAAATATATATTTTATCTGTCAAAGATATTTATCTTTGGTACACGATATTTTAATCAAAATCGTTAGAGCTGTTTTTGAGAAAATCATTATTTTCGAAAAATGTTTCATGTAAAGGATAGCTGGGGTTGGGGGATTTTCTTGAAAATGTTTCGTGTCACATCCTTGGAAGATACTAAACTTAAATACCGAGTTTGGTATGTTACAGTCTTTTCGTTTATGAGCTATGCTGACACTCCCCCCCCCCCCCCCACAGAAATGCGCGCGCGGAACTTTTTCTAAAAAAGATGATTTTCGACTCAGGGGACAGCAAAGCATATATTTCCGGTGAAATCTCGATATCGAATTTTTGGGTGGAATACAATACCTTTGCTAGCAACTATGTACATTGTTATGTACATACGGCTAGAAAAGGTAAAAATGCTTTTTGGACTCAGGGGACCTGAAAACGTATACTTCCGGCGAAATCTCGGTATCGAATTTTTGGGTGGAATACAGTACCTTTGCTAGCTACTATGTAGGTTGTTATGTACATACGGCTAGAAAAAGTAAAAATGCTTTTTGGACTCAGGGGACCTCAAAACGTATACTTCCGGTGAAATCTCGGTATCGAATTTTTAGGTGGAATACAACACTTTCACTATACGTGTGTAGCAAATAAAAACAATAACAAAGCCTACAGTCCAGTGAGAAAGACACCAGCAGTTGTTTTACCAGTCAAGGCCCTGATGTAACCATACAAGTTAAAGGGAGATATAAAAACCATACAAAAGAGCGCAAAATCTGATGTGTTTCTTTCACATGACTTTCTCTACCTGCAAACAAACTTTTGTTACAAGACATTACTCTATAATTACTTCGTCTTGTCCGGATAAATTATATCAGATATGTCTCATTAGGTAATTCCTTTTAGGTAGAAGGGGAATAAGGGAATATATTAGGCTAAAGCCATAGTCAAATATTTTAAAAGCTGTCGCTATGCGATTGACTTTGAAATTCGATTATCTTTGCATGGCTATGAGTAAAACAAAATAAACACGGATGACGACTACCTGTTTGAGAAAACTATTAGTTAAATTTTAAACCTATAGCAAGGAATATCTTGGAAATCGTTAACTGTACAAAAAATAAAACAATAATTAATAAATAAATAAATAAATAAGAAATAAAATAATATATTTTAGTATTCAATTTAATGGAAGAAACGGTTATGAATGAAAGTGCATAACGCTTAAGCCACGATAATCTTGAATAGAAACTTCGACATTTTAAGAATAACATGTCATATTTTTTGTCCGTCATTTAAATTACATGCCTTGTTCGAGATCAACCATGGCGAGAACTGCTAGCATCAATCGAGTAGCGATAGCGTAGCATCCGAGAACTTGCTAATGAATACAACCTGATTTCGATTGCGCAGGGTTTGTAGTATTCGAGAACAAGCATGACGAGAACTGAGAACGACTCTCAAGAGACGATAACGTAGCATCCGAGAACTTGCTTATGAAGAAGCTGATTTCGAAACCATTGTGATAACAGTATTCCAGACCTTGTTCTTGGATGAAGGTTTCGATTCTCCAGAGTATTCGAATGCAGAGGATTCGATCCTTGAAATAATTCGATTCTGCCCACCACTACAAATTTCGCAGTCGAAACTTAGGTGTCAATTTTAGACTTTACAAAACTTTAATGTAGTTGTTTTTTCGAATAATGGAGGAACTGTTACCAAATAGATTTGCAAAAGATGGGAAAGAGTAAGGCGTTGTTATATAAATTACTGCTATTATATTACAATATTGTAGACGGTCTTGCTTCAAGCTGGGTGTAACGACAAGTGACTGAATTTGTTATTATGGTACAATGTGACAATTACCCCTGTATCTAATGAAACAGATGGTTAAGTGAACCACGAAGTAGGTACGTCAACGTTAAATGGATCATGTACAGATTACATGATAGATATTAACGTAAAACATATCTGTCGAAGTAAATCTATACAACAGTTGTGAGTGAGTCATTTTACACAAGTTTTACATTGGTGAGGCTACCAAAATAACAAACCTCACCAACTTTGGTGAGACTATCTGAAAAAAAAAAACAGCCTCACCAATGTAAAACTTGTATTAAGATAACACATTCTAGATACTGAAAACTTATATTATCAATTGAGCTCTTTAGTGTGAACCTCATTCACTTTGTAACGTATTAGATTCTGAAAGACACACTTCTGAGGCACATTAATCCAACATTAACTTGATCTAGTAAGTTTATAAACGTATCTTTCTTTTGGTTTTGGAATTAACTTTGAAATAAGAAAACCTTTTATTTTTATACCAAAATTTAATACAAAACATTTGTGCTGCCATCTGTTGTTGCTACACGCATAAATGTTTCCTAATACTTCGGTAGATGTCACTACAGTATAGGAGAGTTGACAGCATAGCATCTAGTGATGGGAGTATTCGAATACAAAATGTCGATGTATTCGATTCTTGGAAGTTCTCGAGATGTTCTCGAATTCGGAATGTTGTATTCGAATCCTTCTCTCGGATGAGTTCTCCTTTGAATATGTCCTGAATGCGTATTCGAATCCTGCTCTCGGGTCTCGGATTGTACACAGAATCGAGATCTCATATCTGATTGGTGCTTTCACTTAAAGGTCAATCTAGCGCTTGGATCATGTAGGGGAAGAGCGGGGAGAGGGGTGAGCACGCTGATAAACAACCTACGAGATAATCAGCTGGCCAGGATAGAATATGAAAATATGCTATCAAGTAAAGCTATGAAGTTTTTACCATCCAAAAGCTAACGAGCGATTCCACTACATATACGCGATCATAATATTTTAATTTTATTTCGTGTTACAACGGAATGTGCGATCGGTTAGGGCAACGAATGAACAATATTAGAAATTGGAACTAAACGATTGCATTCTGTGTTCTCAACCCAGAGGTTCTGGGTTTGATTCCCAGCTGGGGCAGGAATTTTTCTTTAACCAGAATCATTCCCTATCCCTAAAAGAGTCGGAAGTATGCATGTGGAAGTGGATGTGTGTGAATTTTTATAGCATTTTAAAACTGAAAAAAAAAAGTGTTCCATTCTCATGACTTTCTCTAGCTGTTCCATACACAAAGCTATTCTTTCAAAAGATTATTCATCTTTTATATTATGGTAAACGAGAAAAACATTAGCAGAAATGATACTATTACTCACTTCCTTGTAAGAAGAAGAGAAATAAGGGAATACGCTAGGCTAAAGTAATAATAAAAAATTTTAATAGCTGGTCGTTATGTGAAAGAACGACGCGGTTCACTTTGGATGGTCCAGTTTGAGAAAAGTTAGGTATTTTAAAACTGAAACCTATAACAAGGAATATCTTGAAAATGGTCAACTTATGTTTTTAACCAGATCTACATGTTTATAGTAAGTTTTTGTCCATCTCTTACGGTTTAACCGTTGTGCAAATTTCTGCAAAACTCATGCAGAATAAAGAGCTCTTCAGAGGCTAATGCCAAAAATTCAAAATATATATTTTATCTGTCATGTAAATATCTTTGGTACACGATATTTTAATCAAAATCGTTAGAGCTGTTTTTGAGAAAATCATTATTTTCGAAAAATGTTTCATGTAAAGGATAGCTGGGGTTGGGGGATTTTCTTGAAAATGTTTCGTGTCACATCCTTGGAAGATACTAAACTTAAATACCGACTTTGGTATGTTACAGTCTTTTCGTTTATGAGCTATGCTGACACTCCCCCCCCTCCCCACAGAAATGCGCTCGCGGAACTTTTTCTAAAAAAGATGTTTTTCGACTCAGGGGACAGCAAAGCATATATTTCCGGTAAAATCTCGATATCGAATTTTTGGGTGGAATACAATACCTTTGCTAGCAACTATGTACATTGTTATGTACATACGGCTAGAAAAGGTAAAAATGCTTTTTGGACTCAGGGGACCTGAAAACGTATACTTCCGGCGAAATCTCGGTATCGAATTTTTGGGTGGAATACAATACCTTTGCTAGCTACTATGTAGGTTGTTATGTACATACGGCTAGAAAAAGAAAATGCTTTTTGGACTCAGGGGACCTCAAAACGTATACTTCCGGTGAAATCTCGGTATCGAATTTTTAGGTGGAATACAACACTTTCACTATACGTGTGTAGCAAATAAAAACAATAACAAAGCCTACAGTCCAGTGAGAAAGACACCAGCAGTTCTTTTACCAGTCAAGGCCCTGATGTAACCATACAAGTTAAAGGGAGATATAAAAACCATACAAAAGAGCGCAAAATCTGATGTGTTTCTTTCACATGACTTTCTCTACCTGCAAACAAACTTTTGTTACAAGACATTACTCTATAATTACTTCGTCTTGTCCGGATAAATTATATCAGATATGTCTCATTAGGTAATTCCTTTTAGGTAGAAGGGGAATAAGGGAATATATTAGGCTAAAGCCATAGTCAAATATTTTAAAAGCTGTCGCTATGCGATTGACTTTGAAATTCGATTATCTTTGCATGGCTATGAGTAAAACAAAATAAACACGGATGACGACTACCTGTTTGAGAAAACTATTAGTTAAATTTTAAACCTATAGCAAGGAATATCTTGGAAATCGTTAACTGTACAAAAAATAAAACAATAATTAATAAATAAATAAATAAATAAGAAATAAAATAATATATTTTAGTATTCAATTTAATGGAAGAAACGGTTATGAATGAAAGTGCATAACGCTTAAGCCACGATAATCTTGAATAGAAACTTCGACATTTTAAGAATAACATGTCATATTTTTTGTCCGTCATTTAAATTACATGCCTTGTTCGAGATCAACCATGGCGAGAACTGCTAGCATCAATCGAGTAGCGATAGCGTAGCATCCGAGAACTTGCTAATGAATACAAGCTGATTTCGATTGCGCAGGGTTTGTAGTATTCGAGAACAAGCATGACGAGAACTGAGAACGACTCTCAAGAGACGATAACGTAGCATCCGAGAACTTGCTTATGAAGAAGCTGATTTCGAAACCATTGTGATAACAGTATTCCAGACCTTGTTCTTGGATGAAGGTTTCGATTCTCCAGAGTATTCGAATGCAGAGGATTCGATCCTTGAAATAATTCGATTCTGCCCACCACTACAAATTTCGCAGTCGAAACTTAGGTGTCAATTTTAGACTTTACAAAACTTTAATGTAGTTGTTTTTTCGAATAATGGAGGAACTGTTACCAAATAGATTTGCAAAAGATGGGAAAGAGTAAGGCGTTGTTATATAAATTACTGCTATTATATTACAATATTGTAGACGGTCTTGCTTCAAGCTGGGTGTAACGACAAGTGACTGAATTTGTTATTATGGTACAATGTGACAATTACCCCTGTATCTAATGAAACAGATGGTTAAGTGAACCACGAAGTAGGTACGTCAACGTTAAATGGATCATGTACAGATTACATGATAGATATTAACGTAAAACATATCTGTCGAAGTAAATCTATACAACAGTTGTGAGTGAGTCATTTTACACAAGTTTTACATTGGTGAGGCTACCAAAATAACAAACCTCACCAACTTTGGTGAGACTATCTGAAAAAAAAAAACAGCCTCACCAATGTAAAACTTGTATTAAGATAACACATTCTAGATACTGAAAACTTATATTATCAATTGAGCTCTTTAGTGTGAACCTCATTCACTTTGTAACGTATTAGATTCTGAAAGACACACTTCTGAGGCACATTAATCCAACATTAACTTGATCTAGTAAGTTTATAAACGTATCTTTCTTTTGGTTTTGGAATTAACTTTGAAATAAGAAAACCTTTTATTTTTATACCAAAATTTAATACAAAACATTTGTGCTGCCATCTGTTGTTGCTACACGCATAAATGTTTCCTAATACTTCGGTAGATGTCACTACAGTATAGGAGAGTTGACAGCATAGCATCTAGTGATGGGAGTATTCGAATACAAAATGTCGATGTATTCGATTCTTGGAAGTTCTCGAGATGTTCTCGAATTCGGAATGTTGTATTCGAATCCTTCTCTCGGATGAGTTCTCCTTTGAATATGTCCTGAATGCGTATTCGAATCCTGCTCTCGGGTCTCGGATTGTACACAGAATCGAGATCTCATATCTGATTGGTGCTTTCACTTAAAGGTCAATCTAGCGCTTGGATCATGTAGGGGAAGAGCGGGGAGAGGGGTGAGCACGCTGATAAACAACCTACGAGATAATCAGCTGGCCAGGATAGAATATGAAAATATGCTATCAAGTAAAGCTATGAAGTTTTTACCATCCAAAAGCTAACGAGCGATTCCACTACATATACGCGATCATAATATTTTAATTTTATTTCGTGTTACAACGGAATGTGCGATCGGTTAGGGCAACGAATGAACAATATTAGAAATTGGAACTAAACGATTGCATTCTGTGTTCTCAACCCAGAGGTTCTGGGTTTGATTCCCAGCTGGGGCAGGAATTTTTCTTTAACCAGAATCATTCCCTATCCCTAAAAGAGTCGGAAGTATGCATGTGGAAGTGGATGTGTGTGAATTTTTATAGCATTTTAAAACTGAAAAAAAAAGTGTTCCATTCTCATGACTTTCTCTAGCTGTTCCATACACAAAGCTATTCTTTCAAAAGATTATTCATCTTTTATATTATGGTAAACGAGAAAAACATTAGCAGAAATGATCCTATTACTCACTTCCTTGTAAGAAGAAGAGAAATAAGGGAATACGCTAGGCTAAAGTAATAATAAAAAATTTTAATAGCTGGTCGTTATGTGAACGAACGACGCGGTTCACTTTGGATGGTCCAGTTTGAGAAAAGTTAGGTATTTTAAAACTGAAACCTATAACAAGGAATATCTTGAAAATGGTCAACTTATGTTTTTAACCAGATCTACATGTTTATAGTAAGTTTTTGTCCATCTCTTACGGTTTAACCGTTGTGCAAATTTCTGCAAAACTCATGCAGAATAAAGAGCTCTTCGGAGGCTAATGCCAAAAATTCAAAATATATATTTTATCTGTCATGTAAATATCTTTGGTACACGATATTTTAATCAAAATCGTTAGAGCTGTTTTTGAGAAAATCATTATTTTCGAAAAATGTTTCATGTAAAGGATAGCTGGGGTTGGGGGATTTTCTTGAAAATGTTTCGTGTCACATCCTTGGAAGATACTAAACTTAAATACCGACTTTGGTATGTTACAGTCTTTTCGTTTATGAGCTATGCTGACACTCCCCCCCCTCCCCACAGAAATGCGCTCGCGGAACTTTTTCTAAAAAAGATGTTTTTCGACTCAGGGGACAGCAAAGCATATATTTCCGGTAAAATCTCGATATCGAATTTTTGGGTGGAATACAATACCTTTGCTAGCAACTATGTACATTGTTATGTACATACGGCTAGAAAAGGTAAAAATGCTTTTTGGACTCAGGGGACCTGAAAACGTATACTTCCGGCGAAATCTCGGTATCGAATTTTTGGGTGGAATACAATACCTTTGCTAGCTACTATGTAGGTTGTTATGTACATACGGCTAGAAAAAGAAAATGCTTTTTGGACTCAGGGGACCTCAAAACGTATACTTCCGGTGAAATCTCGGTATCGAATTTTTAGGTGGAATACAACACTTTCACTATACGTGTGTAGCAAATAAAAACAATAACAAAGCCTACAGTCCAGTGAGAAAGACACCAGCAGTTCTTTTACCAGTCAAGGCCCTGATGTAACCATACAAGTTAAAGGGAGATATAAAAACCATACAAAAGAGCGCAAATTCTGATGTGTTTCTTTCACATGACTTTCTCTACCTGCAAACAAACTTTTGTTACAAGACATTACTCTATAATTACTTCGTCTTGTCCGGATAAATTATAGCGGATATGTCTCATTAGGTATTTCCTTTTAGGTAGAAGGGGAATAAGGGAATATATTAGGCTAAAGCCATAGTCAAATATTTTAAAAGCTGTCGCTATGCGATTGACTTTGAAATTCGATTATCTTTGCATGGCTATGAGTGAAACAAAATAAACACGGATGACGACTACCTGTTTGAGAAAACTATTAGTTAAATTTTAAACCTATAGCAAGGAATATCTTGGAAATCGTTAACTGTACAAAAAATAAAACAATAATTAATAAATAAATAAATAAATAAGAAATAAAATAATATATTTTAGTATTCAATTTAATGGAAGAAACGGTTATGAATGAAAGTGCATAACGCTTAAACCACGATAATCTTGAATAGAAACTTCAACATTTTAAGAATAACATGTCATATTTTTTGTCCGTCATTTAAATTACATGCCTTGTTCGAGATCAACCATGGCGAGAACTGCTAGCATCAATCGAGTAGCGATAGCGTAGCATCCGAGAACTTGCTAATGAATACAAGCTGATTTCGATTGCGCAGGGTTTGTAGTATTCGAGAACAAGCATGACGAGAACTGAGAACGACTCTCAAGAGACGATAACGTAGCCCCGAGAAGTTGCTTATGAAGAAGCTGATTTCGAAACCATTGTGATAACAGTATTCCAGACCTTGTTCTTGGATGAAGGTTTCGATTCTCCAGAGTATTCGAATGCAGAGGATTCGATCCTTGAAATAATTCGATTCTGCCCACCACTACAGATTTCGCAGTCGAAACTTAGGTGTCAATTTTAGACTTTACAAAACTTTAATGTAGTTGTTTTTTCGAATAATGGAGGAACTGTTACCAAATAGATTTGCAAAAGATGGGAAAGAGTAAGGCGTTGTTATATAAATTACTGCTATTATATTACAATATTGTAGACGGTCTTGCTTCAAGCTGGGTGTAACGACAAGTGACTGAATTTGTTATTATGGTACAATGTGACAATTACCCCTGTATCTAATGAAACAGATGGTTAAGTGAACCACGAAGTAGGTATGTCAACGTTAAATGGATCATGTACAGATTACATGATAGATATTAACGGAAAACACATCTGTCGAAGTAAATCTATACAACATTTGTGTGTGGGTCATTTTACACAAGCTTTACATTGGTGAGGCTACCGAAATAACAAACCTCACCAACTTTGGTGAGACTATCTAAAAAAAAAAAACAGCCTCACCAATGTAAAACTTGTATTAAGATAACACATTCTAGATACTGAAAACTTATATTAACAATTGAGCTCTTTAGTGTGAACCTCATTCACTTTGTAACGTATTAGTTTCTGAATGACACACTTCTGAGGCACATTACTCCTACATAAGCTTGATCTAGTAAGTTTATAAACGTATCTTTCTTTTGGTTTTGGAATTAACTTTGAAATAAGAAAACCTTTTATTTTTATACCAAAACTTAATACAAAACATTTGTGCTGCCATCTGTTGTTGCTACACGCATAAATGTTTCCTAATACTTCGGTAGATGTCACTACAGTATAGGAGAGTTGACAGCATAGCATCTAGTGATGGGAGTATTCGAATACAAAATGTCGATGTATTCGATTCTTGGAAGTTCTCGAGATGTTCTCGAATTCGGAATGTTGTATTCGAATCATTCTCTCGGATGAGTTCTCCTTTGAATATGTCCTGAATGCGTATTCGAATCCTGCTCTCGGGTCTCGGATTGTACAGAGAATCGAGATCTCATATCTGATTGGTGCTTTCACTTAAAGGTCAATCTAGCTCTTGGATCATGTAGGGGAAGAGCGGGGAGAGGGGTGAGCACGCTGATAAACAACCTACGAGATAATCAGCTGATCAGGATAGAATATGAAAATATGCTATCAAGTAAAGCTATGAAGTTCCTACCATCCAAAAGCTAACGAACGATTCCACTACATATACGCGATCATAATATTTTAATTTTATTTCGTGTTATAACGGAATGTGCGATCGGTTAGGGCAACGAATGAACAATATTAGAAATTGGAACTAAACGATTGCATTCTCTCTTCTCAAGCCAGAGGTTCTGGGTTTGATTCCCAGCTGGGGCAGGAATTTTTCTTTAACCAGAATCATTCCCTATCCCTAAAAGAGTCGGAAGTATGCATGTGGAAGTGGATGTGTGTGAATTTTTATAGCATTTTAAAACTGAAAAAAAAAGTGTTCCATTCTCATGACTTTCTCTAGCTGTTCCATACACAAAGCTATTCTTTCAAAAGATTATTCATCTTTTATATTACGGTAAACGAGAAAAACATTAGCAGAAATGATCCTATTACTCACTTCCTTGTAAGAAGAAGAGAAATAAGGGAATACGCTAGGCTAAAGTAATAATAAAAAATTTTAATAGCTGGTCGTTATGTGAACGAACGACACGGTTCACCTTGGATGGTCCAGTTTGAGAAAAGTTAGGTATTTTAAAACTGAAACCTATAACAAGGAATATCTTGAAAATGGTCTACTTATGTTTTTTTAACCAGATCTACATGTTTATAGTAAGTTTTTGTCCATCTCTTACGGTTTAACCGTTGTGCAAATTTCTGCAAAACTCATGCAGAATAAAGAGCTCTTCAGAGGCTAATGCCAAAAATTCAAAATATATATTTTATCTGTCATGTAAATATCTTTGGTACACGATATTTTAATCAAAATCGTTAGAGCTGTTTTTGAGAAAATCATTATTTTCGAAAAATGTTTCATGTAAAGGATAGCTGGGGTTGGGGGATTTTCTTGAAAATGTTTCGTGTCACATCCTTGGAAGATACTAAACTTAAATACCGACTTTGGTATGTTACAGTCTTTTCGTTTATGAGCTATGCTGACACTCCCCCCCCTCCCCACAGAAATGCGCTCGCGGAACTTTTTCTAAAAAAGATGTTTTTCGACTCAGGGGACAGCAAAGCATATATTTCCGGTGAAATCTCGATATCGAATTTTTGGGTGGAATACAATACCTTTGCTAGCAACTATGTACATTGTTATGTACATACGGCTAGAAAAGGTAAAAATGCTTTTTGGACTCAGGGGACCTGAAAACGTATACTTCCGGCGAAATCTCGGTATCGAATTTTTGGGTGGAATACAATACCTTTGCTAGCTACTATGTAGGTTGTTATGTACATACGGCTAGAAAAAGAAAATGCTTTTTGGACTCAGGGGACCTCAAAACGTATACTTCCGGTGAAATCTCGGTATCGAATTTTTAGGTGGAATACAACACTTTCACTATACGTGTGTAGCAAATAAAAACAATAACAAAGCCTACAGTCCAGTGAGAAAGACACCAGCAGTTCTTTTACCAGTCAAGGCCCTGATGTAACCATACAAGTTAAAGGGAGATATAAAAACCATACAAAAGAGCACAAATTCTGATGTGTTTCTTTCACATGACTTTCTCTACCTGCAAACAAACTTTTGTTACAAGACATTACTCTATAATTACTTCGTCTTGTCCGGATAAATTATAGCGGATATGTCTCATTAGGTATTTCCTTTTAGGTAGAAGGGGAATAAGGGAATATATTAGGCTAAAGCCATAGTCAAATATTTTAAAAGCTGTCGCTATGCGATTGACTTTGAAATTCGATTATCTTTGCATGGCTATGAGTAAAACAAAATAAACACGGATGACGACTACCTGTTTGAGAAAACTATTAGTTAAATTTTAAACCTATAGCAAGGAATATCTTGGAAATCGTTAACTGTACAAAAATAAAACAATAATTAATAAATAAATAAATAAGAAATAAAATAATATATTTTAGTATTCAATTTAATGGAAGAAACGGTTATGAATGAAAGTGCATAACGCTTAAACCACGATAATCTTGAATAGAAACTTCAACATTTTAAGAATAACATGTCATATTTTTTGTCCGTCATTTAAATTACATGCCTTGTTCGAGATCAACCATGGCGAGAACTGCTAGCATCAATCGAGTAGCGATAGCGTAGCATCCGAGAACTTGCTAATGAATACAAGCTGATTTCGATTGCGCAGGGTTTGTAGTATTCGAGAACAAGCATGACGAGAACTGAGAACGACTCTCAAGAGACGATAACGTAGCCCCGAGAACTTGCTTATGAAGAAGCTGATTTCGAAACCATTGTGATAACAGTATTCCAGACCTTGTTCTTGGATGAAGGTTTCGATTCTCCAGAGTATTCGAATGCAGAGGATTCGATCCTTGAAATAATTCGATTCTGCCCACCACTACAGATTTCGCAGTCGAAACTTAGGTGTCAATTTTAGACTTTACAAAACTTTAATGTAGTTGTTTTTTCGAATAATGGAGGAACTGTTACCAAATAGATTTGCAAAAGATGGGAAAGAGTAAGGCGTTGTTATATAAATTACTGCTATTATATTACAATATTGTAGACGGTCTTGCTTCAAGCTGGGTGTAACGACAAGTGACTGAATTTGTTATTATGGTACAATGTGACAATTACCCCTGTATCTAATGAAACAGATGGTTAAGTGAACCACGAAGTAGGTATGTCAACGTTAAATGGATCATGTACAGATTACATGATAGATATTAACGGAAAACACATCTGTCGAAGTAAATCTATACAACAGTTGTGAGTGAGTCATTTTACACAAGTTTTACATTGGTGAGGCTACCGAAATAACAAACCTCACCAACTTTGGTGAGACTATCTAAAAAAAAAAAACAGCCTCACCAATGTAAAACTTGTATTAAGATAACACATTCTAGATACTGAAAACTTATATTAACAATTGAGCTCTTTAGTGTGAACCTCATTCACTTTGTAACGTATTAGTTTCTGAATGACACACTTCTGAGGCACATTACTCCTACATAAGCTTGATCTAGTAAGTTTATAAACGTATGTTTCTTTTGGTTTTGGAATTAACATTGAAATAAGAAAACCTTTTATTTTTATACCAAAACTTATTACAAAACATTTGTGCTGCCATCTGTTGTTGCTACACGCATAAATGTTTCCTAATACTTCGGTAGATGTCACTACAGTATAGGAGAGTTGACAGCATAGCATCTAGTGATGGGAGTATTCGAATACAAAATGTCGATGTATTCGATTCTTGGAAGTTCTCGAGATGTTCTCGAATTCGGAATGTTGTATTCGAATCCTTCTCTCGGATGAGTTCTCCTTTGAATATGTCCTGAATGCGTATTCGAATCCTGCTCTCGGGTCTCGGATTGTACAGAGAATCGAGATCTCATATCTGATTGGTGCTTTCACTTAAAGGTCAATCTAGCTCTTGGATCATGTAGGGGAAGAGCGGGGAGAGGGGTGAGCACGCTGATAAACAACCTACGAGATAATCAGCTGATCAGGATAGAATATGAAAATATGCTATCAAGTAAAGCTATGAAGTTCCTACCATCCAAAAGCTAACGAACGATTCCACTACATATACGCGATCATAATATTTTAATTTTATTTCGTGTTATAACGGAATGTGCGATCGGTTAGGGCAACGAATGAACAATATTAGAAATTGGAACTAAACGATTGCATTCTCTCTTCTCAAGCCAGAGGTTCTGGGTTTGATTCCCAGCTGGGGCAGGAATTTTTCTTTAACCAGAATCATTCCCTATCCCTAAAAGAGTCGGAAGTATGCATGTGGAAGTGGATGTGTGTGAATTTTTATAGCATTTTAAAACTGAAAAAAAAAGTGTTCCATTCTCATGACTTTCTCTAGCTGTTCCATACACAAAGCTATTCTTTCAAAAGATTATTCATCTTTTATATTACGGTAAACGAGAAAAACATTAGCAGAAATGATCCTATTACTCACTTCCTTGTAAGAAGAAGAGAAATAAGGGAATACGCTAGGCTAAAGTAATAATAAAAAATTTTAATAGCTGGTCGTTATGTGAACGAACGACACGGTTCACCTTGGATGGTCCAGTTTGAGAAAAGTTAGGTATTTTAAAACTGAAACCTATAACAAGGAATATCTTGAAAATGGTCTACTTATGTTTTTTTAACCAGATCTACATGTTTATAGTAAGTTTTTGTCCATCTCTTACGGTTTAACCGTTGTGCAAATTTCTGCAAAACTCATGCAGAATAAAGAGCTCTTCAGAGGCTAATGCCAAAAATTCAAAATATATATTTTATCTGTCATGTAAATATCTTTGGTACACGATATTTTAATCAAAATCGTTAGAGCTGTTTTTGAGAAAATCATTATTTTCGAAAAATGTTTCATGTAAAGGATAGCTGGGGTTGGGGGATTTTCTTGAAAATGTTTCGTGTCACATCCTTGGAAGATACTAAACTTAAATACCGACTTTGGTATGTTACAGTCTTTTCGTTTATGAGCTATGCTGACACTCCCCCCCCCTCCCCACAGAAATGCGCTCGCGGAACTTTTTCTAAAAAAGATGTTTTTCGACTCAGGGGACAGCAAAGCATATATTTCCGGTGAAATCTCGATATCGAATTTTTGGGTGGAATACAATACCTTTGCTAGCAACTATGTACATTGTTATGTACATACGGCTAGAAAAGGTAAAAATGCTTTTTGGACTCAGGGGACCTGAAAACGTATACTTCCGGCGAAATCTCGGTATCGAATTTTTGGGTGGAATACAATACCTTTGCTAGCTACTATGTAGGTTGTTATGTACATACGGCTAGAAAAAGAAAATGCTTTTTGGACTCAGGGGACCTCAAAACGTATACTTCCGGTGAAATCTCGGTATCGAATTTTTAGGTGGAATACAACACTTTCACTATACGTGTGTAGCAAATAAAAACAATAACAAAGCCTACAGTCCAGTGAGAAAGACACCAGCAGTTCTTTTACCAGTCAAGGCCCTGATGTAACCATACAAGTTAAAGGGAGATATAAAAACCATACAAAAGAGCGCAAATTCTGATGTGTTTCTTTCACATGACTTTCTCTACCTGCAAACAAACTTTTGTTACAAGACATTACTCTATAATTACTTCGTCTTGTCCGGATAAATTATAGCGGATATGTCTCATTAGGTATTTCCTTTTAGGTAGAAGGGGAATAAGGGAATATATTAGGCTAAAGCCATAGTCAAATATTTTAAAAGCTGTCGCTATGCGATTGACTTTGAAATTCGATTATCTTTGCATGGCTATGAGTAAAACAAAATAAACACGGATGACGACTACCTGTTTGAGAAAACTATTAGTTAAATTTTAAACCTATAGCAAGGAATATCTTGGAAATCGTTAACTGTACAAAAATAAAACAATAATTAATAAATAAATAAATAAATAAGAAATAAAATAATATATTTTAGTATTCAATTTAATGGAAGAAACGGTTATGAATGAAAGTGCATAACGCTTAAACCACGATAATCTTGAATAGAAACTTCAACATTTTAAGAATAACATGTCATATTTTTTGTCCGTCATTTAAATTACATGCCTTGTTCGAGATCAACCATGGCGAGAACTGCTAGCATCAATCGAGTAGCGATAGCGTAGCATCCGAGAACTTGCTAATGAATACAAGCTGATTTCGATTGCGCAGGGTTTGTAGTATTCGAGAACAAGCATGACGAGAACTGAGAACGACTCTCAAGAGACGATAACGTAGCCCCGAGAACTTGCTTATGAAGAAGCTGATTTCGAAACCATTGTGATAACAGTATTCCAGACCTTGTTCTTGGATGAAGGTTTCGATTCTCCAGAGTATTCGAATGCAGAGGATTCGATCCTTGAAATAATTCGATTCTGCCCACCACTACAGATTTCGCAGTCGAAACTTAGGTGTCAATTTTAGACTTTACAAAACTTTAATGTAGTTGTTTTTTCGAATAATGGAGGAACTGTTACCAAATAGATTTGCAAAAGATGGGAAAGAGTAAGGCGTTGTTATATAAATTACTGCTATTATATTACAATATTGTAGACGGTCTTGCTTCAAGCTGGGTGTAACGACAAGTGACTGAATTTGTTATTATGGTACAATGTGACAATTACCCCTGTATCTAATGAAACAGATGGTTAAGTGAACCACGAAGTAGGTATGTCAACGTTAAATGGATCATGTACAGATTACATGATAGATATTAACGGAAAACGCATCTGTCGAAGTAAATCTATACAACAGTTGTGAGTGAGTCATTTTACACATGTTTTACATTGGTGAGGCTACCGAAATAACAAACCTCACCAACTTTGGTGAGACTATCTAAAAAAAAAAAAAAACAGCCTCACCAATGTAAAACTTGTATTAAGATAACACATTCTAGATACTGAAAACTTATATTAACAATTGAGCTCTTTAGTGTGAACCTCATTCACTTTGTAACGTATTAGTTTCTGAATGACACACTTCTGAGGCACATTACTCCTACATAAGCTTGATCTAGTAAGTTTATAAACGTATGTTTCTTTTGGTTTTGGAATTAACATTGAAATAAGAAAACCTTTTATTTTTATACCAAAACTTATTACAAAACATTTGTGCTGCCATCTGTTGTTGCTACACGCATAAATGTTTCCTAATACTTCGGTAGATGTCACTACAGTATAGGAGAGTTGACAGCATAGCATCTAGTGATGGGAGTATTCGAATACAAAATGTCGATGTATTCGATTCTTGGAAGTTCTCGAGATGTTCTCGAATTCGGAATGCTGTATTCGAATCCTTCTCTCCGATGAGTTCTCCTTTGAATATGTCCTGAATGCGTATTCGAATCCTGCTCTCGGGTCTCGGATTGTACAGAGAATCGAGATCTCATATCTGATTGGTGCTTTCACTTAAAGGTCAATCTAGCTCTTGGATCATGTAGGGGAAGAGCGGGGAGAGGGGTGAGCACGCTGATAAACAACCTACGAGATAATCAGCTGATCAGGATAGAATATGAAAATATGCTATCAAGTAAAGCTATGAATTTCCTACCATCCAAAAGCTAACGAACGATTCCACTACATATACGCGATCATAATATTTTAATTTTATTTCGTGTTATAACGGAATGTGCGATCGGTTAGGGCAACGAATGAACAATATTAGAAATTGGAACTAAACGATTGCATTCTCTCTTCTCAAGCCAGAGGTTCTGGGTTTGATTCCCAGCTGGGGCAGGAATTTTTCTTTAACCAGAATCATTCCCTATCCCTAAAAGAGTCGGAAGTATGCATGTGGAAGTGGATGTGTGTGAATTTTTATAGCATTTTAAAACTGAAAAAAAAGTGTTCCATTCTCATGACTTTCTCTAGCTGTTCCATACACAAAGCTATTCTTTCAAAAGATTATTCATCTTTTATATTACGGTAAACGAGAAAAACATTAGCAGAAATGATCCTATTACTCACTTCCTTGTAAGAAGAAGAGAAATAAGGGAATACGCTAGGCTAAAGTAATAATAAAAAATTTTAATAGCTGGTCGTTATGTGAACGAACGACACGGTTCACCTTGGATGGTCCAGTTTGAGAAAAGTTAGGTATTTTAAAACTGAAACCTATAACACGGAATATCTTGAAAATGGTCTACTTATGTTTTTTTAACCAGATCTACATGTTTATAGTAAGTTTTTGTCCATCTCTTACGGTTTAACCGTTGTGCAAATTTCTGCAAAACTCATGCAGAATAAAGAGCTCTTCAGAGGCTAATCCCAAAAGTTCAAAATATATATTTTATCTGTCAAAGATATTTATCTTTGGTACACGATATTTTAATCAAAATCGTTAGAGCTGTTTTTGAGAAAATCATTATTTTCGAAAAATGTTTCATGTAAAGGATAGCTGGGGTTGGGGGATTTTCTTGAAAATGTTTCGTGTCACATCCTTGGAAGATACTAAACTTAAATACCTAGTTTGGTATGTTACAGTCTTTTCGTTTATGAGCTATGCTGACACTCCCCCCCCCCCACAGAAATGCGCGCGCGGAACTTTTTCTAAAAAAGATGTTTTTCGAGACTCAGGGGACAGCAAAGCATATATTTCCGGTGAAATCTCGATATCGAATTTTTGGGTGGAATACAATACCTTTGCTAGCAACTATGTACATTGTTATGTACATACGGCTAGAAAAGGTAAAAATGCTTTTTGGACTCAGGGGACCTGAAAACGTATACTTCCGGCGAAATCTCGGTATCGAATTTTTGGGTGGAATACAATACCTTTGCTAGCTACTATGTAGGTTGTTATGTACATACGGCTAGAAAAAGAAAATGCTTTTTAGACTCAGGGGACCTCAAAACGTATACTTCCGGTGAAATCTCGGTATCGAATTTTTAGGTGGAATACAACACTTTCACTATACGTGTGTAGCAAATAAAAACAATAACAAAGCCTACAGTCCAGTGAGAAAGACACCAGCAGTTGTTTTACCAGTCAAGGCCCTGATGTAACCATACAAGTTAAAGGGAGATATAAAAACCATACAAAAGAGCGCAAATTCTGATGTGTTTCTTTCACATGACTTTCTCTACCTGCAAACAAACTTTTGTTACAAGACATTACTCTATAATTACTTCGTCTTGTCCGGATAAATTATAGCAGATATGTCTCATTAGGTATTTCCTTTTAGGTAGAAGGGGAATAAGGGAATATATTAGGCTAAAGCCATAGTCAAATATTTTAAAAGCTGTCGCTATGCGATTGACTTTGAAATTCGATTATCTTTGCATGGCTATGAGTAAAACAAAATAAACACGGATGACGACTACCTGTTTGAGAAAACTATTAGTTAAATTTTAAACCTATAGCAAGGAATATCTTGGAAATCGTTAACTGTACAAAAAATAAAACAATAATTAATAAATAAATAAATAAATAAGAAATAAAATAATATATTTTAGTATTCAATTTAATGGAAGAAACGGTTATGAATGAAAGTGCATAACGCTTAAGCCACGATAATCTTGAATAGAAACTTCAACATTTTAAGAATAACATGTCATATTTTTTGTCCGTCATTTAAATTACATGCCTTGTTCGAGATCAACCATGGCGAGAACTGCTAGCATCAATCGAGTAGCGATAGCGTAGCATCCGAGAACTTGCTAATGAATACAAGCTGATTTCGATTGCGCAGGGTTTGTAGTATTCGAGAACAAGCATGACGAGAACTGAGAACGACTCTCAAGAGACGATAACGTAGCATCCGAGAACTTGCTTATGAAGAAGCTGATTTCGAAACCATTGTGATAACAGTATTCCAGACCTTGTTCTTGGATGAAGGTTTCGATTCTCCAGAGTATTCGAATGCAGAGGATTCGATCCTTGAAATAATTCGATTCTGCCCACCACTACAAATTTCGCAGTCGAAACTTAGGTGTCAATTTTAGACTTTACAAAACTTTAATGTAGTTGTTTTTTCGAATAATGGAGGAACTGTTACCAAATAGATTTGCAAAAGATGGGAAAGAGTAAGGCGTTGTTATATAAATTACTGCTATTATATTACAATATTGTAGACGGTCTTGCTTCAAGCTGGGTGTAACGACAAGTGACTGAATTTGTTATTATGGTACAATGTGACAATTACCCCTGTATCTAATGAAACAGATGGTTAAGTGAACCACGAAGTAGGTACGTCAACGTTAAATGGATCATGTACAGATTACATGATAGATATTAACGTAAAACATATCTGTCGAAGTAAATCTATACAACAGTTGTGAGTGAGTCATTTTACACAAGTTTTACATTGGTGAGGCTACCAAAATAACAAACCTCACCAACTTTGGTGAGACTATCTGAAAAAAAAAAACAGCCTCACCAATGTAAAACTTGTATTAAGATAACACATTCTAGATACTGAAAACTTATATTACCAATTGAGCTCTTTAGTGTGAACCTCATTCACTTTGTAACGTATTAGTTTCTGAAAGACACACTTCTGAGGCGCATTACTCCTACATAAGCTTGATCTAGTAAGTTTATAAACGTATCTTTCTTTTGGTTTTGGAATTAACTTTGAAATAAGAAAACCTTTTATTTTTATACCAAAATTTAATACAAAACATTTGTGCTGCCATCTGTTGTTGCTACACGCATAAATGTTTCCTAATACTTCGGTAGATGTCACTACAGTATAGGAGAGTTGACAGCATAGCATCTAGTGATGGGAGTATTCGAATACAAAATGTCGATGTATTCGATTCTTGGAAGTTCTCGAGATGTTCTCGAATTCGGAATGTTGTATTCGAATCATTCTCTCGGATGAGTTCTCCTTTGAATATGTCCTGAATGCGTATTCGAATCCTGCTCTCGGGTCTCGGATTGTACAGAGAATCGAGATCTCATATCTGATTGGTGCTTTCACTTAAAGGTCAATCTAGCGCTTGGATCATGTAGCGGAAGAGCGGAGAGAGGGGTGAGCACGCTGATAAACAACCTACGAGATAATCAGCTGGCCAGGATAGAATATGAAAATATGCTATCAAGTAAAGCTATGAAGTTTTTACCATCCAAAAGCTAACGAACGATTCCACTACATATACGCGATCATAATATTTTAATTTTATTTCGTGTTATAACGGAATGTGCGATCGGTTAGGGCAACGAATGAACAATATTAGAATTTGGAACTAAACGATTGCATTCTGTGTTCTCAACCCAGAGGTTCTGGGTTTGATTCCCAGCTGGGACAGGAATTTTTCTTTAACCAGAATCATTCCCTATCCCTAAAAGAGTCGGAAGTATGCATGTGGAAGTGGATGTGTGTGAATTTTTATAGCATTTTAAAACTGAAAAAAAAGTGTTCCATTCTCATGACTTTTTCTAGCTGTTCCATACACAAAGCTATTCTTTCAAAAGATTATTCATCTTTTATATTATGGTAAACGAGAAAAACATTAGCAGAAATGATCCTATTACTCACTTCCTTGTAAGAAGAAGAGAAATAAGGGAATACGCTAGGCTAAAGTAATAATAAAAAAATTTAATAGCTGGTCGTTATGTGAACGAACGACACGGTTCACCTTGGATGGTCCAGTTTGAGAAAAGTTAGGTATTTTAAAACTGAAACCTATAACAAGGAATATCTTGAAAATGGTCAACTTATGTTTTTAACCAGATCTACATGTTTATAGTAAGTTTTTGTCCATCTCTTACGGTTTAACCGTTGTGCAAATTTCTGCAAAACTCATGCAGAATAAAGAGCTCTTCAGAAGCTAATCCCAAAAATTCAAAATATATATTTTATCTGTCAAAGATATTTATCTTTGGTACACGATATTTTAATCAAAATCGTTAGAGCTGTTTTTGAGAAAATCATTATTTTCGAAAAATGTTTCATGTAAAGGATAGCTGGGGTTGGGGGATTTTCTTGAAAATGTTTCGTGTCACATCCTTGGAAGATACTAAACTTAAATACCTAGTTTGGTATGTTACAGTCTTTTCGTTTATGAGCTATGCTGACACTCCCCCCCCCCCCCACAGAAATGCGCGCGCGGAACTTTTTCTAAAAAAGATGTTTTTCGACTCAGGGGACAGCAAAGCATATATTTCCGGTGAAATCTCGATATCGAATTTTTGGGTGGAATACAATACCTTTGCTAGCAACTATGTACATTGTTATGTACATACGGCTAGAAAAGGTAAAAATGCTTTTTGGACTCAGGGGACCTGAAAACGTATACTTCCGGCGAAATCTCGGTATCGAATTTTTGGGTGGAATACAATACCTTTGCTAGCTACTATGTAGGTTGTTATGTACATACGGCTAGAAAAAGAAAATGCTTTTTGGACTCAGGGGACCTCAAAACGTATACTTCCGGTGAAATCTCGGTATCGAATTTTTAGGTGGAATACAACACTTTCACTATACGTGTGTAGCAAATAAAAACAATAACAAAGCCTACAGTCCAGTGAGAAAGACACCAGCAGTTGTTTTACCAGTCAAGGCCCTGATGTAACCATACAAGTTAAAGGGAGATATAAAAACCATACAAAAGAGCGCAAATTCTGATGTGTTTCTTTCACATGACTTTCTCTACCTGCAAACAAACTTTTGTTACAAGACATTACTCTATAATTACTTCGTCTTGTCCGGATAAATTATAGCAGATATGTCTCATTAGGTATTTCCTTTTAGGTAGAAGGGGAATAAGGGAATATATTAGGCTAAAGCCATAGTCAAATATTTTAAAAGCTCTCGCTATGCGATTGACTTTGAAATTCGATTATCTTTGCATGGCTATGAGTAAAACAAAATAAACACGGATGACGACTACCTGTTTGAGAAAACTATTAGTTAAATTTTAAACCTATAGCAAGGAATATCTTGGAAATCGTTAACTGTACAAAAAATAAAACAATAATTAATAAATAAATAAATAAATAAGAAATAAAATAATATATTTTAGTATTCAATTTAATGGAAGAAACGGTTATGAATGAAAGTGCATAACGCTTAAGCCACGATAATCTTGAATAGAAACTTCGACATTTTAAGAATAACATGTCATATTTTTTGTCCGTCATTTAAATTACATGCCTTGTTCGAGATCAACCATGGCGAGAACTGCTAGCATCAATCGAGTAGCGATAGCGTAGCATCCGAGAACTTGCTAATGAATACAAGCTGATTTCGATTGCGCAGGGTTTGTAGTATTCGAGAACAAGCATGACGAGAACTGAGAACGACTCTCAAGAGACGATAACGTAGCATCCGAGAACTTGCTTATGAAGAAGCTGATTTCGAAACCATTGTGATAACAGTATTCCAGACTTTGTTCTTGGATGAAGGTTTCGATTCTCCAGAGTATTCGAATGCAGAGGATTCGATCCTTGAAATAATTCGATTCTGCCCACCACTACAAATTTCGCAGTCGAAACTTAGGTGTCAATTTTAGACTTTACAAAACTTTAATGTAGTTCTTTTTTCGAATAATGGAGGAACTGTTACCAAATAGATTTGCAAAAGATGGGAAAGAGTAAGGCGTTGTTATATAAATTACTGCTATTATATTACAATATTGTAGACGGTCTTGCTTCAAGCTGGGTGTAACGACAAGTGACTGAATTTGTTATTATGGTACAATGTGACAATTACCCCTGTATCTAATGAAACAGATGGTTAAGTGAACCACGAAGTAGGTATGTCAACGTTAAATGGATCATGTACAGATTACATGATAGATATTAACGGAAAACATATCTGTCGAAGTAAATCTATACAACAGTTGTGAGTGAGTCATTTTACACAAGTTTTACATTGGTGAGGCTACCAAAATAACAAACCTCACCAACTTTGGTGAGACTATCTGAAAAAAAAAACAGCCTCACCAATGTAAAACTTGTATTAAGATAACACATTCTAGATACTGAAAACTTATATTATCAATTGAGCTCTTTAGTGTGAACCTCATTCACTTTGTAACGTATTAGTTTCTGAAAGACACACTTCTGAGGCACATTACTCCTACATAAGCTTGATCTAGTAAGTTTATAAACGTATCTTTCTTTTGGTTTTGGAATTAACTTTGAAATAAGAAAACCTTTTATTTTTATACCAAAATTTAATACAAAACATTTGTGCTGCCATCTGTTGTTGCTACACGCATAAATGTTTTCCTAATACTTCGGTAGATGTCACTACAGTATAGGAGAGTTGACAGCATAGCATCTAGTGATGGGAGTATTCGAATACAAAATGTCGATGTATTCGATTCTTGGAAGTTCTCGAGATGTTCTCGAATTCGGAATGTTGTATTCGAATCATTCTCTCGGATGAGTTCTCCTTTGAATATGTCCTGAATGCGTATTCGAATCCTGCTCTCGGGTCTCGGATTGTACAGAGAATCGAGATCTCATATCTGATTGGTGCTTTCACTTAAAGGTCAATCTAGCGCTTGGATCATGTAGGGGAAGAGCGGGGAGAGGGGTGAGCACGCTGATAAACAACCTACGAGATAATCAGCTGGCCAGGATAGAATATGAAAATATGCTATCAAGTAAAGCTATGAAGTTTTTACCATCCAAAAGCTAACGAACGATTCCACTACATATACGCGATCATAATATTTTAATTTTATTTCGTGTTATAACGGAATGTGCGATCGGTTAGGGCAACGAATGAACAATATTAGAAATTGGAACTAAACGATTGCATTCTGTGTTCTCAACCCAGAGTTTCTGGGTTTGATTCCCAGCTGGGGCAGGAATTTTTCTTTAACCAGAATCATTCCCTATCCCTAAAAGAGTCGGAAGTATGCATGTGGAAGTGGATGTGTGTGAATTTTTATAGCATTTTAAAACTGAAAAAAAAGTGTTCCATTCTCATGACTTTCTCTAGCTGTTCCATACACAAAGCTATTCTTTCAAAAGATTATTCATCTTTTATATTATGGTAAACGAGAAAAACATTAGCAGAAATGATCCTATTACTCACTTCCTTGTAAGAAGAAGAGAAATAAGGGAATACGCTAGGCTAAAGTAATAATAAAAAATTTTAATAGCTGGTCGTTATGTGAACTAACGACGCGGTTCACTTTGGATGGTCCAGTTTGAGAAAAGTTAGGTATTTTAAAACTGAAACCTATAACAAGGAATATCTTGAAAATGGTCAACTTATGTTTTTAACCAGATCTACATGTTTATAGTAAGCTTTTGTCCATCTCTTACGGTTTAACCGTTGTGCAAATTTCTGCAAAACTCATGCAGAATAAAGAGCTCTTCAGAGGCTAATCCCAAAAATTCAAAATATAATTTTATCTGTCATGTAAATATCTTTGATACACGATATTTTAATCAAAATCGTTAGAGCTGTTTTTGAGAAAATCATTATTTTCGAAAAATGTTTCATGTAAAGGATAGCTGGGGTTGGGGGATTTTCTTGAAAATGTTTCGTGTCACATCCTTGGAAGATACTAAACTTAAATACCTAGTTTGGTATGTTACAGTCTTTTCGTTTATGAGCTATGCTGACACTCCCCCCCCCCCCGCACAGAAATGCGCGCGCGGAACTTTTTCTAAAAAAGATGTTTTTCGACTCAGGGGACAGCAAAGCATATATTTCCGGTGAAATCTCGATATCGAATTTTTGGGTGGAATACAATACCTTTGCTAGCAACTATGTACATTGTTATGTACATACGGCTAGAAAAGGTAAAAATGCTTTTTGGACTCAGGGGACCTGAAAACGTATACTTCCGGCGAAATCTCGGTATCGAATTTTTGGGTGGAATACAATACCTTTGCTAGCTACTATGTAGGTTGTTATGTACATACGGCTAGAAAAAGAAAATGCTTTTTGGACTCAGGGGACCTCAAAACGTATACTTCCGGTGAAATCTCGGTATCGAATTTTTAGGTGGAATACAACACTTTCACTATACGTGTGTAGCAAATAAAAACAATAACAAAGCCTACAGTCCAGTGAGAAAGACACCAGCAGTTGTTTTACCAGTCAAGGCCCTGATGTAACCATACAAGTTAAAGGGAGATATAAAAACCATACAAAAGAGCGCAAATTCTGATGTGTTTCTTTCACATGACTTTCTCTACCTGCAAACAAACTTTTGTTACAAGACATTACTCTATAATTACTTCGTCTTGTCCGGATAAATTATATCAGATATGTCTCATTAGGTATTTCCTTTTAGGTAGAAGGGGAATAAAGGAATATATTAGGCTAAAGCCATAGTCAAATATTTTAAAAGCTGTCGCTATGCGATTGACTTTGAAATTCGATTATCTTTGCATGGCTATGAGTAAAACAAAATAAACACGGATGACGACTACCTGTTTGAGAAAACTATTAGTTAAATTTTAAACCTAAAGCAAGGAATATCTTGGAAATCGTTAACTGTACAAAAAATAAAACAATAATTAATAAATAAATAAATAAATAAGAAATAAAATAATATATTTTAGTATTCAATTTAATGGAAGAAACGGTTATGAATGAAAGTGCATAACGCTTAAGCCACGATAATCTTGAATAGAAACTTCGACATTTTAAGAATAACATGTCATATTTTTTGTCCGTCATTTAAATTACATGCCTTGTTCGAGATCAACCATGGCGAGAACCGCTAACATCAATCGAGTAGCGATAGCGTAGCATCCGAGAACTTGCTAATGAATACAAGCTGATTTCGATTGCGCAGGGTTTGTAGTATTCGAGAACAAGCATGACGAGAACTGAGAACGACTCTCAAGAGACGATAACGTAGCATCCGAGAACTTGCTTATGAAGAAGCTGATTTCGAAACCATTGTGATAACAGTATTCCAGACCTTGTTCTTGGATGAAGGTTTCGATTCTCCAGAGTATTCGAATGCAGAGGATTCGATCCTTGAAATAATTCGATTCTGCCCACCACTACAAAATTCGCAGTCGAAACTTAGGTGTCAATTTTAGACTTTACAAAACTTTAATGTAGTTGTTTTTTCGAATAATGGAGGAACTGTTACCAAATAGATTTGCAAAAGATGGGAAAGAGTAAGGCGTTGTTATATAAATTACTGCTATTATATTACAATATTGTAGACGGTCTTGCTTCAAGCTGGGTGTAACGACAAGTGACTGAATTTGTTATTATGGTACAATGTGACAATTACCCCTGTATCTAATGAAACAGATGGTTAAGTGAACCACGAAGTAGGTATGTCAACGTTAAATGGATCATGTACAGATTACATGATAGATATTAACGGAAAACATATCTGTCGAAGTAAATCTATACAACAGTTGTGAGTGAGTCATTTTACACAAGTTTTACATTAGTGAGGCTACCAAAATAACAAACCACACCAACTTTGGTGAGGCTATCTGAAAAAAAAAACAGCCTCACCAATGTAAAACTTGTATTAAGATAACACATTCTAGATACTGAAAACTTATATTATCAATTGAGCTCTTTAGTGTGAACCTCATTCACTTTGTAACGTATTAGTTTCTGAAAGACACACTTCTGAGGCACATTAATCCTACATAAGCTTGATCTAGTAAGTTTATAAACGTATCTTTCTTTTGGTTTTGGAATTAACTTTGAAATAAGAAAACCTTTTATTTTTATACCAAAATTTAATACAAAACATTTGTGCTGCCATCTGTTGTTGCTACACGCATAAATGTTTCCTAATACTTCGGTAGATGTCACTACAGTATAGGAGAGTTGAAATCATAGCATCTAGTGATGGGAGTATTCGAATACAAAATGTCGATGTATTCGATTCTTGGAAGTTCTCGAGATGTTCTCGAATTCGGAATGTTGTATTCGAATCATTCTCTCGGATGAGTTCTCCTTTGAATATGTCCTGAATGCGTATTCGAATCCTGCTCTCGGGTCTCGGATTGTACAGAGAATCGAGATCTCATATCTGATTGGTGCTTTCACTTAAAGGTCAATCTAGCGCTTGGATCATGTAGGGGAAGAGCGGGGAGAGGGGTGAGCACGCTGATAAAAAACCTACGAGATAATCAGCTGATCAGGATAGAATATGAAAATATGCTATCAAGTAAAGCTATGAAGTTCCTACCATCCAAAAGCTAACGAACGATTCCACTACATATACGCGATCATAATATTTTAATTTTATTTCGTGTTATAACGGAATGTGCGATCGGTTAGGGCAACGAATGAACAATATTAGAAATTGGAACTAAACGATTGTATTCTGTGTTCTCAACCCAGAGGTTCTGGGTTTGATTCCCAGCTGGGGCAGGAATTTTTCTTTAACCAGAATCATTCCCTATCCCTAAAAGAGTCGGAAGTATGCATGTGGAAGTGGATGTGTGTGAATTTTTATAGCATTTTAAAACTGAAAAAAAAGTGTTCCATTCTCATGACTTTTTCTAGCTGTTCCATACACAAAGCTATTCTTTCAAAAGATTATTCATCTTTTATATTATGGTAAACGAGAAAAACA
This sequence comes from Hymenopus coronatus, assembly GCA_030762935.1. Lineage (NCBI taxonomy): Eukaryota > Metazoa > Arthropoda > Insecta > Mantodea > Hymenopodidae > Hymenopus > Hymenopus coronatus. Next base: position 99,572,369 of record CM060900.1, on the reverse strand, counting down.
TTAGCAGAAATGATCCTATTACTCACTTCCTTGTAAGAAGAAGAGAAATAAGGGAATACGCTAGGCTAAAGTAATAATAAAAAAATTTAATAGCTGGTCGTTATGTGAACGAACGACACGGTTCACCTTGGATGGTCCAGTTTGAGAAAAGTTAGGTATTTTAAAACTGAAACCTATAACAAGGAATATCTTGAAAATGGTCAACTTATGTTTTTAACCAGATCTACATGTTTATAGTAAGTTTTTGTCCATCTCTTACGGTTTAACCGTTGTGCAAATTTCTGCAAAACTCATGCAGAATAAAGAGCTCTTCAGAAGCTAATCCCAAAAATTCAAAATATATATTTTATCTGTCAAAGATATTTATCTTTGGTACACGATATTTTAATCAAAATCGTTAGAGCTGTTTTTGAGAAAATCATTATTTTCGAAAAATGTTTCATGTAAAGGATAGCTGGGGTTGGGGGATTTTCTTGAAAATGTTTCGTGTCACATCCTTGGAAGATACTAAACTTAAATACCTAGTTTGGTATGTTACAGTCTTTTCGTTTATGAGCTATGCTGACACTCCCCCCCCCCCCCACAGAAATGCGCGCGCGGAACTTTTTCTAAAAAAGATGTTTTTCGACTCAGGGGACAGCAAAGCATATATTTCCGGTGAAATCTCGATATCGAATTTTTGGGTGGAATACAATACCTTTGCTAGCAACTATGTACATTGTTATGTACATACGGCTAGAAAAGGTAAAAATCCTTTTTGGACTCAGGGGACCTGAAAACGTATACTTCCGGCGAAATCTCGGTATCGAATTTTTGGGTGGAATACAATACCTTTGCTAGCTACTATGTAGGTTGTTATGTACATACGGCTAGAAAAAGAAAATGCTTTTTGGACTCAGGGGACCTCAAAACGTATACTTCCGGTGAAATCTCGGTATCGAATTTTTAGGTGGAATACAACACTTTCACTATACGTGTGTAGCAAATAAAAACAATAACAAAGCCTACAGTCCAGTGAGAAAGACACCAGCAGTTGTTTTACCAGTCAAGGCCCTGATGTAACCATACAAGTTAAAGGGAGATATAAAAACCATACAAAAGAGCGCAAATTCTGATGTGTTTCTTTCACATGACTTTCTCTACCTTCAAACAAACTTTTGTTACAAGACATTACTCTATAATTACTTCGTCTTGTCCGGATAAATTATATCAGATATGTCTCATTAGGTATTTCCTTTTAGGTAGAAGGGGAATAAAGGAATATATTAGGCTAAAGCCATAGTCAAATATTTTAAAAGCTGTCGCTATGCGATTGACTTTGAAATTCGATTATCTTTGCATGGCTATGAGTAAAACAAAATAAACACGGATGACGACTACCTGTTTGAGAAAACTATTAGTTAAATTTTAAACCTAAAGCAAGGAATATCTTGGAAATCGTTAACTGTACAAAAAATAAAACAATAATTAATAAATAAATAAATAAATAAGAAATAAAATAATATATTTTAGTATTCAATTTAATGGAAGAAACGGTTATGAATGAAAGTGCATAACGCTTAAGCCACGATAATCTTGAATAGAAACTTCGACATTTTAAGAATAACATGTCATATTTTTTGTCCGTCATTTAAATTACATGCCTTGTTCGAGATCAACCATGGCGAGAACTGCTAGCATCAATCGAGTAGCGATAGCGTAGCATCCGAGAACTTGCTAATGAATACAAGCTGATTTCGATTGCGCAGGGTTTGTAGTATTCGAGAACAAGCATGACGAGAACTGAGAACGACTCTCAAGAGACGATAACGTAGCATCCGAGAACTTGCTTATGAAGAAGCTGATTTCGAAACCATTGTGATAACAGTATTCCAGACCTTGTTCTTGGATGAAGGTTTCGATTCTCCAGAGTATTCGAATGCAGAGGATTCGATCCTTGAAATAATTCGATTCTGCCCACCACTACAAATTTCGCAGTCGAAACTTAGGTGTCAATTTTAGACTTTACAAAACTTTAATGTAGTTGTTTTTTCGAATAATGGAGGAACTGTTACCAAATAGATTTGCAAAAGATGGGAAAGAGTAAGGCGTTGTTATATAAATTACTGCTATTATATTACAATATTGTAGACGGTCTTGCTTCAAGCTGGGTGTAACGACAAGTGACTGAATTTGTTATTATGGTACAATGTGACAATTACCCCTGTATCTAATGAAACAGATGGTTAAGTGAACCACGAAGTAGGTATGTCAACGTTAAATGGATCATGTACAGATTACATGATAGATATTAACGGAAAACATATCTGTCGAAGTAAATCTATACAACAGTTGTGAGTGAGTCATTTTACACAAGTTTTACATTAGTGAGGCTACCAAAATAACAAACCTCACCAACTTTGGTGAGACTATCTGAAAAAAAAAAACAGCCTCACCAATGTAAAACTTGTATTAAGATAACACATTCTAGATACTGAAAACTTATATTATCAATTGAGCTCTTTAGTGTGAACCTCATTCACTTTGTAACGTATTAGTTTCTGAAAGACACACTTCTGAGGCACATTAATCCTACATAAGCTTGATCTAGTAAGTTTATAAACGTATCTTTCTTTTGGTTTTGGAATTAACTTTGAAATAAGAAAACCTTTTATTTTTATACCAAAATTTAATACAAAACATTTGTGCTGCCATCTGTTGTTGCTACACGCATAAATGTTTCCTAATACTTCGGTAGATGTCACTACAGTATAGGAGAGTTGAAAGCATAGCATCTAGTGATGGGAGTATTCGAATACAAAATGTCGATGTATTCGATTCTTGGAAGTTCTCGAGATGTTCTCGAATTCGGAATGTTGTATTCGAATCATTCTCTCGGATGAGTTCTCCTTTGAATATGTCCTGAATGCGTATTCGAATCCTGCTCTCGGGTCTCGGATTGTACAGAGAATCGAGATCTCATATCTGATTGGTGCTTTCACTTAAAGGTCAATCTAGCGCTTGGATCATGTAGGGGAAGAGCGGGGAGAGGGGTGAGCACGCTGATAAACAACCTACGAGATAATCAGCTGATCAGGATAGAATATGAAAATATGCTATCAAGTAAAGCTATGAAGTTCCTACCATCCAAAAGCTAACGAACGATTCCACTACATATACGCGATCATAATATTTTAATTTTATTTCGTGTTATAACGGAATGTGCGATCGGTTAGGGCAACGAATGAACAATATTAGAAATTGGAACTAAACGATTGCATTCTGTGTTCTCAACCCAGAGGTTCTGGGTTTGATTCCCAGCTGGGGCAGGAATTTTTCTTTAACCAGAATCATTCCCTATCCCTAAAAGAGTCGGAAGTATGCATGTGGAAGTGGATGTGTGTGAATTTTTATAGCATTTTAAAACTGAAAAAAAAAGTGTTCCATTCTCATGACTTTTTCTAGCTGTTCCATACACAAAGCTATTCTTTCAAAAGATTATTCATCTTTTATATTATGGTAAACGAGAAAAACATTAGCAGAAATGATCCTATTACTCACTTCCTTGTAAGAAGAAGAGAAATAAGGGAATACGCTAGGCTAAAGTAATAATAAAAAATTTTAATAGCTGGTCGTTATGTGAACGAACGACACGGTTCACCTTGGATGGTCCAGTTTGAGAAAAGTTAGGTATTTTAAAACTGAAACCTATAACAAGGAATATCTTGAAAATGGTCAACTTATGTTTTTAACCAGATCTACATGTTTATAGTAAGTTTTTGTCCATCTCTTACGGTTTAACCGTTGTGCAAATTTCTGCAAAACTCATGCAGAATAAAGAGCTCTTCAGAGGCTAATCCCAAAAATTCAAAATATATATTTTATCTGTCAAAGATATTTATCTTTGGTACACGATATTTTAATCAAAATCGTTAGAGCTGTTTTTGAGAAAATCATTATTTTCGAAAAATGTTTCATGTAAAGGATAGCTGGGGTTGGGGGATTTTCTTGAAAATGTTTCCTGTCACATCCTTGGAAGATACTAAACTTAAATACCTAGTTTGGTATGTTACAGTCTTTTCGTTTATGAGCTATGCTGACACTCCCCCCCCCCCCCACAGAAATGCGCGCGCGGAACTTTTTCTAAAAAAGATGTTTTTCGACTCAGGGGACAGCAAAGCATATATTTCCGGTGAAATCTCGATATCGAATTTTTGGGTGGAATACAATACCTTTGCTAGCAACTATGTACATTGTTATGTACATACGGCTAGAAAAGGTAAAAATGCTTTTTGGACTCAGGGGACCTGAAAACGTATACTTCCGGCGAAATCTCGGTATCGAATTTTTGGGTGGAATACAATACCTTTGCTAGCTACTATGTAGGTTGTTATGTACATACGGCTAGAAAAAGAAAATGCTTTTTGGACTCAGGGGACCTCAAAACGTATACTTCCGGTGAAATCTCGGTATCGAATTTTTAGGTGGAATACAACACTTTCACTATACGTGTGTAGCAAATAAAAACAATAACAAAGCCTACAGTCCAGTGAGAAAGACACCAGCAGTTGTTTTACCAGTCAAGGCCCTGATGTAACCATACAAGTTAAAGGGAGATATAAAAACCATACAAAAGAGCGCAAATTCTGATGTGTTTCTTTCACATGACTTTCTCTACCTGCAAACAAACTTTTGTTACAAGACATTACTCTATAATTACTTCGTCTTGTCCGGATAAATTATAGCAGATATGTCTCATTAGGTATTTCCTTTTAGGTAGAAGGGGAATAAGGGAATATATTAGGCTAAAGCCATAGTCAAATATTTTAAAAGCTGTCGCTATGCGATTGACTTTGAAATTCGATTATCTTTGCATGGCTATGAGTAAAACAAAATAAACACGGATGACGACTACCTGTTTGAGAAAACTATTAGTTAAATTTTAAACCTATAGCAAGGAATATCTTGGAAATCGTTAACTGTACAAAAAATAAAACAATAATTAATAAATAAATAAATAAATAAGAAATAAAATAATATATTTTAGTATTCAATTTAATGGAAGAAACGGTTATGAATGAAAGTGCATAACGCTTAAGCCACGATAATCTTGAATAGAAACTTCGACATTTTAAGAATAACATGTCATATTTTTTGTCCGTCATTTAAATTACATGCCTTGCTCGAGATCAACCATGGCGAGAACTGCTAGCATCAATCGAGTAGCGATAGCGTAGCATCCGAGAACTTGCTAATGAATACAAGCTGATTTCGATTGCGCAGGGTTTGTAGTATTCGAGAACAAGCATGACGAGAACTGAGAACGACTCTCAAGAGACGATAACGTAGCATCCGAGAACTTGCTTATGAAGAAGCTGATTTCGAAACCATTGTGATAACAGTATTCCAGACCTTGTTCTTGGATGAAGGTTTCGATTCTCCAGAGTATTCGAATGCAGAGGATTCGATCCTTGAAATAATTCGATTCTGCCCACCACTACAAATTTCGCAGTCGAAACTTAGGTGTCAATTTTAGACTTTACAAAACTTTAATGTAGTTGTTTTTTCGAATAATGGAGGAACTGTTACCAAATAGATTTGCAAAAGATGGGAAAGAGTAAGGCGTTGTTATATAAATTACTGCTATTATATTACAATATTGTAGACGGTCTTGCTTCAAGCTGGGTGTAACGACAAGTGACTGAATTTGTTATTATGGTACAATGTGACAATTACCCCTGTATCTAATGAAACAGATGGTTAAGTGAACCACGAAGTAGGTATGTCAACGTTAAATGGATCATGTACAGATTACATGATAGATATTAACGGAAAACATATCTGTCGAAGTAAATCTATACAACAGTTGTGAGTGAGTCATTTTACACAAGTTTTACATTAGTGAGGCTACCAAAATAACAAACCTCACCAACTTTGGTGAGACTATCTGAAAAAAAAAAACAGCCTCACCAATGTAAAACTTGTATTAAGATAACACATTCTAGATACTGAAAACTTATATTATCAATTGAGCTCTTTAGTGTGAACCTCATTCACTTTGTAACGTATTAGTTTCTGAAAGACACACTTCTGAGGCACATTAATCCTACATAAGCTTGATCTAGTAAGTTTATAAACGTATCTTTCTTTTGGTTTTGGAATTAACTTTGAAATAAGAAAACCTTTTATTTTTATACCAAAATTTAATACAAAACATTTGTGCTGCCATCTGTTGTTGCTACACGCATAAATGTTTCCTAATACTTCGGTAGATGTCACTACAGTATAGGAGAGTTGAAAGCATAGCATCTAGTGATGGGAGTATTCGAATACAAAATGTCGATGTATTCGATTCTTGGAAGTTCTCGAGATGTTCTCGAATTCGGAATGTTGTATTCGAATCATTCTCTCGGATGAGTTCTCCTTTGAATATGTCCTGAATGCGTATTCGAATCCTGCTCTCGGGTCTCGGATTGTACAGAGAATCGAGATCTCATATCTGATTGGTGCTTTCACTTAAAGGTCAATCTAGCGCTTGGATCATGTAGGGGAAGAGCGGGGAGAGGGGTGAGCACGCTGATAAACAACCTACGAGATAATCAGCTGATCAGGATAGAATATGAAAATATGCTATCAAGTAAAGCTATGAAGTTCCTACCATCCAAAAGCTAACGAACGATTCCACTACATATACGCGATCATAATATTTTAATTTTATTTCGTGTTATAACGGAATGTGCGATCGGTTAGGGCAACGAATGAACAATATTAGAAATTGGAACTAAACGATTGCATTCTGTGTTCTCAACCCAGAGGTTCTGGGTTTGATTCCCAGCTGGGGCAGGAATTTTTCTTTAACCAGAATCATTCCCTATCCCTAAAAGAGTCGGAAGTATGCATGTGGAAGTGGATGTGTGTGAATTTTTATAGCATTTTAAAACTGAAAAAAAAGTGTTCCATTCTCATGACTTTTTCTAGCTGTTCCATACACAAAGCTATTCTTTCAAAAGATTATTCATCTTTTATATTATGGTAAACGAGAAAAACATTAGCAGAAATGATCCTATTACTCACTTCCTTGTAAGAAGAAGAGAAATAAGGGAATACGCTAGGCTAAAGTAATAATAAAAAATTTTAATAGCTGGTCGTTATGTGAACTAACGACGCGGTTCATTTTGGATGGTCCAGTTTGAGAAAAGTTAGGTATTTTAAAACTGAAACCTATAACAAGGAATATCTTGAAAATGGTCAACTTATGTTTTTAACCAGATCTACATGTTTATAGTAAGTTTTTGTCCATCTCTTACGGTTTAACCGTTGTGCAAATTTCTGCAAAACTCATGCAGAATAAAGAGCTCTTCAGAGGCTAATCCCAAAAATTCAAAATATATATTTTATCTGTCAAAGATATTTATCTTTGGTACACGATATTTTAATCAAAATCGTTAGAGCTGTTTTTGAGAAAATCATTATTTTCGAAAAATGTTTCATGTAAAGGATAGCTGGGGTTGGGGGATTTTCTTGAAAATGTTTCCTGTCACATCCTTGGAAGATACTAAACTTAAAAACCGAGTTTGGTATGTTACAGTCTTTTCGTTTATGAGCTATGCTGACACTCCCCCCCCCCCCCACAGAAATGCGCTCGCGGAACTTTTTCTAAAAAAGATGTTTTTCGACTCAGGGGACAGCAAAGCATATATTTCCGGTGAAATCTCGATATCGAATTTTTGGGTGGAATACAATACCTTTGCTAGCAACTATGTACATTGTTATGTACATACGGCTAGAAAAGGTAAAAATGCTTTTTGGACTCAGGGGACCTGAAAACGTATACTTCCTGCGAAATCTCGGTATCGAATTTTTGGGTGGAATACAATACCTTTGCTAGCTACTATGTAGGTTGTTATGTACATATGGCTAGAAAAAGAAAATGCTTTTTGGACTCAGGGGACCTCAAAACGTATACTTCCGGTGAAATCTCGGTATCGAATTTTTAGGTGGAATACAACACTTTCACTATACGTGTGTAGCAAATAAAAACAATAACAAAGCCTACAGTCCAGTGAGAAAGACACCAGCAGTTGTTTTACCAGTCAAGGCCCTGATGTAACCATACAAGTTAAAGGGAGATATAAAAACCATACAAAAGAGCGCAAATTCTGATGTGTTTCTTTCACATGAATTTCTCTACCTGCAAACAAACTTTTGTTACAAGACATTACTCTATAATTACTTCGTCTTGTCCGGATAAATTATAGCAGATATGTCTCATTAGGTATTTCCTTTTAGGTAGAAGGGGAATAAGGGAATATATTAGGCTAAAGCCATAGTCAAATATTTTAAAAGCTGTCGCTATGCGATTGACTTTGAAATTCGATTATCTTTGCATGGCTATGAGTAAAACAAAATAAACACGGATGACGACTACCTGTTTGAGAAAACTATTAGTTAAATTTTAAACCTATAGCAAGCAATATCTTGGAAATCGTTAACTGTACAAAAAATAAAACAATAATTAATAAATAAATAAATAAATAAGAAATGAAATAATATATTTTAGTATTCAATTTAATGGAAGAAACGGTTATGAATGAAAGTGCATAACGCTTAAGCCACGATAATCTTGAATAGAAACTTCAACATTTTAAGAATAACATGTCATATTTTTTGTCCGTCATTTAAATTACATGCCTTGTTCGAGATCAACCATGGCGAGAACTGCTAGCATCAATCGAGTAGCGATAGCGTAGCATCCGAGAACTTGCTAATGAATACAAGCTGATTTCGATTGCGCAGGGTTTGTAGTATTCGAGAACAAGCATGACGAGAACTGAGAACGACTCTCAAGAGACGATAACGTAGCATCCGAGAACTTGCTTATGAAGAAGCTGATTTCGAAACCATTGTGATAACAGTATTCCAGACCTTGTTCTTGGATGAAGGTTTCGATTCTCCAGAGTATTCGAATGCAGAGGATTCGATCCTTGCAATAATTCGATTCTGCCCACCACTACAAATTTCGCAGTCGAAACTTAGGTGTCAATTTTAGACTTTACAAAACTTTAATGTAGTTGTTTTTTCGAATAATGGAGGAACTGTTACCAAATAGATTTGCAAAAGATGGGAAAGAGTAAGGCGTTGTTATATAAATTACTGCTATTATATTACAATATTGTAGACGGTCTTGCTTCAAGCTGGGTGTAACGACAAGTGACTGAATTTGTTATTATGGTACAATGTGACAATTACCCCTGTATCTAATGAAACAGATGGTTAAGTGAACCACGAAGTAGGTATGTCAACGTTAAATGGATCATGTACAGATTACATGATAGATATTAACGGAAAACATATCTGTCGAAGTAAATCTATACAACAGTTGTGAGTGAGTCATTTTACACAAGTTTTACATTGGTGAGGCTACCAAAATAACAAACCTCACCAACTTTGGTGAGACTATCTAAAAAAAAAAACAGCCTCACCAATGTAAAACTTGCATTAAGATAACACATTCTAGATACTGAAAACTTATATTAACAATTGAGCTCTTTAGTGTGAACCTCATTCACTTTGTAACGTATTAGTTTCTGAAAGACACACTTCTGAGGCACATTACTCCTACATAAGCTTGATCTAGTAAGTTTATAAACGTATCTTTCTTTTGGTTTTGGAATTAACTTTGAAATAAGAAAACCTTTTATTTTTATACCAAAACTTAATACAAAACATTTGTGCTGCCATGTGTTGTTGCTACACGCATAAATGTTTCCTAATACTTCGGTAGATGTCACTACAGTATAGGAGAGTTGACAGCATAGCATCTAGTGATGGGAGTATTCGAATACAAAATGTCGATGTATTCGATTCTTGGAAGTTCTCGAGATGTTCTCGAATTCGGAATGTTGTATTCGAATCCTTCTCTCGGATGAGTTCTCCTTTGAATATGTCCTGAATGCGTATTCGAATCCTGCTCTCGGGTCTCGGATTGTACAGAGAATCGAGATCTCATATCTGATTGGTGCTTTCACTTAAAGGTCAATCTAGCTCTTGGATCATGTAGGGGAAGAGCGGGGAGAGGGGTGAGCACGCTGATAAACAACCTACGAGATAATCAGCTGGCCAGGATAGAATATGAAAATATGCTATCAAGTAAAGCTATGAAGTTTTTACCATCCAAAAGCTAATGAACGATTCCACTACATATACGCGATCATAATATTTTAATTTTATTTCGTGTTATAACGGAATGTGCGATCGGTTAGGGCAACGAATGAACAATATTAGAAATTGGAACTAAACGATTGCATTCTGTGTTCTCAACCCAGAGGTTCTGGGTTTGATTCCCAGCTGGGGCAGGAATTTTTCTTTAACCAGAATCATTCCCTATCCCTAAAAGAGTCGGAAGTATGCATGTGGCAGTGGAAGTGTGTGAAGTTTTATAGCATTTTAAAACTGAAAAAAAAGTGTTCCATTCTCATGACTTTCTCTAGCTGTTCCATACACAAAGCAATTCTTTCAAAAGATTATTCATCTTTTATATTATGGTAAACGAGAAAAACATTAGCAGAAATGATCCTATTACTCACTTCCTTGTAAGAAGAAGAGAAATAAGGGAATACACTAGGCTAAAGTAATAATAAAAAATTTTAATAGCTGGTCGTTATGTGAACGAACGACGCGGTTCACTTTGGATGGTCCAGTTTGAGAAAAGTTAGGTATTTTAAAACTGAAACCTATAACAAGGAATATCTTGAAAATGGTCAACTTATGTTTTTAACCAGATCTACATGTTTATAGTAAGTTTTTGTCCATCTCTTACGGTTTAACCGTTGTGCAAATTTCTGCAAAACTCATGCAGAATAAAGAGCTCTTCAGAGGCTAATCCCAAAAATTCAAAATATAATTTTATCTGTCATGTAAATATCTTTGATACACGATATTTTAATCAAAATCGTTAGAGCTGTTTATGAGAAAATCATTATTTTCGAAAAATGTTTCATGTAAAGGATAGCTGGGGTTGGGGGATTTTCTTGAAAATGTTTCGTGTCACATCCTTGGAAGATACTAAACTTAAATACCGAGTTTGGTATGTTACAGTCTTTTCGTTTATGAGCTATGCTGAAACTCCCCCCCCCCCAGAGAAATGCGCTCGCGGGACTTTTTCTAAAAAAGATGTTTTTCGACTCAGGGGACAGCAAAGCATATATTTCCGGTGAAATCTCGATATCGAATTTTTGGGTGGAATACAATACCTTTGCTAGCAACTATGTACATTGATATGTACATACGGCTAGAAAAGGTAAAAATGCTTTTTGGACTCAGGGGACCTGAAAACGTATACTTCCGGCGAAATCTCGGTATCGAATTTTTGGGTGGAATACAATACCTTTGCTAGCTACTATGTAGGTTGTTATGTACATACGGCTAGAAAAAGAAAATGCTTTTTGGACTCAGGGGACCTCAAAACGTATACTTCCGGTGAAATCTCGGTATCGAATTTTTAGGTGGAATACAACACTTTCACTATACGTGTGTAGCAAATAAAAACAATAACAAAGCCTACAGTCCAGTGAGAAAGACACCAGCAGTTGTTTTACCAGTCAAGGCCCTGATGTAACCATACAAGTTAAAGGGAGATATAAAAACCATACAAATGAGCGCAAATTCTGATGTGTTTCTTTCACATGACTTTCTCTACCTGCAAACAAACTTTTGTTACAAGACATTACTCTATAATTACTTCGTCTTGTCCGGATAAATTATAGCAGATATGTCTCATTAGGTATTTCCTTTTAGGTAGAAGGGGAATAAGGGAATATATTAGGCTAAAGCCATAGTCAAATATTTTAAAAGCTGTCGCTATGCGATTGACTTTGAAATTCGATTATCTTTGCATGGCTATGAGTAAAACAAAATAAACACGGATGACGACTACCTGTTTGAGAAAACTATTAGTTAAATTTTAAACCTATAGCAAGGAATATCTTGGAAATCGTTAACTGTACAAAAAATAAAACAATAATAAATAAATAAATAAATAAATAAATAAGAAATAAAATAATATATTTTAGTATTCAATTTAATGGAAGAAACGGTTATGAATGAAAGTGCATAACGCTTAAGCCACGATAATCTTGAATAGAAACTTCAACATTTTAAGAATAACATGTCATATTTTTTGTCCGTCATTTAAATTACATGCCTTGTTCGAGATCAACCATGGCGAGAACTGCTAGCATCAATCGAGTAGCGATAGCGTAGCATCCGAGAACTTGCTAATGAATACAAGCTGATTTCGATTGCGCAGGGTTTGTAGTATTCGAGAACAAGCATGACGAGAACTGAGAACGACTCTCAAGAGACGATAATGTAGCTCCGAGAACTTGCTTATGAAGAAGCTGATTTCGAAACCATTGTGATAACAGTATTCCAGACCTTGTTCTTGGATGAAGGTTTCGATTCTCCAGAGTATTCGAATGCAGAGGATTCGATCCTTGAAATAATTCGATTCTGCCCACCACTACAAATTTCGCAGTCGAAACTTAGGTGTCAATTTTAGACTTTACAAAACTTTAATGTAGTTGTTTTTTCGAATAATGGAGGAACTGTTACCAAATAGATTTGCAAAAGATGGGAAAGAGAAAGGCGTTGTTATATAAATTACTGCTATTATATTACAATATTGTAAACGGTCTTGCTTCAAGCTGGGTGTAACGACAAGTGACTGAATTTGTTATTATGGTACAATGTGACAATTACCCCTGTATCTAATGAAACAGATGGTTAAGTGAACCACGAAGTAGGTATGTCAACGTTAAATGGATCATGTACAGATTACATGATAGATATTAACGGAAAACATATCTGTCGAAGTAAATCTATACAACAGTTGTGAGTGAGTCATTTTACACAAGTTTTACATTGGTGAGGCTACCAAAATAACAAACCTCACCAACTTTGGTGAGACTATCTAAAAAAAAAAACAGCCTCACCAATGTAAAACTTGTATTAAGATAACACATTCTAGATACTGAAAACTTATATTAACAATTGAGCTCTTTAGTGTGAACCTCATTCACTTTGTAACGTATTAGTTTCTGAAAGACACACTTCTGAGGCACATTACTCCTACATAAGCTTGATCTAGTAAGTTTATAAACGTATCTTTCTTTTGGTTTTGGAATTAACTTTGAAATAAGAAAACCTTTAATTTTTATACCAAAACTTAATACAAAACATTTGTGCTGCCATCTGTTGTTGCTACACGCATAAATGTTTCCTAATACTTCGGTAGATGTCACTACAGTATAGGAGAGTTGACAGCATAGCATCTAGTGATGGGAGTATTCGAATACAAAATGTCGATGTATTCGATTCTTGGAAGTTCTCGAGATGTTCTCGAAATCGGAATGTTGTATTCGAATCCTTCTCTCGGATGAGTTCTCCTTTGAATATGTCCTGAATGCGTATTCGAATCCTGCTCTCGGGTCTCGGATTGTACAGAGAATCGAGATCTCATATCTGATTGGTGCTTTCACTTAAAGGTCAATCTAGCTCTTGGATCATGTAGGGGAAGAGCGGGGAGAGGGCGAGCACGCTGATAAACAACCTACGAGATAATCAGCTGATCAGGATAGAATATGAAAATATGCTATCAAGTAAAGCTATGAAGTTCCTACCATCCAAAAGCTAACGAACGATTCCACTACATATACGCGATCATAATATTTTAATTTTATTTCATGTTATAACGGAATGTGCGATCGGTTAGGGCAACGAATGAACAATATTAGAAATTGGAACTAAACGATTGCATTCTGTCTTCTCAACCCAGAGGTTCTGGGTTTGATTCCCAGCTGGGGCAGGAATTTTTTTTAAGCAGAATCATTCCCTATCCCTAAAAGAGTCGGAAGTATGCATGTGGAAGTGGATGTGTGTGAATTTTTATAGCATTTTAAAACTGAAAAAAAAGTGTTCCATTCTCATGACTTTCTCTAGCTGTTCCATACACAAAGCTATTCTTTCAAAAGATTATTCATCTTTTATATTATGGTAAACGAGAAAAACATTAGCAGAAATGATCCTATTACTCACTTCCTTGTAAGAAGAAGAGAAATAAGGGAATACGCTAGGCTAAAGTAATAATAAAAAATGTTAATAGCTGGTCGTTATGTGAACGAACGACGCGGTTAACCTTGGATGGTCCAGTTTGAGAAAAGTTAGGTATTTTAAAACTGAAACCTATAACAAGGAATATCTTGAAAATGGTCAACTTATGTTTTTAACCTGATCTACATGTTTATAGTAAGTTTTTGTGCAACTCTTACGGTTTAACCGTTGTGCAAAATTCTGCAAAACTCATGCAGAATAAAGAGCTCTTCAGAGGCTAATCCCAAAAATTCAAAATATAATTTTATCTGTCATGTAAATATCTTTGATACACGATATTTTAATCAAAATCGTTAGAGCTGTTTTTGAGAAAATCATTATTTTCGAAAAATGTTTCATGTAAAGGATAGCTGGGGTTGGGGGATTTTCTTGAAAATGTTTCCTGTCACATCCTTGGAAGATACTAAACTTAAAAACCGAGTTTGGTATGTTACAGTCTTTTCGTTTATGAGCTATGCTGACACTCCCCCCCTCCCCACAGAAATGCGCTCGCGGAACTTTTTCTAAAAAGGATGTTTTTCGACTCAGGGGACAGCAAAGCATATATTTCCGGTGAAATCTCGAAATCGAATTTTTGGGTGGAATACAATACCTTTGCTAGCAACTATGTACATTGTTATGTACATACGGCTAGAAAAGGTAAAAATGCTTTTTGGACTCAGGGGACCTGAAAACGTATACTTCCGGCGAAATCTCGGTATCGAATTTTTGGGTGGAATACAATACCTTTGCTAGCTACTATGTAGGTTGTTATGTACATATGGCTAGAAAAAGAAAATGCTTTTTGGACTCAGGGGACCTCAAAACGTATACTTCCGGTGAAATCTCGGTATCGAATTTTTAGGTGGAATACAACACTTTCACTATACGTGTGTAGCAAATAAAAACAATAACAAAGCCTACAGTCCAGTGAGAAAGACACCAGCAGTTGTTTTACCAGTCAAGGCCCTGATGTAACCATACAAGTTAAAGGGAGATATAAAAACCATACAAAAGAGCGCAAATTCTGATGTGTTTCTTTCACATGACTTTCTCTACCTGCAAACAAACTTTTGTTACAAGACATTACTCTATAATTACTTCGTCTTGTCCGGATAAATTATAGCAGATATGTCTCATTAGGTATTTCCTTTTAGGTAGAAGGGGAATAAGGGAATATATTAGGCTAAAGCCATAGTCAAATATTTTAAAAGCTGTCGCTATGCGATTGACTTTGAAATTCGATTATCTTTGCATGGCTATGAGTAAAACAAAATAAACACGGATGACGACTACCTGTTTGAGAAAACTATTAGTTAAATTTTAAACCTATAGCAAGGAATATCTTGGAAATCGTTAACTGTACAAAAAATAAAACAATAATAAATAAATAAATAAATAAATAAGAAATAAAATAATATATTTTAGTATTCAATTTAATGGAAGAAACGGTTATGAATGAAAGTGCATAACGCTTAAGCCACGATAATCTTGAATAGAAACTTCAAC
Organism: Hymenopus coronatus; assembly: GCA_030762935.1. NCBI lineage: Eukaryota > Metazoa > Arthropoda > Insecta > Mantodea > Hymenopodidae > Hymenopus > Hymenopus coronatus. Next base: position 99,556,733 of record CM060900.1, on the reverse strand, counting down.
ATTTTAAGAATAACATGTCATATTTTTTGTCCGTCATTTAAATTACATGCCTTGTTCGAGATCAACCATGGCGAGAACTGCTAGCATCAATCGAGTAGCGATAGCGTAGCATCCGAGAACTTGCTAATGAATACAAGCTGATTTCGATTGCGCAGGGTTTGTAGTATTCGAGAACAAGCATGACGAGAACTGAGAACGACTCTCAAGAGACGATAATGTAGCTCCGAGAACTTGCTTATGAAGAAGCTGATTTCGAAACCATTGTGATAACAGTATTCCAGACCTTGTTCTTGGATGAAGGTTTCGATTCTCCAGAGTATTCGAATGCAGAGGATTCGATCCTTGAAATAATTCGATTCTGCCCACCACTACAAATTTCGCAGTCGAAACTTAGGTGTCAATTTTAGACTTTACAAAACTTTAATGTAGTTGTTTTTTCGAATAATGGAGGAACTGTTACCAAATAGATTTGCAAAAGATGGGAAAGAGAAAGGCGTTGTTATATAAATTACTGCTATTATATTACAATATTGTAAACGGTCTTGCTTCAAGCTGGGTGTAACGACAAGTGACTGAATTTGTTATTATGGTACAATGTGACAATTACCCCTGTATCTAATGAAACAGATGGTTAAGTGAACCACGAAGTAGGTATGTCAACGTTAAATGGATCATGTACAGATTACATGATAGATATTAACGGAAAACATATCTGTCGAAGTAAATCTATACAACAGTTGTGAGTGAGTCATTTTACACAAGTTTTACATTGGTGAGGCTACCAAAATAACAAACCTCACCAACTTTGGTGAGACTATCTAAAAAAAAAAACAGCCTCACCAATGTAAAACTTGTATTAAGATAACACATTCTAGATACTGAAAACTTATATTAACAATTGAGCTCTTTAGTGTGAACCTCATTCACTTTGTAACGTATTAGTTTCTGAAAGACACACTTCTGAGGCACATTACTCCTACATAAGCTTGATCTAGTAAGTTTATAAACGTATCTTTCTTTTGGTTTTGGAATTAACTTTGAAATAAGAAAACCTTTAATTTTTATACCAAAACTTAATACAAAACATTTGTGCTGCCATCTGTTGTTGCTACACGCATAAATGTTTCCTAATACTTCGGTAGATGTCACTACAGTATAGGAGAGTTGACAGCATAGCATCTAGTGATGGGAGTATTCGAATACAAAATGTCGATGTATTCGATTCTTGGAAGTTCTCGAGATGTTCTCGAAATCGGAATGTTGTATTCGAATCCTTCTCTCGGATGAGTTCTCCTTTGAATATGTCCTGAATGCGTATTCGAATCCTGCTCTCGGGTCTCGGATTGTACAGAGAATCGAGATCTCATATCTGATTGGTGCTTTCACTTAAAGGTCAATCTAGCTCTTGGATCATGTAGGGGAAGAGCGGGGAGAGGGCGAGCACGCTGATAAACAACCTACGAGATAATCAGCTGATCAGGATAGAATATGAAAATATGCTATCAAGTAAAGCTATGAAGTTCCTACCATCCAAAAGCTAACGAACGATTCCACTACATATACGCGATCATAATATTTTAATTTTATTTCATGTTATAACGGAATGTGCGATCGGTTAGGGCAACGAATGAACAATATTAGAAATTGGAACTAAACGATTGCATTCTGTCTTCTCAACCCAGAGGTTCTGGGTTTGATTCCCAGCTGGGGCAGGAATTTTTTTTAAGCAGAATCATTCCCTATCCCTAAAAGAGTCGGAAGTATGCATGTGGAAGTGGATGTGTGTGAATTTTTATAGCATTTTAAAACTGAAAAAAAAGTGTTCCATTCTCATGACTTTCTCTAGCTGTTCCATACACAAAGCTATTCTTTCAAAAGATTATTCATCTTTTATATTATGGTAAACGAGAAAAACATTAGCAGAAATGATCCTATTACTCACTTCCTTGTAAGAAGAAGAGAAATAAGGGAATACGCTAGGCTAAAGTAATAATAAAAAATGTTAATAGCTGGTCGTTATGTGAACGAACGACGCGGTTAACCTTGGATGGTCCAGTTTGAGAAAAGTTAGGTATTTTAAAACTGAAACCTATAACAAGGAATATCTTGAAAATGGTCAACTTATGTTTTTAACCTGATCTACATGTTTATAGTAAGTTTTTGTGCAACTCTTACGGTTTAACCGTTGTGCAAAATTCTGCAAAACTCATGCAGAATAAAGAGCTCTTCAGAGGCTAATCCCAAAAATTCAAAATATAATTTTATCTGTCATGTAAATATCTTTGATACACGATATTTTAATCAAAATCGTTAGAGCTGTTTTTGAGAAAATCATTATTTTCGAAAAATGTTTCATGTAAAGGATAGCTGGGGTTGGGGGATTTTCTTGAAAATGTTTCCTGTCACAGCCTTGGAAGATACTAAACTTAAAAACCGAGTTTGGTATGTTACAGTCTTTTCGTTTATGAGCTATGCTGACACTCCCCCCCTCCCCACAGAAATGCGCTCGCGGAACTTTTTCTAAAAAGGATGTTTTTCGACTCAGGGGACAGCAAAGCATATATTTCCGGTGAAATCTCGAAATAGAATTTTTGGGTGGAATACAATACCTTTGCTAGCAACTATGTACATTGTTATGTACATACGGCTAGAAAAGGTAAAAATGCTTTTTGGACTCAGGGGACCTGAAAACGTATACTTCCGGCGAAATCTCGGTATCGAATTTTTGGGTGGAATACAATACCTTTGCTAGCTACTATGTAGGTTGTTATGTACATATGGCTAGAAAAAGAAAATGCTTTTTGGACTCAGGGGACCTCAAAACGTATACTTCCGGTGAAATCTCGGTATCGAATTTTTAGGTGGAATACAACACTTTCACTATACGTGTGTAGCAAATAAAAACAATAACAAAGCCTACAGTCCAGTGAGAAAGACACCAGCAGTTGTTTTACCAGTCAAGGCCCTGATGTAACCATACAAGTTAAAGGGAGATATAAAAACCATACAAAAGAGCGCAAATTCTGATGTGTTTCTTTCACATGACTTTCTCTACCTGCAAACAAACTTTTGTTACAAGACATTACTCTATAATTACTTCGTCTTGTCCGGATAAATTATAGCAGATATGTCTCATTAGGTATTTCCTTTTAGGTAGAAGGGGAATAAGGGAATATATTAGGCTAAAGCCATAGTCAAATATTTTAAAAGCTGTCGCTATGCGATTGACTTTGAAATTCGATTATCTTTGCATGGCTATGAGTAAAACAAAATAAACACGGATGACGACTACCTGTTTGAGAAAACTATTAGTTAAATTTTAAACCTATAGCAAGGAATATCTTGGAAATCGTTAACTGTACAAAAAATAAAACAATAATTAATAAATAAATAAATAAATAAATAAATAAGAAATAAAATAATATATTTTAGTATTCAATTTAATGGAAGAAACGGTTATGAATGAAAGTGCATAACGCTTAAGCCACGATAATCTTGAATAGAAACTTCAACATTTTAAGAATAACATGTCATATTTTTTGTCCGTCATTTAAATTACATGCCTTGTTCGAGATCAACCATGGCGAGAACTGCTAGCATCAATCGAGTAGCGATAGCGTAGCATCCGAGAACTTGCTAATGAATACAAGCTGATTTCGATTGCGCAGGGTTTGTAGTATTCGAGAACAAGCATGACGAGAACTGAGAACGACTCTCAAGAGACGATAACGTAGCATCCGAGAACTTGCTTATGAAGAAGCTGATTTCGAAACCATTGTGATAACAGTATTCCAGACCTTGTTCTTGGATGAAGGTTTCGATTCTACAGAGTATTCGAATGCAGAGGATTCGATCCTTGAAATAATTCGATTCTGCCCACCACTACAAATTTCGCAGTCGAAACTTAGGTGTCAATTTTAGACTTTACAAAACTTTAATGTAGTTGTTTTTTCGAATAATGGAGGAACTGTTACCAAATAGATTTGCAAAAGATGGGAAAGAGTAAGGCGTTGTTATATAAATTACTGCTATTATATTACAATATTGTAGACGGTCTTGCTTCAAGCTGGGTGTAACGACAAGTGACTGAATTTGTTATTATGGTACAATGTGACAATTACCCCTGTATCTAATGAAACAGATGGTTAAGTGAACCACGAAGTAGGTATGTCAACGTTAAATGGATCATGTACAGATTACATGATAGATATTAACGGAAAACATATCTGTCGAAGTAAATCTATACAACAGTTGTGAGTGAGTCATTTTACACAAGTTTTACATTGGTGAGGCTACCAAAATAACAAACCTCACCAACTTTGGTGAGACTATCTAAAAAAAAAAAACAGCCTCACCAATGTAAAACTTGCATTAAGATAACACATTCTAGATACTGAAAACTTATATTAACAATTGAGCTCTTTAGTGTGAACCTCATTCACTTTGTAACGTATTAGTTTCTGAAAGACACACTTCTGAGGCACATTACTCCTACATAAGCTTGATCTAGTAAGTTTATAAACGTATCTTTCTTTTGGTTTTGGAATTAACTTTGAAATAAGAAAACCTTTTATTTTTATACCAAAACTTAATACAAAACATTTGTGCTGCCATCTGTTGTTGCTACACGCATAAATGTTTCCTAATACTTCGGTAGATGTCACTACAGTATAGGAGAGTTGACAGCATAGCATCTAGTGATGGGAGTATTCGAATACAAAATGTCGATGTATTCGATTCTTGGAAGTTCTCGAGATGTTCTCGAATTCGGAATGTTGTATTCGAATCCTTCTCTCGGATGAGTTCTCCTTTGAATATGTCCTGAATGCGTATTCGAATCCTGCTCTCGGGTCTCGGATTGTACAGAGAATCGAGATCTCATATCTGATTGGTGCTTTCACTTAAAGGTCAATCTAGCGCTTGGGTCATGTTGGGGAAGAGCGGGGAGAGGGGTGAGCACGCTGATAAACAACCTACGAGATAATCAGCTGGCCAGGATAGAATATGAAAATATGCTATCAAGTAAAGCTATGAAGTTTTTACCATCCAAAACTAATGAACGATTCCACTACATATACGCGATCATAATATTTTAATTTTATTTCGTGTTATAACGGAATGTGCGATCGGTTAGGGCAACAAATGAACAATATTAGAAATTGGAACTAAACGATTGCATTCTGTGTTCTCAACCCAGAGGTTCTGGGTTTGATTCCCAGCTGGGGCAGGAATTTTTCTTTAACCAGAATCATTCCCTATCCCTAAAAGAGTCGGAAGTATGCATGTGGCAGTGGAAGTGTGTGAAGTTTTATAGCATTTTAAAACTGAAAAAAAAGTGTTCCATTCTCATGACTTTCTCTAGCTGTTCCATACACAAAGCAATTCTTTCAAAAGATTATTCATCTTTTATATTATGGTAAACGAGAAAAACATTAGCAGAAATGATCCTATTACTCACTTCCTTGTAAGAAGAAGAGAAATAAGGGAATACACTAGGCTAAAGTAATAATAAAAAATTTTAATAGCTGGTCGTTATGTGAACGAACGACGCGGTTCACTTTGGATGGTCCAGTTTGAGAAAAGTTAGGTATTTTAAAACTGAAACCTATAACAAGGAATATCTTGAAAATGGTCAACTTATGTTTTTAACCAGATCTACATGTTTATAGTAAGTTTTTGTCCATCTCTTACGGTTTAACCGTTGTGCAAATTTCTGCAAAACTCATGCAGAATAAAGAGCTCTTCAGAGGCTAATCCCAAAAATTCAAAATATATATTTTATCTGTCAAAGATATTTATCCTTGGTACACGATATTTTAATCAAAATCGTTAGAGCTGTTTTTGAGAAAATCATTATTTTCGAAAAATGTTTCATGTAAAGGATAGCTGGGGTTGCGGGATTTTCTTGAAAATGTTTCCTGTCACATCCTTGGAAGATACTAAACTTAAATACCGAGTTTGGTATGTTACAGTCTTTTCGTTTATGAGCTATGCTGACACTCCCCCCCCCCAGAGAAATGCGCTCGCGGGACTTTTTCTAAAAAAATGTTTTTCGACTCAGGGGACAGCAAAGCATATATTTCCGGTGAAATCTCGATATCGAATTTTTGGGTGGAATACAATACCTTTGCTAGCAACTATGTACATTGATATGTACATACGGCTAGAAAAGGTAAAAATGCTTTTTGGACTCAGGGGACCTGAAAACGTATACTTCCGGCGAAATCTCGGTATCGAATTTTTGGTTGGAATACAATACCTTTGCTAGCTACTATGTAGGTTGTTATGTACATACGGCTAGAAAAAGAAAATGCTTTTTGGACTCAGGGGACCTCAAAACGTATACTTCCGGTGAAATCTCGGTATCGAATTTTTAGGTGGAATACAACACTTTCACTATACGTGTGTAGCAAATAAAAACAATAACAAAGCCTACAGTCCAGTGAGAAAGACACCAGCAGTTGTTTTACCAGTCAAGGCCCTGATGTAACCATACAAGTTAAAGGGAGATATAAAAACCATACAAAAGAGCGCAAATTCTGATGTGTTTCTTTCACATGACTTTCTCTACCTGCAAACAAACTTTTGTTACAAGACATTACTCTATAATTACTTCGTCTTGTCCGGATAAATTATAGCAGATATGTCTCATTAGGTATTTCCTTTTAGGTAGAAGAGGAATAAGGGAATATATTAGGCTAAAGCCATAGTCAAATATTTTAAAAGCTGTCGCTATGCGATTGACTTTGAAATTCGATTATCTTTGCATGGCTATGAGTAAAACAAAATAAACACGGATGACGACTACCTGTTTGAGAAAACTATTAGTTAAATTTTAAACCTATAGCAAGGAATATCTTGGAAATCGTTAACTGTACAAAAAATAAAACAATAATAAATAAATAAATAAATAAATAAATAAATAAGAAATAAAATAATATATTTTAGTATTCAATTTAATGGAAGAAACGGTTATGAATGAAAGTGCATAACGCTTAAGCCACGATAATCTTGAATAGAAACTTCAACATTTTAAGAATAACATGTCATATTTTTTGTCCGTCATTTAAATTACATGCCTTGTTCGAGATCAACCATGGCGAGAACTGCTAGCATCAATCGAGTAGCGATAGCGTAGCATCCGAGAACTTGCTAATGAATACAAGCTGATTTCGATTGCGCAGGGTTTGTAGTATTCGAGAACAAGCATGACGAGAACTGAGAACGACTCTCAAGAGACGATAATGTAGCTCCGAGAACTTGCTTATGAAGAAGCTGATTTCGAAACCATTGTGATAACAGTATTCCAGACCTTGTTCTTGGATGAAGGTTTCGATTCTCCAGAGTATTCGAATGCAGAGGATTCGATCCTTGAAATAATTCGATTCTGCCCACCACTACAAATTTCGCAGTCGAAACTTAGGTGTCAATTTTAGACTTTACAAAACTTTAATGTAGTTGTTTTTTTCGAATAATGGAGGAACTGTTACCAATAGATTTGCAAAAGATGGGAAAGAGAAAGGCGTTGTTATATAAATTACTGCTATTATATTACAATATTGTAAACGGTCTTGCTTCAAGCTGGGTGTAACGACAAGTGACTGAATTTGTTATTATGGTACAATGTGACAATTACCCCTGTATCTAATGAAACAGATGGTTAAGTGAACCACGAAGTAGGTATGTCAACGTTAAATGGATCATGTACAGATTACATGATAGATATTAACGGAAAACATATCTGTCGAAGTAAATCTATACAACAGTTGTGAGTGAGTCATTTTACACAAGTTTTACATTGGTGAGGCTACCAAAATAACAAACCTCACCAACTTTGGTGAGACTATCTAAAAAAAAAACAGCCTCACCAATGTAAAACTTGTATTAAGATAACACATTCTAGATACTGAAAACTTATATTAACAATTGAGCTCTTTAGTGTGATCCTCATTCACTTTGTAACGTATTAGTTTCTAAAAGACACACTTCTGAGGCACATTACTCCTACATAAGCTTGATCTAGTAAGTTTATAAGCGTATCTTTCTTTTGGGTTTGGAATTAACTTTGAAATAAGAAAACCTTTTATTTTTATACCAAAACTTAATACAAAACATTTGTGCTGCCATCTGTTGTTGCTACACGCATAAATGTTTCCTAATACTTCGGTAGATGTCACTACAGTATAGGAGAGTTGACAGCATAGCATCTAGTGATGGGAGTATTCGAATACAAAATGTCGATGTATTCGATTCTTGGAAGTTCTCGAGATGTTCTCGAATTCGGAATGTTGTATTCGATCCTTCTCTCGGATGAGTTCTCCTTTGAATATGTCCTGAATGCGTATTCGAATCCTGCTCTCGGGTTTCGGATTGTACAGAGAATCGAGATCTCATATCTGATTGGTGCTTTCACTTAAAGGTCAATCTAGCGCTTTGATCATGTAGGGGAAGAGCGGGGAGAGGGGTGAGCACGATGATAAACAACCTACGAGATAATCAGCTGGCCAGAATAGAATAGGAGAATATGCTATCAAGTAAAGCTATGAAGTTCTTACCATCCCAAAGCTAACGAACGATTCCCATACATATACGCGATCATAATATTTTAATTTTATTTCGTGTTATAACGGAATGTACGATCGGTTAGGGCAACGAATGAACACTATTAGAAATTGGAACTAAACGATTGCATTCTGTCTTCTCAACCCAGAGGTTCTGGGTTTGATTCCCAGCTGGGGCAGGAATTCTTCTTTAACCAGAATCATTCCCTATCCCTAAAAGAGTCGGAAGTATGCATGTGGCAGTGGAAGTGTGTGAAGTTTTATAGCATTTTAAAACTGAAAAAAAAGTGTTCCATTCTCATGACTTTCTCTAGCTGTTCCATACACAAAGCTATTCTTTCAAACGATTATTCATCTTTTATATTATGGTAAACGAGAAAAACATTAGCAGAAATGATCCTATTACTCACTTCCTTGTAAGAAGAAGAGAAATAAGGGAATACGCTAGGCTAAAGTAATAATAAAAAATTTTAATAGCTGGTCGTTATGTGAACGAACGACGCGGTTCACCTTGGATGGTCCAGTTTGAGAAAAGTTAGGTATTTTAAAACTGAAACCTATAACAAGGAATATCTTGAAAATGGTCAACTTATGTTTTTAACCTGATCTACATGTTTATAGTAAGTTTTTGTCCAACTCTTACGGTTTAACCGTTGTGCAAAATTCTGCAAAACTCATGCAGAATAAAGAGCTCTTCAGAGGCTAATCCCAAAAATTCAAAATATATATTTTATCTGTCATGTAAATATCTTTGGTACACGATATTTTAATCAAAATCGTTAGAGCTGTTTTTGAGAAAATCATTATTTTCGAAAAATGTTTCATGTAAAGGATAGCTGGGGTTGGGGGATTTTCTTGAAAATGTTTCGTGTCGCATACTTGGAAAATACTAAACTTAAATACCGAGTTTGGTATGTTACAGTATTTTCGTTTTTGAGCTATGCTGACACTCCCCACCCCCCACAGAAACGCGCGCTAGGACCTTTTTCTAAAAAATATGTTTTCCGACTCAGGGGACAGCAAAGCATATATTTTTGGTGAAATCTCGATATCGAATTTTTGGGTGAAATACAATACCTTTGCTAGCTACTATGTACATTGTTATGTACATACGGCTAGAAGAGGTAAAAATGCTTTTTGGTCTCTGGGGACCTCAAAACGTATACTTTCGGCGAAATCTCGGTATCGAATGTTTGGGTGGAATACAATACCTTTGCTAGCTACTATGTAGGTTGTTATGTACATACGGCTAGAAAAAGTAAAAATGCTTTTTGGATTCAGCGGACCTCAAAACGTATACTTCCGGTGATATCTCGGTATCGAATTTTTGGGTGGAATACAACATTTTCACTATACGTGTATAGAAAGTAAAAACAATAACAAAGCCTACAGTCCAGTGAGAAAGACACCAGCAGTTGTTTTACCAGTCAAGGCCCTGATGTAACCATACAAGTTAAAGGGAGATATAAAAACCATACAAAAGAGCGCAAATTCTGATGTGTTTCCTTCACATGACTTTCTCTACCTGCACACGGACGACGACTACCTGTTTGAGAAAACTATTAGTTAAATTTTAAACCTATAGCAAGGAATATCTTGGAAATCGTTAACTGTACAAAAAATAAAACAATAATTAATAAATAAATAAATAAATAAATAAATAAATAAGAAATAAAATAATATATTTTAGTATTCAATTTAATGGAAGAAACGGTTATGAATGAAAGTGCATAACGCTTAAGCCACGATAATCTTGAATAGAAACTTCAACATTTTAAGAATAACATGTCATATTTTTTGTCCGTCATTTAAATTACATGCCTTGTTCGAGATCAACCATGGCGAGAACTGCTAGCTTCAATCGAGTAGCGATAGCGTAGCATCAGAGAACTTGCTAATGAATACAAGCTGATTTCGATTGCGCAGGGTTTGTAGTATTCGAGAACAAGCATGACGAGAACTGAGAACGACTCTCAAGAGACGATAACGTAGCATCCGAGAACTTGCTTATGAAGAAGCTGATTTCGAAACCATTGTGATAACAGTATTCCAGACCTTGTTCTTGGATGAAGGTTTCGATTCTCCAGAGTATTCGAATGCAGAGGATTCGAACCTTGAAATAATTCGATTCTGCCCACCACTACAAATTTCGCAGTCGAAACTTAGGTGTCAATTTTAGACTTTACAAAACTTTAATGTGGTTGTTTTTTCGAATAATGGAGGAACTGTTACCAAATAGATTTGCAAAATATGGGAAAGAGAAAGGCGTTGTTATATAAATTACTGCTATTATATTACAATATTGTAGACGGTCTTGCTTCAAGCTGGGTGTAACGACAAGTGACTGAATTTGTTATTATGGTACAATGTGACAATTACCCCTGTATCTAATGAAACAGATGGTTAAGTGAACCACGAAGTAGGTATGTCAACGTTAAATGGATCATGTACAGATTACATGATAGATATTAACGGAAAACATATCTGTCGAAGTAAATCTATACAACAGTTGTGAGTGAGTCAAATTACACAAGTTTTACATTGGTGAGGCTACCAAAATAACAAACCTCACCAACTTTGGTGAGACTATCTAAAAAAAAAAAACAGCCTCACCAATGTAAAACTCGTATTAAGATAACACATTCTAGATACTGAAAACTTATATTAACAATTGAGCTCTTTAGTGTGAACCTCATTCACTTTGTAACGTATTAGTTTCTAAAAGACACACTTATGAGGCACATTACTCCTACATAAGCTAGATCTAGTAAGTTTATAAACGTATCTTTCATTTGGTTTTGGAATTAACTTTGAAATAAGAAAACCTTTTATTTTTATACCAAAACTTAATACAAAACATTTGTGCTGCCATCTGTTGTTGCTACACGCATAAATGTTTCCTAATACTTCGGTAGATGTCACTACAGTATAGGAGAGTTGACAGCATAGCATCTAGTGATGGGAGTATTCGAATACAAAATGTCGATGTATTCGATTCTTGGAAGTTCTCGAGATGTTCTCGAATTCGGAATGTTGTATTCGAATCCTTCTCTCGGATGAGTTCTCCTTTGAATATGTCCTGAATGCGTATTCGTATCCTGCTCTCGGATCTCGGATTGTACAGAGAATCGAGATCTCATATCTGATTGGTGCTTTCACTTAAAGGTCAATCTAGCGCTTGGATCATGTATGGGAAGAGCGAGGAGAGGGGTGGGCACGCTGATAAACAGCCTACGAGATAATCAGCTGGCCAGGATAGAATATGAAAATATGCTATCAAGTAAAGCGATGAAGTTCTTACCATCCAAAACTTAACGAACGATTCCACTACATATACGCGATTATAATATTTTAATTTTATTTCGTGTTATAACGGAATGTGCGATCGGTTAGGGCAACGAATGAACAATATTAGAAATTGGAACTAAACGATTGCATTCTGTCTTCTCAACCCAGAGGTTCTGGGTTTGATTCCCAGCTGGGGCAGGAATTTTTCTTTAACCAGAATCATTCCCTATCCCTAAAAGAGTCGGAAGTATGCATGTGGAAGTTGATGTGTGTGAAGTTTTATAGCATTTTAAAACTGAAAAAAAAAGTGTTCCATTCTCATGACTTTCTCTAGCTGTTCCATACACAAAGCTATTCTTTCAAAAGATTATTCATCTTTTATATTATGGTAAACGAGAAAAACATTAGCAGAAATGATCCTATTACTCACTTCCTTGTAAGAAGAAGAGAAATAAGGGAATACGCTAGGCTAAAGTAATAATAAAAAATTTTAATAGCTGGTCGTTATGTGAACGAACGACGCGGTTCACTTTGGATGGTCCAGTTTGAGAAAAGTTAGGTATTTTAAAACTGAAACCTATAACAAGGAATATCTTGAAAATGGTCAACTTATGTTTTTAACCAGATCTACATGTTTATAGTAAGTTTTTGTCCATCTCTTACGGTTTAACCGTTGTGCAAATTTCTGCAAAACTCATGCAGAATAAAGAGCTCTTCAGAGGCTAATGCCAAAAATTCAAAATATATATTTTATCTGTCATGTAAATATCTTTGGTACACGATATTTTAATCAAAATCGTTAGAGCTGTTTTTGAGAAAATCATTATTTTCGAAAAATGTTTCATGTAAAGGATAGCTGGGGTTGGGGGATTTTCTTGAAAATGTTTCGTGTCACATCCTTGGAAGATACTAAACTTAAATACCGAGTTTGGTATGTTACAGTCTTTTCGTTTATGAGCTATGCTGACACTCCCCCCCCCCACAGAAATGCGCGCGCGGAACTGTTTCTAAAAAAGATGTTTTTCGATTCAGGGGACAGCAAAGCATATATTTCCGGTGAAATCTCGATATCGAATTTTTGGGTGGAATACAATACCTTTGCTAGCAACTATGTACATTGTTATGTACATACGGCTAGAAAAGGTAAAAATGCTTTTTGGACTCAGGGGACCTGAAAACGTATACTTCCGGCGAAATCTCGGTATCGAATTTTTGGGTGGAATACAATACCTTTGCTAGCTACTATGTAGGTTGTTATGTACATACGGCTAGAAAAAGAAAATGCTTTTTGGACTCAGGGGACCTCAAAACGTATACTTCCGGTGAAATCTCGGTATCGAATTTTTAGGTGGAATACAACACTTTCACTATACGTGTGTAGCAAATAAAAACAATAACAAAGCCTACAGTCCAGTGAGAAAGACACCAGCAGTTGTTTTACCAGTCAAGGCCCTGATGTAACCATACAAGTTAAAGGGAGATATAAAAACCATACAAAAGAGCGCAAATTCTGATGTGTTTCTTTCACATGACTTTCTCTACCTGCAAACAAACTTTTGTTACAAGACATTACTCTATAATTACTTCGTCTTGTCCGGATAAATAATAGCAGATATGTCTCATTAGGTATTTCCTTTAGGTAGAAGGGGAATAAGGCAATATATTAGGCTAAAGCCATAGTCAAACATTTTAAAAGCTGTCGCTATGCGATTGACTTTGAAATTCGATTATCTTTGCATGGCTATGAGTAAAACAAAATAAACACGGATGACGACTACATGTTTGAGAAAACTATTAGTTAAATTTTAAACCTATAGCAAGGAATATCTTGGAAATCGTTAACTGTACAAAAAATAAAACAATAATTAATAAATAAATAAATAAATAAATAAGAAATACAATAATATATTTTAGTATTCAATTTAATGGAAGAAACGGTTATGAATGAAAGTGCATAACGCTTAAGCCACGATAATCTTGAATAGAAACTTCAACATTTTAAGAATAACATGTCATATTTTTTGTCCGTCATTTGAATTACTAGCCTTGTTCGAGATCAACCATGGCGAGAACTGCTAGCATCAATCGAGTAGCGATAGCGTAGCATCCGAGAACTTGCTAATGAATACAAGCTGATTTCGATTGCGCAGGGTTTGTAGTATTCGAGAACAAGCATGACGAGAACTGAGAACGACTCTCAAGAGACGATAACGTAGCATCCGAGAACTTGCTTATGAAGAAGCTGATTTCGAAACCATTGTGATAACAGTATTCCAGACCTTGTTCTTGGATGAAGGTTTCGATTCTCCAGAGTATTCGAATGCAGAGGATTCGAACCTTGAAATAATTCGATTCTGCCCACCACTACAAATTTCGCAGTCGAAACTTAGGTGTCAATTTTAGACTTTACAAAACTTTAATGTAGTTGTTTTTTCGAATAATGGAGGAACTGTTACCAAATAGATTTGCAAAAGATGGGAAAGAGTAAGGCGTTGTTATATAAATTACTGCTATTATATTACAATATTGTAGACGGTCTTGCTTCAAGCTGGGTGTAACGACAAGTGACTGAATTTGTTATTATGGTACAATGTGACAATTACCCCTGTATCTAATGAAACAGATGGTTAAGTGAACCACGAAGTAGGTATGTCAACGTTAAATGGATCATGTACAGATTACATGATAGATATTAACGGAAAACATATCTGTCGAAGTAAATCTATACAACAGTTGTGAGTGAGTCATTTTACACAAGTTTTACATTGGTGAGGCTACCAAAATAACAAACCTCACCAACTTTGGTGAGACTATCTAAAAAAAACAAACAGCCTCACCAATGTAAAACTTGTATTAAGATAACACATTCTAGATACTGAAAACTTATATTAACAATTGAGCTCTTTAGTGTGAACCTCATTCACTTTGTAACGTATTAGTTTCTAAAAGACACACTTCTGAGGCACATTACTCCTACATAAGCTTGATCTAGTAAGTTTATAAACGTATCTTTCATTTGGTTTTGGAATTAACTTTGAAATAAGAAAACCTTTTATTTTTATACCAAAACTTAATACAAAACATTTGTGCTGCCATCTGTTGTTGCTACACGCATAAATGTTTCCAAATACTTCGGTAGATGTCACTACAGTATAGGAGAGTTGACAGCATAGCATCTAGTGATGGGAGTATTCGAATACAAAATGTCGATGTATTCGATTCTTGGAAGTTCTCGAGATGTTCTCGAATTCGGAATGTTGTATTCGAATCCTTCTCTCGGATGAGTTCTCCTTTGAATATGTCCTGAATGCGTATTCGAATCCTGCTCTCGGGTCTCGGATTGTACAGAGAATCGAGATCTCATATCTGATTGGTGCTTTCACTTAAAGGTCAATCTAGCGCTTGGTTCATGTAGGGGAAGAGCGGGGAGAGGGGTGAGCACGCTGATAAACAACCTACGAGATAATCAGCTGGCCAGGATAGAATATGAAAATATGCTATCAAGTAAAGCTATGAAGTTCTTACCATCCAAAAGCTAACGAACCATTCCCATACATTTACGCGATCATAATATTTTAATTTTATTTCGTGTTATAACGGAATGTGCGATCGGTTAGGGCAACGAATGAACAATATTAGAAATTGGAACTAAACGATTGCATTCTGTCTTCTCAACCCAGAGGTTCTGGGTTTGATTCCCAGCTGGGGCAGGAATTTTTCTTTAACCAGAATCATTCCCTATCCCTAAAAGAGTCGGAAGTATGCATGTGGAAGTGGATGTGTGTGAATTTTTATAGCATTTTAAAACTGAAAAAAAAAGTGTTCCATTCTCATGACTTTCTCTAGCTGTTCCATACACAAAGCTATTCTTTCAAAAGATTATTCATCTTTTATATTATGGTAAACGAGAAAAACATTAGCAGAAATGATCCTATTACTCACTTCCTTGTAAGAAGAAGAGAAATAAGGGAATACGCTAGGCTAAAGTAATAATAAAAAATTTTAATAGCTGGTCGTTATGTGAACGAACGACGCGGTTCACTTTGGATGGTCCAGTTTGAGAAAAGTTAGGTATTTTAAAACTGAAACCTATAACAAGGAATATCTTGAAAATGGTCAACTTATGTTTTTAACCAGATCTACATGTTTATAGTAAGTTTTTGTCCATCTCTTACGGTTTAACCGTTGTGCAAATTTCTGCAAAACTCATGCAGAATAAAGAGCTCTTCAGAGGCTAATGCCAAAAATTCAAAATATATATTTTATCTGTCATGTAAATATCTTTGGTACACGATATTTTAATCAAAATCGTTAGAGCTGTTTTTGAGAAAATCATTATTTTCGAAAAATGTTTCATGTAAAGGATAGCTGGGGTTGGGGGATTTTCTTGAAAATGTTTCGTGTCACATACTTGGAAGATACTAAACTTAAATACCGAGTTTGGTGTGTTACAGTCTTTTCGTTTATGAGCTATGCTGACACTCCCCCCCCCACAGAAATGCGCGCGCGGAACTTTTTCTAAAAAAAAAGATGTTTTTCGACTCAGGGGACAGCAAAGCATATATTTCCGGTGAAATCTCGATATCGAATTTTTGGGTGGAATACAATACCTTTGCTAGCAACTATGTACATTGTTATGTACATACGGCTAGAAAAGGTAAAAATGCTTTTTGGACTCAGGGGACCTGAAAACGTATACTTCCGGCGAAATCTCGGTATCGAATTTTTGGGTGGAATACAATACCTTTGCTAGCTACTATGTAGGTTGTTATGTACATACGGCTAGAAAAAGAAAATGCTTTTTGGACTCAGGGGACCTCAAAACGTATACTTCCGGTGAATTCTCGGTATCGAATTTTTAGGTGGAATACAACACTTTCACTATACGTGTGTAGCAAATAAAAATAATAACAAAGCCTACAGTCCAGTGAGAAAGACACCAGCAGTTGTTTTACCAGTCAAGGCCCTGATGTAACCATACAAGTTAAAGGGAGATATAAAAACCATACAAAAGAGCGCAAATTCTGATGTGTTTCTTTCACATGACTTTCTCTACGTGCAAACAAACTTTTGTTACAAGACATTACTCTATAATTACTTCGCCTTGTTCGGATAAATTATAGCAGATATGTCTCATTAGGTATTTCCTTTTAGGTAGAAGGGGAATAAGGGAATATATTAGGCTAAAGCCATAGTCAAATATTTTAAAAGATGTCGCTATGCGATTGACTTTGAAATTCGATTATCTTTGCATGGCTATGAGTAAAACAAAATAAACACGGATGACGACTACCTGTTTGAGAAAACTATTAGTTAAATTTTAAACCTATAGCAAGGAATATCTTGGAAATCGTTAACTGTACAAAAAATAAAACAATAATTAATAAATAAATAAATAAGAAATACAATAATATATTTTAGTATTCAATTTAATGGAAGAAACGGTTATGAATGAAAGTGCATAACGCTTAAGCCACGATAATCTTGAATAGAAACTTCAACATTTTAAGAATAACATGTCATATTTTTTGTCCGTCATTTAAATTACATGCCTTGTTCGAGATCAACCATGGCGAGAACTGCTAGCATCAATCGAGTAGCGATAGCGTAGCATCCGAGAACTTGCTAATGAATACAAGCTGATTTCGATTGCGCAGGGTTTGTAGTATTCGAGAACAAGCATGACGAGAACTGAGAACGACTCTCAAGAGACGATAACGTAACATCCGAGAACTTGCTTATGAAGAAGCTGATTTCGAAACCATTGTGATAACAGTATTCCAGACCTTGTTCTTGGATGAAGGCTTCGATTCTCCAGAGTATTCGAATGCAGAGGATTCGAACCTTGAAATAATTCGATTCTGCCCACCACTACAAATTTCGCAGTCGAAACTTAGGTGTCAATTTTAGACTTTACAAAACTTTAATGTAGTTGTTTTTTCGAATAATGGAGGAACTGTTACCAAATAGATTTGCAAAAGATGGGAAAGAGTAAGGCGTTGTTATATAAATTACTGCTATTATATTACAATATTGTAGACGGTCTTGCTTCAAGCTGGGTGTAACGACAAGTGACTGAATTTGTTATTATGGTACAATGTGTCAATTACCCCTGTATCTAATGAAACAGATGGTTAAGTGAACCACGAAGTAGGTATGTCAACGTTAAATGGATCATGTACAGATTACATGATAGATATTAACGGAAAACATATCTGTCGATGTAAATCTATACAACAGTTGTGAGTGAGTCATTTTACACAAGTTTTACATTGGTGAGGCTACCAAAATAACAAACCTCACCAACTTTGGTGAGACTATCTGGAAAAAAAAAACAGCCTCACCAATGTAAAGCTTGTATTAAGATAACACATTCTAGATACTGAAAACTTATATTAACAATTGAGCTCTTTAGTGTGATCCTCATTCACTTTGTAACGTATTAGTTTCTAAAAGACACACTTCTGAGGCACATTACTCCTACATAAGCTTGATCTAGTAAGTTTATAAACGTATCTTTCTTTTGGATTTGGAATTAACTTTGAAATAAGAAAACCTTTTATTTTTATACCAAAACTTAATACAAAACATTTGTGCTGCCATCTGTTGTTGCTACACGCATAAATGTTTCCTAATACTTCGGTAGATGTCACTACAGTATAGGAGAGTTGACAGCATAGCATCTAGTGATGGGAGTATTCGAATACAAAATGTCGATGTATTCGATTCTTGGAAGTTCTCGAGATGTTCTCGAATTCGGAATGTTGTATTCGAATCCTTCTCTCGGATGAGTTCTCCTTTGAATATGTCCTGAATGCGTATTCGAATCCTGCTCTCGGGTCTCGGATTGTACAGAGAATCGAGATCTCATATCTGATTGGTGCTTTCACTTAAAGGTCAATCTAGCGCTTGGTTCCTGTAGGGGAAGAGCGGGGAGAGGGGTGAGCACGCTGATAAACAACCTACGAGATAATCAGCTGGCCAGGATAGAATATGAAAATATGCTATCAAGTAAAGCTATGAAGTTCTTACCATCCAAAAGCTAACGAACGATTCCCATACATTTACGCGATCATAATATTTTAATTTTATTTCGTGTTATAACGGAATGTGCGATCGGTTAGGGCAACGAATGAACAATATTAGAAATTGGAACTAAACGATTGCATTCTGTCTTCTCAACCCAGAGGTTCTGGGTTTGATTCCCAGCTGGGGCAGGAATTTTTCTTTAACCAGAATCATTCCCTATCCCTAAAAGAGTCGGAAGTATGCATGTGGAAGTGGATGTGTGTGAAGTTTTATAGCATTTTAAAACTGAAAAAAAAAGTGTTCCATTCTCATGACTTTCTCTAGCTGTTCCATACACAAAGCTATTCTTTCAAAAGATTATTCATCTTTTATATTATGGTAAACGAGAAAAACATTAGCAGAAATGATCCTATTACTCACTTCCTTGTAAGAAGAAGAGAAATAAGGGAATACGCTAGGCTAAAGTAATAATAAAAAATTTTAATAGCTGGTCGTTATGTGAACGAACGACGCGGTTCACTTTGGATGGTCCAGTTTGAGAAAAGTTAGGTATTTTAAAACTGAAACCTATAACAAGGAATATCTTGAAAATGGTCAACTTATGTTTTTAACCAGATCTACATGTTTATAGTAAGTTTTTGTCCATCTCTTACGGTTTAACCGTTGTGCAAATTTCTGCAAAACTCATGGAGAATAAAGAGCTCTTCAGAGGCTAATGCCAAAAATTCAAAATATATATTTTATCTGTCATGTAAATATCTTTGGTACACGATATTTTAATCAAAATCGTTAGAGCTGTTTTTGAGAAAATCATTATTTTCGAAAAATGTTTCATGTAAAGGATAGCTGGGGTTGGGGGATTTTCTTGAAAATGTTTCGTGTCACATCCTTGGAAGATACTAAACTTAAATACCGAGTTTGGTATGTTACAGTCTTTTCGTTTATGAGCTATGCTGACACTCCCCCCCCCCCACAGAAATGCGCGCGCGGAACTGTTTCTAAAAAAGATGTTTTTCGATTCAGGGGACAGCAAAGCATATATTTCCGGTGAAATCTCGATATCGAATTTTTGGGTGGAATACAATACCTTTGCTAGCAACTATGTACATTGTTATGTACATACGGCTAGAAAAGGTAAAAATGCTTTTTGGACTCAGGGGACCTGAAAACGTATACTTCCGGCGAAATCTCGGTATCGAATTTTTGGGTGGAATACAATACCTTTGCTAGCTACTATGTAGGTTGTTATGTACATACGGCTAGAAAAAGAAAATGCTTTTTGGACTCAGGGGACCTCAAAACGTATACTTCCGGTGAAATCTCGGTATCGAATTTTTAGGTGGAATACAACACTTTCACTATACGTGTGTAGCAAATAAAAACAATAACAAAGCCTACAGTCCAGTGAGAAAGACACCAGCAGTTGTTTTACCAGTCAAGGCCCTGATGTAACCATACAAGTTAAAGGGAGATATAAAAACCATACAAAAGAGCGCAAATTCTGATGTGTTTCTTTCACATGACTTTCTCTACCTGCAAACAAACTTTTGTTACAAGACATTACTCTATAATTACTTCGTCTTGTCCGGATAAATAATAGCAGATATGTCTCATTAGGTATTTCCTTTTAGGTAGAAGGGGAATAAGGCAATATATTAGGCTAAAGCCATAGTCAAATATTTTAAAAGCTGTCGCTATGCGATTGACTTTGAAATTCGATTATCTTTGAATGGCTATGAGTAAAACAAAATAAACACGGATGACGACTACCTGTTTGAGAAATCTATTAGTTAAATTTTAAACCTATAGCAAGGAATATCTTGGAAATCGTTAACTGTACAAAAAATAAAACAATAATTAATAAATAAATAAATAAATAAATAAGAAATACAATAATATATTTTGGGTATTCAGTTTATTGGAAGAAACGGTTATGAATGAAAGTGCATAACGCTTAAGCCACGATAATCTTGAATAGAAACTTCAACATTTTAAGAATAACATGTCATATTTTTTGTCCGTCATTTAAATTACATGCCTTGTTCGAGATCAACCATGGCGAGAACTGCTAGCATCAATCGAGTAGCGATAGCGTAGCATCCGAGAACTTGCTAATGAATACAAGCTGATTTCGATTGCGCAGGGTTTGTAGTATTCGAGAACAAGCATGACGAGAACTGAGAACGACTCTCAAGAGACGATAACGTAGCATCCGAGAACTTGCTTATGAAGAAGCTGATTTCGAAACCATTGTGACAACAGTATTCCAGACCTTGTTCTTGGATGAAGGTTTCGATTCTCCAGAGTATTCGAATGCAGAGGATTCGAACCTTGAAATAATTCGATTCTGCCCACCACTACAAATTTCGCAGTCGAAACTTAGGTGTCAATTTTAGACTTTACAAAACTTTAATGTAGTTGTTTTTTCGAATAATGGAGGAACTGTTACCAAATAGATTTGCAAAAGATGGGAAAGAGTAAGGCGTTGTTATATAAATTACTGCTATTATATTACAATATTGTAGACGGTCTTGCTTCAAGCTGGGTGTAACGACAAGTGACTGAATTTGTTATTATGGTACAATGTGTCAATTACCCCTGTATCTAATGAAACAGATGGTTAAGTGAACCACGAAGTAGGTATGTCAACGTTAAATGGATCATGTACAGATTACATGATAGATATTAACGGAAAACATATCTGTCGATGTAAATCTATACAACAGTTGTGAGTGAGTCATTTTACACAAGTTTTACATTGGTGAGGCTACCAAAATAACAAACCTCACCAACTTTGGTGAGACTATCTGAAAAAAAAAACAGCCTCACCAATGTAAAACTTGTATTAAGATAACACATTCTAGATACTGAAAACTTATATTAACAATTGAGCTCTTTAGTGTGATCCTCATTCACTTTGTAACGTATTAGTTTCTAAAAGACACACTTCTGAGGCACATTACTCCTACATAAGCTTGATCTAGTAAGTTTATAAACGTATCTTTCTTTTGGATTTGGAATTAACTTTGAAATAAGAAAACCTTTTATTTTTATACCAAAACTTAATACAAAACATTTGTGCTGCCATCTGTTGTTGCTACACGCATAAATGTTTCCTAATACTTCGGTAGATGTCACTACAGTATAGGAGAGTTGACAGTATAGCATCTAGTGATGGGAGTATTCGAATACAAAATGTCGATGTATTCGATTCTTGGAAGTTCTCGAGATGTTCTCGAATTCGGATTGTTGTATTCGAATCCTTCTCTCGGATGAGTTCTCCTTTGAATATGTCCTGAATGCGTATTCGAATCCTGCTCTCGGGTCTCGGATTGTACAGAGAATCGAGATCTCATATCTGATTGGTGCTTTCACTTAAAGGTCAATCTAGCGCTTGGTTCCTGTAGGGGAAGAGCGGGGAGAGGGGTGAGCACGCTGATAAACAACCTACGAGATAATCAGCTGGCCAGGATAGAATATGAAAATATGCTATCAAGTAAAGCTATGAAGTTCTTACCATCCAAAAGCTAACGAACGATTCCCATACATTTACGCGATCATAATATTTTAATTTTATTTCGTGTTATAACGGAATGTGCGATCGGTTAGGGCAACGAATGAACAATATTAGAAATTGGAACTAAACGATTGCATTCTGTCTTCTCAACCCAGAGGTTCTGGGTTTGATTCCCAGCTGGGGCAGGAATTTTTCTTTAACCAGAATATTCCCTATCCCTAAAAGAGTCGGAAGTATGCATGTGGAAGTGGATGTGTGTGAAGTTTTATAGCATTTTAAAACTGAAAAAAAAAGTGTTCCATTCTCATGACTTTCTCTAGCTGTTCCATACACAAAGCTATTCTTTCAAAAGATTATTCATCTTTTATATTATGGTAAACGAGAAAAACATTAGCAGAAATGATCCTATTACTCACTTCCTTGTAAGAAGAAGAGAAATAAGGGAATACGCTAGGCTAAAGTAATAATAAAAAATTTTAATAGCTGGTCGTTATGTGAACGAACGACGCGGTTCACTTTGGATGGTCCAGTTTGAGAAAAGTTAGGTATTTTAAAACTGAAACCTATAACAAGGAATATCTTGAAAATGGTCAACTTATGTTTTTAACCAGATCTACATGTTTATAGTAAGTTTTTGTCCATCTCTTACGGTTTAACCGTTGTGCAAATTTCTGCAAAACTCATGCAGAATAAAGAGCTCTTCAGAGGCTAATGCCAAAAATTCAAAATATATATTTTATCTGTCATGTAAATATCTTTGGTACACGATATTTTAATCAAAATCGTTAGAGCTGTTTTTGAGAAAATCATTACTTTCGAGAAATGTTTCATGAAAAGGATAGCCGGGGTTGGGGGATTTTCTTGAAAATGTTTCGTGTCACATCCTTGGAAGATACTAAACTTAAATACCGAGTTTGGTATGTTACAGTCTTTTCGTTTATGAGCTATGCTGACACTCCCCCGCCCCCCACAGAAATGCGCGCGCGGAACTTTTTCTAAAAAAGATGATTTTCGACTCAGGAGTCAGCAAAGCATATATTTCCGGTGAAATCTCGATATCGAATTTTTGGGTGGAATACAATACCTTTGCTAGCAACTATGTACATTGTTATGTACATACGGCTAGAAAAGGTAAAAATGCTTTTTGGACTCAGGGGACCTGAAAACGTATACTTCCGGCGAAATCTCGGTATCGAATTTTTGGGTGGAATACAATACCTTTGCTAGCTACTATGTAGGTTGTTATGTACATACGGCTAGAAAAAGAAAATGCTTTTTGGACTCAGGGGACCTCAAAACGTATACTTCCGGTGAAATCTCGGTATCGAATTTTTAGGTGGAATACAACACTTTCACTATACGTGTGTAGCAAATAAAAACAATAACAAAGCCTACAGTCCAGTGAGAAAGACACCAGCAGTTGTTTTACCAGTCAAGGCCCTGATGTAACCATACAAGTTAAAGGGAGATATAAAAACCATACAAAAGAGCGCAAATTCTGATGTGTTTCTTTCACATGACTTTCTCTACCTGCAAACAAACTTTTGTTACAAGACATTACTCTATAATTACTTCGTCTTGTCCGGATAAATTATAGCAGATATGTCTCATTAGGTATTTCCTTTTAGGTAGAAGGGGAATAAGGGAATATATTAGGCTAAAGCCATAGTCAAATATTTTAAAAGCTGTCGCTATGCGATTGACTTTGAAATTCGATTATCTTTGCATGGCTATGAGTAAAACAAAATAAACACGGATGACGACTACCTGTTTGAGAAAACTATTAGTTAAATTTTAAACCTATAGCAAGGAATATCTTGGAAATCGTTAACTGTACAAAAAATAAAACAATAATTAATAAATAAATAAATAAATAAGAAATAAAATAATATATTTTAGTATTCAGTTTAATGGAAGAAACGGTTATGAATGAAAGTGCATAACGCTTAAGCCACGATAATCTTGAATAGAAACTTCAACATTTTAAGAATAACATGTCATATTTTTTGTCCGTCATTTAAATTACATGCCTTGTTCGAGATCAACCATGGCGAGAACTGCTAGCATCAATGGAGTAGCGATGGCGTAGCATCCGAGAACTTGCTAATGAATACAAGCTGATTTCGATTGCGCAGGGTTTGTAGTATTCGAGAACAAGCATGACGAGAACTGAGAACGACTCTCAAGAGACGATAACGTAGCATCCGAGAACTTGCTTATGAAGAAGCTGATTTCGAAACCATTGTGATAACAGTATTCCAGACCTTGTTCTTGGATGAAGGTTTCGATTCTCCAGAGTATTCGAATGCAGAGGATTCGAACCTTCAAATATTTCGATTCTGCCCACCACTACAAATTTCGCAGTCGAAACTTAGGTGTAAATTTTAGACTTTACAAAACTTTAATGTAGTTGTTTTTTCGAATAATGGAGGAACTGTTACCAAATAGATTTGCAAAAGATGGGAAAGAGAAAGGCGTTGTTATATAAATTACTGCTATTATATTACAATATTGTAGACGGTCTTGCTTCAAGCTGGGTGTAACGACAAGTGACTGAATTTGTTATTATGGTACAATGTGACAATTACCCCTGTATCTAATGAAACAGATGGTTAAGTGAACCACGAAGTAGGTATGTCAACGTTAAATGGATCATGTACAGATTACATGATAGATATTAACGGAAAACATATCTGTCGATGTAAATCTATACAACAGTTGTGAGCGAGTCATTTTACACAAGTTTTACATTGGTGAGGCTACCAAAATAACAAACCTCACCAACTTTGGTGAGACTATCTAAAAAAAAAACAGCCTCACCAATGTAAAACTTGTATTAAGATAACACATTCTAGATACTGAAAACTTATATTAACAATTGAGCTCTTTAGTGTGATCCTCATTCACTTTGTAACGTATTAGTTTCTAAAAGACACACTTCTGAGGCACATTACTCCTACATAAGCTTGATCTAGTAAGTTTATAAACGTATCTTTCTTTTGGGTTTGGAATTAACTTTGAAATAAGAAAACCTTTTATTTTTATACCAAAACTTAATACAAAACATTTGTGCTGCCATCTGTTGTTGCTACACGCATAAATGTTTCCTAATACTTCGGTAGATGTCACTACAGTATAGGAGAGTTGACAGCATAGCATCTAATGATGGGAGTATCGAATACAAAATGTCGATGCATTCGATTCTTGGAAGTTCTCGAGATGTTCTCGAATTCGGAATGTTGTATTCGAATCCTGATCTCGGATGAGTTCTCCTTTGAATATGTCCTGAATGCGTATTCGAATCCTGCTCTCGGGTCTCGGATTGTACAGAGAATCGAGATCTCATATCTGATTGGTGCTTTCACTTAAAGGTCAATCTAGCGCTTGGTTCCTGTAGGGGAAGAGCGGGGAGAGGGGTGAGCACGCTGATAAACAACCTACGAGATAATCAGCTGGCCAGGATAGAATATGAAAATATGCTATCAAGTAAAGCTATGAAGTTCTTACCATCCAAAAGCTAACGAACGATTCCCATACATTTACGCGATCATAATATTTTAATTTTATTTCGTGTTATAACGGAATGTGCGATCGGTTAGGGCAACGAATGAACAATATTAGAAATTGGAACTAAACGATTGCATTCTGTCTTCTCAACCCAGAGGTTCTGGGTTTGATTCCCAGCTGGGGCAGGAATTTTTCTTTAACCAGAATATTCCCTATCCCTAAAAGAGTCGGAAGTATGCATGTGGAAGTGGATGTGTGTGAAGTTTTATAGCATTTTAAAACTGAAAAAAAAAGTGTTCCATTCTCATGACTTTCTCTAGCTGTTCCATACACAAAGCTATTCTTTCAAAAGATTATTCATCTTTTATATTATGGTAAACGAGAAAAACATTAGCAGAAATGATCCTATTACTCACTTCCTTGTAAGAAGAAGAGAAATAAGGGAATACGCTAGGCTAAAGTAATAATAAAAAATTTTAATAGCTGGTCGTTATGTGAACGAACGACGCGGTTCACTTTGGATGGTCCAGTTTGAGAAAAGTTAGGTATTTTAAAACTGAAACCTATAACAAGGAATATCTTGAAAATGGTCAACTTATGTTTTTAACCAGATCTACATGTTTATAGTAAGTTTTTGTCCATCTCTTACGGTTTAACCGTTGTGCAAATTTCTGCAAAACTCATGCAGAATAAAGAGCTCTTCAGAGGCTAATGCCAAAAATTCAAAATATATATTTTATCTGTCATGTAAATATCTTTGGTACACGATATTTTAATCAAAATCGTTAGAGCTGTTTTTGAGAAAATCATTATTTTCGAGAAATGTTTCATGAAAAGGATAGCCGGGGTTGGGGGATTTTCTTGAAAATGTTTCGTGTCACATCCTTGGAAGATACTAAACTTAAATACCGAGTTTGGTATGTTACAGTCTTTTCGTTTATGAGCTATGCTGACACTCCCCCCCCCCACAGAAATGCGCGCGCGGAACTTTTTCTAAAAAAGATGATTTTCGACTCAGGAGTCAGCAAAGCATATATTTCCGGTGAAATCTCGATATCGAATTTTTGGGTGGAATACAATACCTTTGCTAGCAACTATGTACATTGTTATGTACATACGGCTAGAAAAGGTAAAAATGCTTTTTGGACTCAGGGGACCTGAAAACGTATACTTCCGGCGAAATCTCGGTATCGAATTTTTGGGTGGAATACAATACCTTTGCTAGCTACTATGTAGGTTGTTATGTACATACGGCTAGAAAAAGAAAATGCTTTTTGGACTCAGGGGACCTCAAAACGTATACTTCCGGTGAAATCTCGGTATCGAATTTTTAGGTGGAATACAACACTTTCACTATACGTGTGTAGCAAATAAAAACAATAACAAAGCCTACAGTCCAGTGAGAAAGACACCAGCAGTTGTTTTACCAGTCAAGGCCCTGATGTAACCATACAAGTTAAAGGGAGATATAAAAACCATACAAAAGAGCGCAAATTCTGATGTGTTTCTTTCACATGACTTTCTCTACCTGCAAACAAACTTTTGTTACAAGACATTACTCTATAATTACTTCGTCTTGTCCGGATAAATTATAGCAGATATGTCTCATTAGGTATTTCCTTTTAGGTAGAAGGGGAATAAGGGAATATATTAGGCTAAAGCCATAGTCAAATATTTTAAAAGCTGTCGCTATGCGATTGACTTTGAAATTCGATTATCTTTGCATGGCTATGAGTAAAACAAAATAAACACGGATGACGACTACCTGTTTGAGAAAACTATTAGTTAAATTTTAAACCTATAGCAAGGAATATCTTGGAAATCGTTAACTGTACAAAAAATAAAACAATAATTACTAATAAATAAATAAATAAGAAATAAAATAATATATTTTAGTATTCAGTTTAATGGAAGAAACGGTTATGAATGAAAGTGCATAACGCTTAAGCCACGATAATCTTGAATAGAAACTTCAACATTTTAAGAATAACATGTCATATTTTTTGTCCGTCATTTAAATTACATGCCTTGTTCGAGATCAACCATGGCGAGAACTGCTAGCATCAATGGAGTAGCGATGGCGTAGCATCCGAGAACTTGCTAATGAATACAAGCTGATTTCGATTGCGCAGGGTTTGTAGTATTCGAGAACAAGCATGACGAGAACTGAGAACGACTCTCAAGAGACGATAACGTAGCATCCGAGAACTTGCTTATGAAGAAGCTGATTTCGAAACCATTGTGATAACAGTATTCCAGACCTTGTTCTTGGATGAAGGTTTCGATTCTCCAGAGTATTCGAATGCAGAGGATTCGAACCTTCAAATATTTCGATTCTGCCCACCACTACAAATTTCGCAGTCGAAACTTAGGTGTAAATTTTAGACTTTACAAAACTTTAATGTAGTTGTTTTTTCGAATAATGGAGGAACTGTTACCAAATAGATTTGCAAAAGATGGGAAAGAGAAAGGCGTTGTTATATAAATTACTGCTATTATATTACAATATTGTAGACGGTCTTGCTTCAAGCTGGGTGTAACGACAAGTGACTGAATTTGTTATTATGGTACAATGTGACAATTACCCCTGTATCTAATGAAACAGATGGTTAAGTGAACCACGAAGTAGGTATGTCAACGTTAAATGGATCATGTACAGATTACATGATAGATATTAACGGAAAACATATCTGTCGATGTAAATCTATACAACGGTTGTGAGCGAGTCATTTTACACAAGTTTTACATTGGTGAGGCTACCAAAATAACAAACCTCACCAACTTTGGTGAGACTATCTAAAAAAAAAAACAGCCTCACCAATGTAAAACTTGTATTAAGATAACACATTCTAGATACTGAAAACTTATATTAACAATTGAGCTCTTTAGTGTGATCCTCATTCACTTTGTAACGTATTAGTTTCTAAAAGACACACTTCTGAGGCACATTACTCCTACATAAGCTTGATCTAGTAAGTTTATAAACGTATCTTTCTTTTGGGTTTGGAATTAACTTTGAAATAAGAAAACCTTTTATTTTTATACCAAAACTTAATACAAAACATTTGTGCTGCCATCTGTTGTTGCTACACGCATAAATGTTTCCTAATACTTCGGTAGATGTCACTACAGTATAGGAGAGTTGACAGCATAGCATCTAATGATGGGAGTATCGAATACAAAATGTCGATGCATTCGATTCTTGGAAGTTCTCGAGATGTTCTCGAATTCGGAATGTTGTATTCGAATCCTGATCTCGGATGAGTTCTCCTTTGAATATGTCCTGAATGCGTATTCGAATCCTGCTCTCGGGTCTCGGATTGTACAGAGAATCGAGATCTCATATCTGATTGGTGCTTTCACTTAAAGGTCAATCTAGCGCTTGGTTCATGTAGGGGAAGAGCGGGGAGAGGGGTGAGCACGCTGATAAACAACCTACGAGATAATCAGCTGGCCAGGATAGAATATGAAAATATGCTATCAAGTAAAGCTATGAAGTTCTTACCATCCAAAAGCTAACGAACGATTCCCATACATTTACGCGATCATAATATTTTAATTTTATTTCGTGTTATAACGGAATGTGCGATCGGTTAGGGCAACGAATGAACAATATTAGAAATTGGAACTAAACGATTGCATTCTGTCTTCTCAACCCAGAGGTTCTGGGTTTGATTCCCAGCTGGGGCAGGAATTTTTCTTTAACCAGAATCATTCCCTATCCCTAAAAGAGTCGGAAGTATGCATGTGGAAGTGGATGTGTGTAAATTTTTATAGCATTTTAAAACTGAAAAAAAAAGTGTTCCATTCTCATGACTTTCTCTAGCTGTTCCATACACAAAGCTATTCTTTCAAAAGATTATTCATCTTTTATATTATGGTAAACGAGAAAAACATTAGCAGAAATGATCCTATTACTCACTTCCTTGTAAGAAGAAGAGAAATAAGGGAATACGCTAGGCTAAAGTAATAATAAAAAATTTTAATAGCTGGTCGTTATGTGAACGAACGACGCGGTTCACTTTGGATGGTCCAGTTTGAGAAAAGTTAGGTATTTTAAAACTGAAACCTATAACAAGGAATATCTTGAAAATGGTCAACTTATGTTTTTAACCAGATCTACATGTTTATAGTAAGTTTTTGTCCATCTCTTACGGTTTAACCGTTGTGCAAATTTCTGCAAAACTCATGCAGAATAAAGAGCTCTTCAGAGACTAATCCCAAAAATTCAAAACATATATTTTATCTGTCATGTAAATGTCTTTGGTACACGATATTTTAATCAAAATCGTTAGAGCTGTTTTTGAGAAAATCATTATTTTCGAAAAATGTTTCATGTAAAGGATAGCTGGGGTTGGGGGATTTTCTTGAAAATGTTTCGTGTCACATACTTGGAAGATACTAAACTTAAATACCGAGTTTGGTATGTTACAGTCTTTTCGTTTATGAGCTATGCTGACACTCCCCCCCCCCCCACAGAAATGCGCGCGCGGAACTTTTTCTAAAAAAGATGTTTTTCGACTCAGGGGACAGCAAAGCATATATTTCCGGTGAAATCTCGATATCGAATTTTTGGGTGGAATACAATACCTTTGCTAGCAACTATGTACATTGTTATGTACATACGGCTAGAAAAGGTAAAAATGCTTTTTGGACTCAGGGGACTTGAAAACGTATACTTCCGGCGAAATCTCGGTATCGAATTTTTGGGTGGAATACAATACCTTTGCTAGCTACTATGTAGGTTGTTATGTACATACGGCTAGAAAAAGAAAATGCTTTTTGGACTCAGGGGACCTCAAAACGTATACTTCCGGTGAATTCTCGGTATCGAATTTTTAGGTGGAATACAACACTTTCACTATACGTGTGTAGCAAATAAAAATAATAACAAAGCCTACAGTCCAGTGAGAAAGACACCAGCAGTTGTTTTACCAGTCAAGGCCCTGATGTAACCATACAAGTTAAAGGGAGATATAAAAACCATACAAAAGAGCGCAAATTCTGATGTGTTTCTTTCACATGACTTTCTCTACCTGCAAACAAACTTTTGTTACAAGACATTACTCTATAATTACTTCGTCTTGTCCGGATAAATTATAGCAGATATGTCTCATTAGGTACTTCCTTTTAGGTAGAAGGGGAATAAGGGAATATATTAGGCTAAAGCCATAGTCAAATATTTTAAAAGCTGTCGCTATGCGATTGACTTTGAAATTCGATTATCTTTGCATGGCTATGAGTAAAACAAAATAAACACGGATGACGACTACCTGTTTGAGAAAACTATTAGTTAAATTTTAAACCTATAGCAAGGAATATCATGGAAATCGTTAACTGTACAAAAAATAAAACAATAATTAATAAATAACTAAGAAATACAATAATATATTTTAGTATTCAATTTAATGGAAGAAACGGTTATGAATGAAAGTGCATAACGCTTAAGCCACGATAATCTTGAATAGAAACTTCAACATTTTAAGAATAACATGTCATATTTTTTGTCCGTCATTTAAATTACATGCCTTGTTCGAGATCAACCATGGCGAGAACTGCTAGCATCAATCGAGTAGCGATAGCGTAGCATCCGAGAACTTGCTAATGAATACAAGCTGATTTCGATTGCGCAGGGTTTGTAGTATTCGAGAACAAGCATGACGAGAACTGAGAACGACTCTCAAGAGACGATAACGTAGCATCCGAGAACTTGCTTATGAAGAAGCTGATTTCGAAACCATTGTGATAACAGTATTCCAGACCTTGTTCTTGGATGAAGGTTTCGATTCTCGAGAGTATTCGAATGCAGAGGATTCGAACCTTGAAATAATTCGATTCTGCCCACCACTACAAATTTCGCAGTCGAAACTTAGGTGTCAATTTTAGACTTTACAAAACTTTAATGTAGTTGTTTTTTCGAATAATGGAGGAACTGTTACCAAATAGATTTGCAAAAGATGGGAAAGAGTAAGGCGTTGTTATATAAATTACTGCTATTATATTACAATATTGTAGACGGTCTTGCTTCAAGCTGGGTGTAACGACAAGTGACTGAATTTGTTATTATGGTACAATGTGAATTAACCCCTGTATCTAATGAAACAGATGATTAAGTGAACCACGAAGTAGGTATGTCAACGTTAAATGGATCATGTACAGATTACATGATAGATATTAACGGAAAACATATCTGTCGATGTAAATCTATACAACAGTTGTGAGTGAGTCATTTTACACAAGTTTTACATTGGTGAGGCTACCAAAATAACAAACCTCACCAACTTTGGTGAGACTATCTAAAAAAAAAAACAGCCTCACCAATGTAAAACTTGTATTAAGATAACACATTCTAGATACTGAAAACTTATATTAACAATTGAGCTCTTTAGTGTGATCCTCATTCACTTTGTAACGTATTAGTTTCTAAAAGACACACTTCTGAGGCACATTACTCTTACATAAGCTTGATCTAGTAAGTTTATAAGCGTATCTTTCTTTTGGGTTTGGAATTAACTTTGAAATAAGAAAACCTTTTATTTTTATACCAAAACTTAATACAAAACATTTGTGCTGCCATCTGTTGTTGCTACACGCATAAATGTTTCCTAATACTTCGGTAGATGTCACTACAGTATAGGAGAGTTGACAGCATTGCATCTAGTGATGGGAGTATTCGAATACAAAATGTCGATGTATTCGATTCTTGGAAGTTCTCGAGATGTTCTCGAATTCGGAATGTTGTATTCGAATCCTTCTCTCGGATGAGTTCTTCTTTGAATATGTCCTGAATGCGTATTCGAATTCTGCTCTCGGGTCTCGGATTGTACAGAGAATCGAGATCTCATATCTGATTGGTGCTTTCACTTAAAGGTCAATCTAGCGCTTGGATCATGTAGGGGAAGAGCGGGGAGAGGGGTGAGCACGCTGATAAACAACCTACGAGATAATCAGCTGGCCAGGATAGAATATGAAAATATGCTATAAAGTAAAGCTATGAAGTTCTTACCATCCAAAAGCTAACGAACGATCCCCATACATATACGCGATCATAATATTTTAATTTTATTTCGTGTTATAAGGAATGTGCGATCGGTTAGGGCAACGAATAAACATTATTAGAAATTGGAACTAAACGATTGCATTCTGTCTTCTCAACCCAGAGGTTCTGGGTTTGATTCCCAGCTGCGGCAGGAATTTTTCTTTAACCAGAATCATTCCCTATCCCTAAAAGAGTCGGAAGTATGCATGTGGAAGTGGATGTGTGTGAATTTTTATAGCGTTTTAAAACTGAAAAAAAAGTGTTCCATTCTCATGACTTTCTCTAGCTGTTCCATACACAAAGCTATTCTTTCAAAAGATTATTCATCTTTTATATTATGGTAAACGAGAAAAACATTAGCAGCAATGATCCTATTACTCACTTCCTTGTAAGAAGAAGAGAAATAAGGGAATACGCTAGGCTAAAGTAATAATAAAAAATTTTAATAGCTGGTCGTTATGTGAACGAACGACGCGGTTCACTTTGGATGGTCCAGTTTGAGAAAAGTTAGGTATTTTAAAACTGAAACCTATAACAAGGAATATCTTGAAAATGGTCAACTTATGTTTTTAACCAGATCTACATGTTTATAGTAAGTTTTTGTCCATCTCTTACGGTTTAACCGTTGTGCAAATTTCTGCAAAACTCATGCAGAATAAAGAGCTCTTCAGAGGCTAATCCCAAAAATTCAAAATATATATTTTATCTGTCATGTAAATATCTTTGGTACACGATATTTTAATCAAAATCGTTAGAGCTGTTTTTGAGAAAATCATTATTTTCGAAAAATGTTTCATGTAAAGGATAGCTGGGGTTGGGGGATTTTCTTGAAAATGTTTCGTGTTACATCCTTGGAAGATACTAAACTTAAATACCGAGTTTGGTATGTTACAGTCTTTTCGTTTATGAGCTATGCTGACACTCCCCCCCCCCACAGAAATGCGTGCGCGGAACTTTTTCTAAAAAAGATGTTTTTCGACTCAGGGGACAGCAAAGCATATATTTCCGGTGAAATCTCGATATCGAATTTTTGGGTGGAATACAATACCTTTGCTGGCAACTATGTACATTGTTATGTACATACGGCTAGAAAAGGTAAAAATGCTTTTTGGTCTCAGGGGACCTGAAAACGTATACTTCCGGCGAAATCTCGGTATCGAATTTTTGGGTGGAATACAATACCTTTGCTAGCTACTATGTAGGTTGTTATGTACATACGTCTAGAAAAAGAAAATGCTTTTTGGACTCAGGGAACCTCAAAACGTATACTTCCTGTGAAATCTCGGTATCGAATTTTTAGGTGGAATACAACACTTTCACTATACGTGTGTAGCAAATAAAAACAATAACAAAGCCTACAGTCCAGTGAGAAAGACACCAGCAGTTGTTTTACCAGTCAAGGCCCTGATGTAACCATACAAGTTAAAGGGAGATATAAAAACCATACAAAAGAGCGCAAATTCTGATGTGTTTCTTTCACATGACTTTCTCTACCTGCAAACAAACTTTTGTTACAAGACATTACTCTATAATTACTTTGTCTTGTCCGGATAAATTATAGCAGATATGTCTCATTAGGTATTTCCTTTTAGGTAGAAGGGGAATAAGGGAATATATTAGGCTAAAGCCATAGTCAAATATTTTAAATGCTGTCGTTATGCGATTGACTTTGAAATTCGATTATCTTTGCATGGCTATGAGTAAAACAAAATAAACACGGATGACGACTACCTGTTTGAGAAAACTATTAGTTAAATTTTAAACCTATAGCAAGGAATATCTTGGAAATCGTTAACTGTACAAAAAATAAAACAATAATTAATAAATAAATAAATAAATAAATAAGAAATACAATAATATATTTTAGTATTCAATTTAATGGAAGAAACGGTTATGAATGAAAGTGCATAACGCTTAAGCCACGATAATCTTGAATAGAAACTTCAACATTTTAAGAATAACATTTCATATTTTTTGTCCGTCATTTAAATTGCATGCCTTGTTCGAGATCAACCATGGCGAGAACTGCTAGCATCAATCGAGTAGCGATAGCGTAGCATCCGAGAACTTGCTAATGAATACAAGCTGATTTCGATTGCGCAGGGTTTGTAGTATTCGAGAACAAGCATGACGAGAACTGAGAACGACTCTCAAGAGACGATAACGTAGCATCCGAGAACTTGCTTATGAAGAAGCTGATTTCGAAACCATTGTGATAACAGTATTCCAGACCTTGTTCTTGGATGAAGGTTTCGATTCTCCAGAGTATTCGAATGCAGAGGATTCGAACCTTGAAATAATTCGATTCTGCCCACCACTACAAATTTCGCAGTCGAAACTTAGGTGTCAATTTTAGACTTTACAAAACTTTAATGTAGTTGTTTTTTCGAATAATGGAGGAACTGTTACCAAATAGATTTGCAAAAGATGGGAAAGAGTAAGGCGTTGTTATATAAATTACTGCTATTATATTACAATATTGTAGACGGTCTTGCTTCAAGCTGGGTGTAACGACAAGTGACTGAATTTGTTATTATGGTACAATGTGACAATTACCCCTGTATGTAATGAAACAGATGGTTAAGTGAACCACGAAGTAGGTATGTCAACGCTAAATGGATCATGTACAGATTACATAATAGATATTAACGGAAAACATATCTGTCGATGTAAATCTATACAACAGTTGTGAGTGAGTCATTTTACACAAGTTTTACATTGGTGAGGCTACCAAAATAACAAACCTCACCAACTTTGGTGAGACTATCTAAAAAAAAAACAGCCTCACCAACGTAAAACTTGTATTAAGATAACACATTCTAGATACTGAAAACTTATATTAACAATTGAGCTCTTTAGTGTGATCCTCATTCACTTTGTAACGTATTAGTTTCTAAAAGACATACTTCTGAGGCACATTACTCTTACATAAGCTTGATCTAGTAAGTTTATAAGCGTATCTTTCTTTTGAGTTTGGAATTAACTTTGAAATAAGAAAACCTTTTATTTTTATACCAAAACTTAATACAAAACATTTGTGCTGCCATCTGTTGTTGCTACACGCATAAATGTTTCCCAATACTTCGGTAGATGTCACTACAATATAGGAGAGTTGACAGCATAGCATCTAGTGATGGGAGTATTCGAATACAAAATGTCGATGTATTCGATTCTTGGAAGTTCTCGAGATGTTCTCGAATTCGGAATGTTGTATTCGAATCCTTCTCTCGGATGAGTTCTCCTTTGAATATGTCCTGAATGCGTATTCGAATCCTGCTCTCGGGTCTCGGATTGTACAGAGAATCGAGATCTCATATCTGATTGGTGCTTTCACTTAAAGGTCAATCTAGCGCTTGGATCATGTAGGGGAAGAGCGGGGAGAGGGGTGAGCACGCTGATAAACAACCTACGAGATAATCAGCTGGCCAGGATAGAATATGAAAATATGCTATCAAGTAAAGCTATGAAGTTCTTACCATCCAAAAGCTAACGAACGATCCCCATAGATATACGCGATCATAATATTTTAATTTTATTTCGTGTTATAACGGAATGTGCGATCGGTTAGGGCAAGGAATAAACAATATTAGAAATTGGAACTAAACGATTGCATTTTGTCTTCTCAACCCAGAGGTTCTGGGTTTGATTCCCAGCTGGGGCAGGAATTTTTCTTTAACCAGAATCATTCCCTATCCCTAAAAGAGTCGGAAGTATGCATGTGGATGTGGATGTGTGTGAATTTTTATAGCATTTTAAAACTGAAAAAAAAAGTGTTCCATTCTCATGACTTTCTCTAGCTGTTCAATACACAAAGCTATTCTTTCAAAAGATTATTCATCTTTTATATTATGGTAAACGAGAAAAACATTAGCAGAAATGTTCCTATTACTCACTTCCTTGTAAGAAGAAGAGAAATAAGGGAGTACGCTAGGCTACAGTAATAATAAAAAAATTTAATAGCTGGTCGTTATGTGAACGAACGACGCGGTTCACTTTGGATGGTCCAGTTTGAGAAAAGTTAGGTATTTTAAAACTGAAACCTATAACAAGGAATATCTTGAAAATGGTCAACTTATGTTTTTAACCAGATCTACATGTTTATAGTAAGTTTTTGTCCATCTCTTACGGTTTAACCGTTGTGCAAATTTCTGCAAAACTCATGCAGAATAAAGAGCTCTTCAGAGGCTAATCCCAAAAATTCAAAATATATATTTTATCTGTCATGTAAATATCTTTGGTACACGATATTTTAATCAAAATCGTTAGAGCTGTTTTTGAGAAAATCATTATTTTCGAAAAATGTTTCATGTAAAGGATAGCTGGGGTTGGGGGATTTTCTTGAAAATGTTCCGTGTCACATCCTTGGAAGATACTAAACTTAAATACCGAGTTTGGTATGTTACAGTCTTTTCGTTTATGAGCTATGCTGACACTCCCCCCCCCCACAGAAATGCGCGCGCGGAACGTTTTCTAAAAAAGATGTTTTTCGAGACTCAGGGGACAGCAAAGCATATATTTCCGGTGAAATCTCGATATCGAATTTTTGGGTGGAATACAATACCTTTGCTAGCAACTATGTACATTGTTATGTACATACGGCTAGAAAAGGTAAAAATGCTTTTTGGACTCAGGGGACCTGAAAACGTATACTTCCGGCGAAATCTCGGTATCGAATTTTTGGGTGGAATACAATACCTTTGCTAGCTACTATGTAGGTTGTTATGTACATACGGCTAGAAAAAGAAAATGCTTTTTGGACTCAGGGGACCTCAAAACGTATACTTCCGGTGAAATCTCGGTATCGAATTTTTAGGTGGAATACAACACTTTCACTATACGTGTGTAGCAAATAAAAACAATAACAAAGCCTACAGTCCAGTGAGAAAGACACCAGCAGTTGTTTTACCAGTCAAGGCCCTGATGTAACCATACAAGTTAAAGGGAGATATAAAAACCATACAAAAGAGCGCAAATTCTGATGTGTTTCTTTCACATGACTTTCTCTACCTGCAAACAAACTTTTGTTACAAGACATTACTCTATAATTACTTCGTCTTGTCCGGATAAATTATAGCAGATATGTCTCATTAGGTATTTCCTTTTAGGTAGAAGGGGAATAAGGCAATATATTAGGCTAAAGCCATAGTCAAATATTTTAAAAGCTGTCGCTATGCGATTGACTTTGAAATTCGATTATCTTTGCATGGCTATGAGTAAAACAAAATAAACACGGATGACGACTACCTGTTTGAGAAAACTATTAGTTAAATTTTAAACCTATAGCAAGGAATATCTTGGAAATCGTTAACTGTACAAAAAATAAAACAATAATTAATAAATATATAAATAAATAAATAAGAAATACAATAATATATTTTAGTATTCAATTTAATGGAAGAAACGGTTATGAATGAAAGTGCATAACGCTTAAGCCACGATAATCTTGAATAGAAACTTCAACATTTTAAGAATAACATGTCATATTTTTTGTCCGTCATTTAAATTACATGCCTTGTTCGAGATCAACCATGGCGAGAACTGCTAGCATCAATCGAGTAGCGATAGCGTAGCATCCGAGAACTTGCTAATGAATACAAGCTGATTTCGATTGCGCAGGGTTTGTAGTATTCGAGAACAAGCATGACGAGAACTGAGAACGACTCTCAAGAGACGATAACGTAGCATCCGAGAACTTGCTTATGAAGAAGCTGATTTCGAAACCATTGTGATAACAGTATTCCAGACCTTGTTCTTGGATGAAGGTTTCGATTCTCCAGAGTATTCGAATGCAGAGGATTCGAACCTTGAAATAATTCGATTCTGCCCACCACTACAAATTTCGCAGTCGAAACTTAGGTGTCAATTTTAGACTTTACAAAACTTTAATGTAGTTGTTTTTTCGAATAATGGAGGAACTGTTACCAAATAGATTTGCAAAAGATGGGAAAGAGTAAGGCGTTGTTATATAAATTACTGCTATTATATTACAATATTGTAGATGGTCTTGCTTCAAGCTGGGTGTAACGACAAGTGACTGAATTTGTTATTATGGTACAATGTGACAATTACCCCTGTATCTAATGAAACAGATGGTTAAGTGAACCACGAAGTAGGTATGTCAACGCTAAATGGATCATGTACAGATTACATGATAGATATTAACGGAAAACATATCTGTCGATGTAAATCTATACAACAGTTGTGAGTGAGTCATTTTACACAAGTTTTACATTGGTGAGGCTACCAAAATAACAAACCTCACCAACTTTGGTGAGACTATCTAAAAAAAAAAAAAAAAACAGCCTCACCAATGTAAAACTTGTATTAAGATAACACATTCTAGATACTGAAAACTTATATTAACAATTGAGCTCTTTAGTGTGATCCTCATTCACTTTGTAACGTATTAGTTTCTAAAAGACACACTTCTGAGGCACATTACTCTTACATAAGCTTGATCTAGTAAGTTTATAAGCGTATCTTTCTTTTGGGTTTGGAATTAGCTTTGAAATAAGAAAACCTTTTATTTTTATACCAAAACTTAATACAAAACATTTGTGCTGCCATCTGTTGTTGCTACACGCATAAATGTTTCCTAATACTTCGGTAGATGTCACTACAATATAGGAGAGTTGACAGCATAGCATCTAGTGATGGGAGTATTCGAATACAAAATGTCGATGTATTCGATTCTTGGAAGTTCTCGAGATGTTCTCGAATTCGGAATGTTGTATTCGAATCCTTCTCTCGGATGAGTTCTCCTTTGAATATGTCCTGAATGCGTATTCGAATCCTGCTCTCGGGTCTCGGATTGTACAGAGAATCGAGATCTCATATCTGATTGGTGCTTTCACTTAAAGGTCAATCTAGCGCTTGGATCATGTAGGGGAAGAGCGGGGAGAGGGGTGAGCACGCTGATAAACAACCTACGAGATAATCAGCTGGCCAGGATAGAATATGAAAATATGCTATCAAGTAAAGCTATGAAGTTCTTACCATCCAAAAGCTAACGAACGATTCCACTACATATACGCGATCATAATATTTTAATTTTATTTCGAGTTATAACGGAATGTGCGATCGGTTAGGGCAACGAATGAACAGTATTAGAAATTGGAACTAAACGATTGCATTCTGTCTTCTCAACGCAGAGGTTCTGGGTTGAGAAGACCAGAATCATTCCCTATCCCTAACAGAGTCGGAAGTATGCATGTGGAAGTGGATGTGTGTGCATTTTTAGGGCATTTTGAAACTGAAAAAAAAGTGTTCCATTCTCATGACTTTCTCTAGCTGTTCCATACACAAAGCTATTCTTTCAAAAGATTATTCATCTTTTATATCTTGGTAAACGGGAAAAACATTAGCAGAAATGATCCTATTACTCACTTCCTTGTAAGAAGAAGAGAAATAAGGGAATACGCTAGGCTAAAGTAATAATAAAAAAAATTAATTGCTGGTCGTTATGTGAACGAACGACGCGGTTCACTTTGGATGGTCCAGTTTGAGAAAAGTTAGGTATTTTAAAACTGAAACCTATAACAAGGAATATCTTGAAAATGGTCAACTTATGTTTTTAAACAGATCTACATATTTATAGTAAGTTTTTGACCATGTCTTACGGTTCAACCGTTGTGCAAAATTCTGCAAAACTCATGCAGAATAAAGAGCTCTTGAGAGGCTGATCCCAAAAATTCGAAATATATATTTTATCTGTCATGTAAATATCTTTAGTACACGATATTTTAATCAAAATCGTTAGAGCTGTTTTTGAGAAAATCATTATTTTCGAAAAATGTTTCATGTAAAAGATAGTTGGGGTTGGGGGATTTTCTTGAAAATGTTTCGTGTCGCATCCTTGGAAGATACTAAACTTAAATACCGAGTTTGGTATGTTACAGTCTTTTCGTTTTTGAGCTATGCTGTCACCCCCCCCACAGAAACGCGCGCACGGACCTTTTTCTAAAAAAAGATGTTTTTCGACTCAGGGGACAGCAAAGCTTATATTTCCGGTGAAATCTCGATATCGAATTTTTGGGTGGAATACAATACCTTTGCTAGCTACTATGTACATTGTTATGTACATACGGCTAGAAAAGGTAAAAATGCTTTTTGGACTCAGGGGACCTCAAAACGTATACTTCCGTCGAAATCTCGGTATCGAATTTTTGGGTGGAATACAATACCTTTGCTAGCTACTATGTAGGTTGTTATGTACATACGGCTAGAAAACGTAAAAATGCTTTTTGGACTCAGGGGACCTCAAAACGTATACTTCCAGTGAAATCTCGGTATCGAATTTTTGGGTGGAATACAACACTTTCACTATACGTGTATAGAAAGTAAAAACAATAACAAAGCCTACAGTCCAGTGAGAAAGACACCAGCAGTTGTTTTACCAGTCAAGGCCCTGATGTAACCATACAAATTAAAGGGAGATATAAAAACCATGCAAAAGAGCGCAAATTCTGATGTGTTTCTATCACATGACTTTCTCTATCTGCAAACAAACTTTTGTTACAAGACATTACTCTATAATTACTTTGTCTTGTCCGGATAAATTTTAGCAGATATGTCTCATTACGTATTTCCTTTTAGGTAGAAGGGAAATAAGGGAATATATTAGGCTTAAGCCATAGTCAAATATTTTAAAAGCTGTCGCTATGCGATTGACTTTGAAATTCGAATATCTTTGCATGGCTATTAGTAAAACAAAATAAACACCGATGACGACTAACTGTTTGAGAAAACTATTAGTTAAATTTTAAACCTATAGCAAGGTATATCTTGGAAATAGTTAACTGTAAAAAAAAATAAAACAATAATTAATAAATAAATAAATAAATAAATAAGAAATAAAATAATATATTTTAGTATTCAATTAAACGGAAGAAACGGTTATGAATGAAGGTGCATAACGCTTAAGCCACGATAATCTTGAATAGAAACTTCAACATTTTAAGCATAACATATCATATTTTTTGTCCGTCATTTAAATTACATGCCTTGTTCGAGATCAACCATGGCGAGAACTGCTAGCATCAATCGAGTAGCGATAGCGTAGCATCCGAGAACTTGCTTATGAAGAAGCTGATTTCGAAACCATTGTGATAACAGTATTCCAGACCTTGTTCTCGGATGAAGGATTCGATTCTCCAGAGTATTCGAATGCAGAGGATTCGATCCTTGAAATCATTCGATTCTGCCCACCACTACAAATTTCGCAGTCGAAACTTAGGTGTCAATTTTAGACTTTACAAACTTTTAATGTAGTTGTTTTTTCGAATAATGGAGGAACTGTTACCAAATAGATTTGCAAAAGATGGGAAAGAGTAAGGCGTTGTTATTTAAATTACTGCTATTATATTACAATATTGTAGACGTTCTCGCTTCAAGCTGGTTGTAACGACAAGTGACTGAATGTGTTATTATGGTACAATGTGACAATTACCCCTGTATCTAATGAAATAGATAGTTAAGTGAACCACGAAGTAGGTATGTCAACGTTAAATGGATCATGTACAGATTACATGATAGATATTAACGGAAAAAATATCTGTCAAAGTAAATCTATACAACAGTTGTGAGTGAGTCATTTTACAAAAGTTTTACATTGGTTAGGCTACCAAAATAACAAACCTCACCAACTTTGGTGAGACTAGCTAAAAAAAACAGCCTCACCAATGTAAAACTTGTATTCAGTTAACACATTCTAGATACTGAAAACTTATATTAAGAATTCAGCTTCTTAGTGTGAACCTCATTCACTTTGTAACGTATTAGTTTCTAAAAGACACACTTCTGAGGCACATTACTCCTACATAAGCTTGATCTAGTAAGTTTATAAATGTATCTTTCTTTTGGGTTTGGAATTAACTTTGAAATAAGAAAACTTTTTATTTTTATACCAAAACTTAATACAAAACATTTGTGCTGCCATCTGTTGTTGCTACACGCATAAATGTTTCCTAATACTTCGGTAGATGTCACTACAGTATAGGAGAGTTGACAGCATAGCATCTAGTGATGGGAGTATTCGAATACA
The DNA here is from genome assembly GCA_030762935.1 of Hymenopus coronatus. NCBI lineage: Eukaryota > Metazoa > Arthropoda > Insecta > Mantodea > Hymenopodidae > Hymenopus > Hymenopus coronatus. Next base: position 99,513,750 of record CM060900.1, on the reverse strand, counting down.
AAATGTCGATGTATTCAAATTCTTGGAAGTTCTCGAGATGTTCTCGAATTCGGAATATTGTATTCGAATCCTTCTCTCGCATGAGGTCTCGTTAGAATAAGTCCTGAATGCTGTATTCGAATCCTGCTCTCGGGTCTCGAATTGTACAGAGAATCGAGATCTCATATCTGATTAGTGCTTTTACTTAAAGGTCAATCTAGCGCTTGGATCATGTAGGTGAAGAGCGGGGAGAGGGGTGAGCACGCTGATAAACAACCTACGAGATAATCAGCTGGCCAGGATAGAATATGAGAATATGCTATCAAGTAAAGCTATGAAGTTCTTACCATCCCAAAGCTAACGAACGATTCCCATACATAAACGCGATCATAATATTTTAATTTTATTTCGTGTTATAACGGAATGTGCGATCGGGTAAGGCAACGAATGAACAATATTAGAAATTGGAACTAAACGATTGCATTCTGTCTTCTCAACCCAGAGGTTCTGGGTTTGATTCCCAGTTGGGGCAGGAATTTTTCTTTAACCAGAATCATTCCTTATCCCTAAAAGAGTCGGAAGTATGCATGTGGAAGTGGATGTGTGTGAATTTTTATAGCATTTTAAAACTGAAAAAAAGTGTTCCATTCTCATGACTTTCTCTAGCTGTTCCATACACAAATCTATTCTTTCAAAAGATTATTCATCTTTTATATTATGGTAAACGAAAAAAACATTAGCAGAAATGATCCTATTACTCACTTCCTTGTAAGAAGAAGAGAAATAAGGGAATACGCTAGGCTAAAGTAATAATAAAAAAATTTAATAGCTGGTCGTTATGTGAACGAACGACGCGGTTCACTTTGGATGGTCCAGTTTGAGAAAAGTTAGGTATTTTAAAACTGAAACCTATAACAAGGAATATCTTGAAAATGGTCAACTTATGTTTTTAACCAGATCTACATATTTATAGTAAGTTTTTGTCCATCTCTTACGGTTTAACCGTTGTGCAAATTTCTGCAAAACTCATGTAGAATAAAGAGCACTTCAGAGGCTAATCCCAAAAATTCAAAATATATATTTTATCTGTCATGGAAATATCTTTAGGACACGATATTTTGATCAAAATCGATAGAGCTGTTTTTGAGAAAATCATTATTTTCGAAAAATGTTTCATGTAAAGGATAGCTGGGGTTGGGGGATTTTCTTGAAAATGCTTCGTGTCGCATCCTTGAAAGGTACTAAACTTAAATACCGAGTTTGGTATGTTACAGTCTTTTCGTTTTTGAGCTATGCTGACACTCCCCTCCATCGCACAGAAACGCGCGCGCGGACCTTTTTCTAAAAAAGATGCTTTCCGACTCAGGGGACAGCAAAGCATATATTTTTGGTGAAATCTCGATATCGAATTTTTGGGTGGAATACAATACCTTTGCTAGCTATTATGTAGGTTGTTATGTACATACGGCTAGATAACGTAAAAATGCTTTTTGGACTCAGGGGACCTCAAAACGTATACTTCCGGTGAAATCTCGGTATCGAATTTTTGGGTGGAATACAACACTTTCACTATACGTGTATAGAAAGTAAAAACAATAACAAAGCCTACAGTCCAGTGAGAAAGACACCAGCAGTTGTTTTACCAGTCAAGTCCCTGATGTGACCATACAAATGAAAGGGTGATATAAAAACCATACAAAAGAGCGCAAATTCTGATGTGTTTCTTTCACATGACTTTCTCTACCTGCAAACAAACTTTTGTTACAAGACATTACTCTATAATTACTTCGTCTTGACCGGATAAATTTTATCAGATATGTCTTATTACGTATTTCCTTTTAGGTAGAAGGGAAATAAGGGAATATATTAGGCTTAAGCCATAGTCAAATATTTTAAAAGCTGTCGCTATGCGATTGACTTTGAAATTCGAATATCTTTGCATGGCTATTAGTAAAACAAAATAAACACGGATGACGACTACCTGTTTGAGAAAACTATTAGTTAAATTTTAAACCTATAGAAAGGTATATCTTGGAAATCGTTAACTGTAAAAAAAATAAAACAATAATTAATAAATGAATAAATAAGAAATAAAATAATATATTTTAGTATTCAATTAAATGGAAGAAACGGTTATGAATGAAAGTGCATAACGCCTAAGCCACGATAATCTTGAATAGAAACTTCAACATTTTAAGCATAACATATCATATTTTTTGTCCGTCATTTAAATTACATGCCTTGTTCGAGATCAACCATGGCGAGAACTGCTAGCATCAATCGAGTAGCGATAGCGTAGCATCCGAGAACTTGCTTATGAAGAAGCTGATTTCGAAACCATTGTGATAACAGTATTCCAGACCTTGTTCTCGGATGAAGGATTCGATTCTCCAGAGTATTCGAATGCAGAGGATTCGATCCTTGAAATCATTCGATTCTGCCCACCACTACAAATTTCGCAGTCGAAACTTAGGTGTCAATTTTAGACTTTACAAACTTTTAATGTAGTTGTTTTTTCGAATAATGGAGGAACTGTTACCAAATAGATATGCAAAAGATGCGAAAGAGTAAGGCGTTGTTATATAAATTACTGCTTTTATATTACAATATTGTTGACGTTCTTGCTTCAAGCTGGGTGTAACGACAAGTGACTGAATTTGTTATTATGGTACAATGTGACAATTACCCCTGTATCTAATGAAGGAGATAGTTAAGTGAACCACTAAGTAGGTATGTCGACGATAAATGGATCATGTACAGATTACATGATAGATATTAACGGAAAACGTATCTGTCAAAGTAAATCTATACAACAGTTGTGAGTGAGTCAATTTACACAAGTTTTACATTGGTGAGGCTACCAAAATAACAAACCTCACCAACATTGGTGAGACTACCTAAAAATAAAAAACAGCCTCACCAATGTAAAACTTGTATTCAGTTAACACATTCTAGATACTGAAAACTTATGTTAACAATTGAACTCTTTATTGTGAAACCTCATTCACTTTGTAATGTATTAGTTTCTAAAAGACACACTTCTGAGGCACATTACTCCTACATAAGCTTGATCTAGTAAGTTTATAAACGTATCTTTCTTTTGGGTTTGGAATTAACTTTGAAATAAGAAAACCTTTTATTTTTATACCAAAACTTAATACAAAACATTTGTGCTGCTATCTGTTAATGCTACACGCATAAATGTTTCCTATTACTTCAGTAGATGTCACTACAGTATAGGAGAGTTGACAGCATAGCATCTAGTGATGGGAGTATTCGAATACAAAATGTCGATGTATTCGATTCTTGGAAGTTCTCGAATTCGGAATGTTGTATTCGAATCCTTCTCTCGGATGAGTTCTCGTTTGAAAATGTCCTGTATGCTGTATTCGAATCCTGCTCTCGGGTCTCGGATTGTACAGAGAATCGAGATCTCATATTTGATTTGTGCTTTTACTTAAAGGTCAATCTAGCGCTTGGATCATGTAGGGGAAGAGCGGGGAGAGGGGTGAGCATGCTGATAAACAACCTACGAGATAATCAGCTGGCCAGGATAGAATATGAGAACATGCTATCAAGTAAAGCTATGAAGTTCTTACCATCCCAAAGCTAACGAACGACTCCCATACATATACGCGATCATAGTATTTTAATTATATTTCGTGTTATAACGGAATGTGCGATCGGTTAGGGCAACGAATGAACAATATTAGAAATTGGAACTAAACGATTGCATTCTGTCTTCTCAACCCAGAGGTTGACCAGAATCATTCCCTATCCCTAACAGAGTCGGAAGTATGCATGTGGAAGTGGATGTGTGTGCATTTTTATAGCATTTTAAAACTGAAAAAAAAGTGTTCCATTCTCATGACTTTCTCTAGCTGTTCCATACACAAAGCTATTCTGTCAAAGGATTATTCATCTTTTATATTACGGTAAACGGGAAAAACATTAGCAGAAATGATCCTATTACTCACTTCCTTGTAAGAAGAAGAGAAATAAGGGAATACGCTAGGCTAAAGTAATAATAAAAAAATTTAATAGCTGGTCGTTATGTGAACGAACGACGCGGTTCACTTTGGATGGTCCAGTTTAAGAAAAGTTAGGTACTTTAAAACTGAAACCTATAACAAGGAATATCTTGAAAATGGTCAACTTATGTTTTAAACAGATCTACATATTTATAGTAAGTTTTTGTCCATCTCTTACGGTTCAACCGTTGTGCAAAATTCTGCAAAACTCATGCAGAATAAAGAGCTCTTCAGAGGCTAATCCCAAAAATTCAAAATATATATTTTATCTATAATGAAACTATCTTTAGTACACGATATTTTAATTAAAATCGTTAGAGCTGTTTTTGAGAAAATCATTATTTTCGAAAAATGTTTCATGTAAAGGATAGCTGGGGTTGGGGGATTTTCTTGAAAATGTTTCGTGTCGCATCCTTGGAAGATACTAATCTTAAATACCGAATTTGGTATGTTACAGTCTTTTCGTTTTTGAGCTATGCTGTCACTCCAACCCCACAGAAACGCGCGCGCGGACCTTTTTCTAAAAAAGATGTTTTTCGACTTAGGGGACAGCAAAGCATATATTTCCGGTGAAATCTCGATATCGAATTTTTGGGTGGAATACAATACCTTTGCTAGCTACTATGTACATTGTTATGTACATACGGCTAGAAAAGGTAAAAATGCTTTTTGGACTCAGGGGACCTCAAAACGTATACTTCCGGCGAAATCTCGGTATCGAATTTTTGGGTGGAATACAATACCTTTGCTAGCTACTATGTAGGTTGTTATGTACATACGGCTAGAAATAGTAAAAATACTTTTTGGACTCAGGGGACCTCAAAACGTATACTTCCGGTGAAATCTCGGTATCTAATTTTTGGGTGGAATACAACACTTTCACTATCCGTGTATAGAAACAAAAAACAATAACAAAGCCTACAGCCCAGTGAGAAAGACACCAGCAGTTGTTTTACCAGTCAAGGCCCTGATGTAACCATACAAGTTAAAGGGAGATATAAAAACCATACAAAAGAGCGCAAATTCTGATGTGTTTCTTTCACATGACTTTCTCTACCTGCAAACAAACTTTTGTTACAAGACATTACTCTATAATTACTTCGTCTTGTCCGGATAAATTTTAGCAGATATGTCTCATTACGTATTTCCTTTTAGGTAGAAGGGAAATAAGGGAATATATTAGGCTAAAGCCATAGTTAAATATTTTAAAAGCTGTCGCTATGTGATTGAATTTGAAATTCGAATATCTTTGCATGGCTATGAGTAAAACAAAATAAACACGGATGACGACTACCTGTTTGAGAAAACTATTAGTTAAATTTTAAACCTATAGCAAGGAATATCTTGGAAATCGTTAACTGTACAAAAAATAAAACAATAATTAATAAATAAATAAATAAGAAATAAAATAATATATCTTAGTATTCAATTTAATGGAAGAAACGGTTATGAATGAAAGTGCATAACGCTTAAGCCACAATAATCTTGAACAGAAACTTCAACATTTTAAGAATAACATGTCATATTTTTTGTCCGTCATTTAAATTACATGCCTTGTTCGAGATCAACCATGGCGAGAACTGCTAGCATCAATCGAGTAGCGATAGCGTAGCATCCGAGAACTTGCTAATGAATACAAGCTGATTTCGATTGCGCAGGGTTTGTAGTATTCGAGAACAAGCATGACGAGAACTGAGAACGACTCTCAAGAGACGATAACGTAGCATCCGAGAACTTGCTAATGAAGAAGCTGATTCCGAAACCATTGTGATAACAGTATTCCAGAACTTGTTCTCGGATGAAGGTTTCGATTCCCCAGAGTATTCGAATGCAGAGGATTCGATCCTGAAATCATTCGTTTCTGCCCACCACTACAAATTTCGCAGTTGAAACTTAGGTGTCAATTTTAGACTTTACAAACCTTTAATGTAGTAGTTTTTTCGAGTAATGGAGGAACTGTTACCAAATAGATTTGCAAAAGATGGGAAAGAGTAAGGCGTTGTTATATAAATTACTGCTATTATATTACGATATTGTAGACGTTCTTGCTTCAAGCTGGGTGTCACGACAAGTTCCTGAATTTGTTACTATGGTACAATGTGACAATTACCCCTGTATCTAATGAAGGAGATATTTAAGTGAACCACGAAGTAGGTATGTCAACGTTAAATGGATCATGTACAGATTACATAATAGATATTAACGGAAAACATATCTGTCAAGGTAAATCTATACAACAGTTGTGAGTGAGTCATTTTACACACGTTTTACATTGGTGAGGCTACCAAAATAACAAACCTCACCAACTTTGATGAGACTACCTAAAAATAAAAAACAGCCTCACCAATGTAAAACTTGCATTCAGTTAACACATTCTAGATACTGAAAACTTATATTAACAGTTGAACTCTTTAGTGTGAAACCTCATTCACTTTGTAACGTATTAGTTTCTAAAAGACACACTTCTGAGGCACATAACTCCTACATAAGCTTGATCTAGTATGTTTATAAATGTATCTTTCTTTTGGTTTTGGAATTAACTTTGAAATAAGAAAACCTTTTATTTTTATACCAAAATTTAATACAAAACATTTGTGCTGCTATCTGTTGTTTCTACACGCATAAATGTTTCCTAATACTTCGGTAGATGTCACTACAGTATAGTAGAGTTGTCCCTGCGCCTTACGTTAGCGCTGCCTCGTGGTCGCTCAATAACACTATTTCCAGTTCCAAATGCTTCCCCTCCCAAATCTCCGAACATCCGCCGAAACTACCATACCTACTAATAACTTGAGGTCTACATAATAATGTACTGGAATGTGCTGTAACATACTTTTTATAAATAATTCGCGTACGCCCTCCATATATGTTTGTCTACAAATCACAATCAAAGCAGTTATAAAGCAATACCGTTACAATCAAAAGCATGGCATAACCCGAGAAAAATTGTAAACATATTGAAACAAGGGCGCTATCACAATTATCGTTGTTGTGAGATGTGTTTATAGCAGCTATGATAAAATAAACATCAGAATGTCAACTCCTCTAGGGCGTGTTTTCCGAACCTTCAGTATGGCGGTTGAAGGAACTACGTGTGTTCAGTAATGCAGCATCTGCATTATTAACAAAGTTCTTCTGCTCATGCCGGCAATATAACTACTGCTTTTCGATCCTACTGAACAAAAAGTTTTGAGTAAAATAACCACCGTTTTAATGGTCTTTTCTGGAGAGAAACCAATTCAACATTGTATTCAAAATCTGCATTCGTTTCAGCTTGCCTTACTCCTCTGGTCACATACTGAGATTTTCGTTTTTAATTGTCCTAACAGCTGACAATGTTTTTATTAAAAATATGATGTGGAAAATAGGAAAGGTGGTTTGCTATAATTTGTGCTAATTTCTTTGTTAAGGCAGTTTATAGTTCATTCATTAAAAAGATTTTGACCTACAATGTGAGAAAAATCGTTGAGATGCATTCTATATAAAGATAAAAACTTATTAAAATAAGCGTATCCCAGCATGTAGATAGAATGTCAGCATCTAGTTGCACACAAAACACCACATAATACATGAAAACGTGTATTGAAAAATAAATTAAATAAATCAGTAAAAACAAAGGTAATTATTCCAATAAAAATACATCTAATATAAATCACCATTCTATGTGATACAAACCTAAAGAAAATTTCTTACATGATCATTTCTTGTTACAGATATAGCCAACTTATGGCATTCTCAATTGCTGCTTGTATATTATCCACATCACAAATTTTTTAACAATTAATTTGTGATTATTTATTGCTATTAGTTAGAATTTTATTTACAAAAAAACTAGACTGATGTTGTACATTGCCAAGAAACTTAGAATAAATACTGACAAATATCAATTCTACCGTTTTCTTTATAGAGGAAGGTAAACAATTTAGAGCTATTTACTACTGTAATAACAGTTTCAAATCAAATAATTTTATCCATTTTAAAAATAGAAAATTATAATATGTGGAACATCAACTTGCTGCTCCACTGTGCACTGAGAAGTGCTTACTTACAGAACTCTGTACCTGAGATTACAGATAGATAGATGGGAAATCGATAAAAAAAATGCATAGGAAATAAATTATTTTTCAGTTTGACTTTAGATTTACATATAATAGTTAACAACAATGTGCTTAAAATTTGTTTCAAACTAAATAGCAGGTTATAGTAGATAAAAGGATAAACGAATTATTTTATGATAGCATTATTAGGCATGCATTCACCTTTTGTTTTCTTTGCATTGTTATATTCTTAATATTTAAAATACCTAATTATTCCTTCCTTCAATGCCAGCAGATTAAAATGTGTAATTAATGTGCAGCAAACCGCAATGCATTATGATCTTTATTTCCATATTACACCAATACATATGCTCTATCAGCATAAACTTCTCCACCTCAAGAAGTTCCATTAATTATGACTGTATTTTAAAAAGCACATTGACACAATAATGAATTTTGGATAAACAACAATGATGATGATGATGATAATAATAATAATAATAATAATAATAATAATAATAATAATAATAATAATAATAATAATAATAATAATAATAATAATTTAAACATTTCAAGCAGAAGTTAAAAAGAATCCACCAAATCGTAATCACGTTGCCCATTTGGAATTTGGCAGTAATCGTACATTAGAAAAACAAGACAATAAGAAATATAAATGATGATGGATGGGATGGATGGAGACCCATCACACTTTTTAGGTACAAGTAGGAGCTACATAATTTACAAAATACAGGAATAACACAGACGTAGATAATGCATTTTCTTCCTTCAGGACCACAATGTTCATCCTGGCATGTACATACCAGGTGGTTTACCTGTCCCTTATTATTTTTGGAGATAGCAACACTTCATACTCTGAAGGCAATGCGGTCGAAATTACCGTGCTTGTCAACTATTTGGTAATCATGCAAATCTAGCCTGCTTTTCATAGGAAATAGACCTTAGCAGCAACAGTTACGTCCATTTCAAGAAGATGCGCTTAATAACTCCTGTTACAATATATGTAATACCAATAGGATCGCTGTGATATGTTCTGCAACGTAAATTATAATGTATGGATGTTAAACGAACGGCTTAAGCTACAAAAAGTAGTCACAAAACAGCAGGGGCGTATTAACGGTGGGGGACGAACGGGACCGGACTCCCCCCCCCAAAAGCCCTCCTCCAAAAAAACATAGTTCTTCCATTTTTTAAACCTAAGAGTGACATATTCATTGAAATTCTCTGTCATAAACAGCTTTCTGTTATACCACAGAAATAAAGGAATATATTAAACTTAATATAAACAAGATTGTCTTTGGCCATCGTGTGGGTTAGTCGCTTTCCAACCAACAAGACTTTGCAACCAGGGACTGCCGACACGGCGTGCATTCCTACAACCTTTCTGCCTGTTGGCTCAGCGCTACTTAGGTATAACGTTAGGGTAATATGTATGATGGTATGCCTTAGCGTATAACTACTTATATTCTTTTCCTCTGGTTCGTTCATCCGTTACGTTAATTAATTTACCTTTAGTTAGTTAATTTTTCAATTTAATTGACATAGAAAGAAGCGTAACTCTAACGATATCGGCATAAGCTTGCCACTCGTCCCGTAAAATCGGGACAGTCCCTCTTTTTTACTTGTATATCCAGCATCCCCAGAAATTTTCTTGGAACGCGTATTTTCTTGACACTGCCTTCCTAAATTAAAAACCTAACTAAAATTGTTGCCATGTCTTGTTGTCAGAAATGCTGGGTTAGCGCTTGTCTCACGCATGTTATCATTGTTTAAAGAATCCTATGAACAATAAATACGGACGATGTTTGCCCAGTAAAGTGTTGGCAGTTGATGTGCTGTGATATTTGCAAGAACTTAAGCTATTATGCCTAAACGGAAATGCACCTTCCTATCTAATTTATAGGATAGTTATCCTTTCCTCGAAGAGACAACGCTTAATTATAGAGTTCACTGAAATTTACAATCGACATTTTCAGTTCACATGGTGAGAACTCTGATATTGTAAAGTGTATTTATTCGATATCATATTTCCTTCATTTTAATGCTATGTTGATGCCATATTTAGAAAACATTGATTCATCAGTTAATCACAATCTTTTCAGGCGTCTCGTATTTTAATGGGAAAAAATGGTAAGCTTAAACCGGTATCAGCACTATTTATTTCTTTTTTAAAAGGAAAACAACTGGATCAACTTCAGAAAACGATAAAGGACGTTAAAACTGACCAATCCAGTACCAGACAAACAATGCACTGCTAAGTTTTCGAGTAGTAAAAGCTTCGGCGTCTTTAGTTCATTCCCAGCCAAAACACACATCTCATTTCGTCAATCCCAACGACATTGGGCTGTTTACCTGTATAGGCAGGGTAAAGAACGATACTTCATTAGTTACTTTAAGATTTACATAGCTGCTTTGTTTTCTTAAATTATTTTACTGAAAAAGAACTTTATTGTTTTTCCGCATGGGTGGCGCATGAAAACCGACCCCGCGCACAGACTGCTCGCCAGTCAACTACACGAGAATTGTTACCCACCACGAGCAGATACAACAAGAAATAGATAAAAATGTAATAATTAGATAATAAAGAAATAACAAATAAGCCAATGCAAAGGTCTATATTTACAAAACGTAGTCGAAACAGCTTCGCAACAACAGATAACAATTGACGGGCATCAGTGAGCAGTCTAGAACTTGCGACCGGTTTTTGTGCGCCATTCTGTGGAACCTTATCTACACATGTTTATGAAATTTTGTTTAACAATTGACCATTTTTCGCTAAAGTGCAACTTATTCAGCCAAATTAAATCCAAGCACCGTGCATTACTCATACTACAGAATAAGTCTGCAAAGCTGATAAACCAAAGCGCATTGTTATTTGAGCCACAGATACTAAGAGAATTAAGTAAGAAAAATAAAAATGAAGTATTATTGTGTCAAAGATTAATAAAACCTTAAGAACCATGTTATAAGTTAAAAACATGGTAAACAACTGATTACATTTAAACTAATAAAGAAACCTTTAGGCTTTGCGGCATATCTGAAATAGTTGGTACACGTTCAGTGTCTAGAAACAATTTTTAGAATTGCCCAAAATATGATCTTCTTTCCATGGGTGGTGCTATACCCGCCGAGGAACTAGGAAAGTCGATTTATAACAAGTGCATTACAACCACAAATTTTCGGACGATTTTCACTTACTGTTTACGAATAATAATTAGTTATTTCCTTGTAGGTACAAGAGAAATAAAGGAGTATATTAGGCTAATGCAATAGTCAAATCTGTTAAAAGCTGGTCGCCAAATAATGAGTTTGACATTCCGTTCGTTCTCTTTGCATGGTCAGGAGCAAAAAAAAAAAAAAAAAAAAAAAAAATTAACGAATGATGACTTCGCATTTGAGAAAAGCATTATTGGAAAATTTGTACTAACAACGGGGAATGGTTAAATCTAAAAAGAATGTACTTGTCATAAATTCTGTTTTTAATAAGATCTAAATTTCTGTGTAGTATGAGCTTTTATCTATATCTTATGGGTTATCGCGTTTGCTAAGGTCTTCCAGAATGACGAAGGCTTCTGAGGCTATTCCCAAAAAAACACAAGATTTACATTTTATTTGCCTCTAAATTTCTTTAATATATGGTGGCATTTAATCCAAACTCTTAGAGCCATTTTTGAGAAAATAAGTTCCAAGTATATTCAATATAAACGATATTTTGAGATGGGTGGGAAGTTTTCCTAAAAATTTCACGTCGCATATTTGAAAGATGCTAGTCTCAAATACCGAGTTTGGTACTTAACCTACCTAGGTTTATAGTAATCCTGATACACATACACACACACACACACACACACACACACACACACACACACACACACACACACACACACACACACACACACACACGGACCTTATTTTAGAAACGCTTTTTCAGAGATTCACATGCTCTCAAAGCATTTTTTTAAAAATTTTCAAGAACCCTTTGGTAGTATTCTGATGCTATTTCTGTCTTCGTTGTCTTTATGACTTCTGTGGTTCCATCCTCATAATCAGCAACGTTAAGAGATACGGCGTGATTTTTATTACCACAATTGGTCAAGAAGTCGAAAATATTGCTATGTAGTGAATGTAGTTGGAGCCTTTGGGCATTCATAGAGAGTCAACATTTACATGTACCCTCTTGCTTTTGCTATTTAGCCATTTAAAGATTGTACAATATGCTGTGTTATAGCATACTGTTTTATAAAACAACGTTTTTCTCAAAACCACGTTTTCACATATTCAAAATATTCGACGCATCTCAGTTTTATTGTTTAAATTCCATCAAAATTTACCAGAAAGTGCAAAGTACCAACTAAACATTGGAAAATTCGATAAATGTCAAACATTTTAACTCCAGTATATTCCAAGGATAATACATACCGATTTTCAACAAAATTCGCCATACCAAACTATAGTTCACATGGAGAAATTTTCGATTTTCTTATTCTCTAAAAATACCTCTAACGAGTTTGTATATATTATTTTAGGGTATTAACATTACAAACAAAGTGCAACCTGAAGTGTAGAAACAGCCTGCGAAGTCTACATCATTGGATAGGAATACTGTATAGCGTGTAAAATGTAAATTGACAAGGTATATCTATACAAAAAATTCACAACTCTTCAAAACACACAATTTATTTCAAATAACTTTTTTTGTGGTTTCGGCCATTTAGGTGATAGCTGTTGCTATTGCTTTGTCGTCTTCATATATTTTTAACAATTTCAAGAGACTTTCGCTTCACGGTTGTTTTTCATGAAATCGTGGAACAGCTATGAAGATTAAGGTGATTTTATAGTATCGGTTTTAAAAATTGTAGATTTGGTTTCCTCCTTTTCCCTTGTACCTTAAATGAAATTTGTAATGTCAATATTTCGATGACTTATTTCAATGAACATAAAGTAATTAAAAAAATCTGATGTGTTCCATCCACATGACTTTCTCTACATCTCTGTAACAAATTATTTTTAACCCTGTTGTTACCTTTGGGATAAGAAATTTAGCTTTCTGTTAATAATTCAAATGAATAGCTGCTGCTTTGAGGCAGTTATCGCTGATGTATATATGTATTTACATCTAGTCATGCTTGATTTGGAATTCATGTATTTAGCACGAATTCTAATGCGCATATTTTATTATTTCCATTCATTTTGCGCATTTCATTTATTTGTATGATGTATTTATTTGTGTATATAATAAGGTTAAAAACACGTGTTTGGAGGTGTATATCCAAAGTGCAAGCCATATTTCAGATTTAGAACGTAAAAGTGAAAGGTATCGGCGATGACAGCTATGACGTCATGGAGCACCATTGAGATTAGGTCACGTGTGTGTGACGTTTGACGTGCTGGCCAATGGAGCCACGGCAACCACTCCAGTGGAGGCCGTTGGAGAGGTTAGCGTCGCTTGAAAACATTCTGGAAAATGTTGCCGTAGGGGACGGACGGATCTCGGCATTAGGAGACGCACTTTGCTATAGCGTGCCATTGAGTTATTTTTGCGAGGTGTCGCACGTGTTGTTAATCAGAGCTTAAATGCAATAATGTGGGGAATTTGGACATTTCAGCCACCCCACGTGTGCTTACTTATAAGTGTGTTCGGTACGCGAAAGTGAAGTGAGCCATTGGCGTAAAAGTGCTTTGTGTTTTCTTTACCAACCTACGTTACCGCCGGAACCGCTGCCTCCTATCCTCACCCTGAGACCCGAAAGAGAAAACCATGCAACCTAAACTCCCTTCCATTAAAAGCTAGCCGGGATTGGGAAGACGACGCCAGCCTGCAGCCGACACGTGGGACCACGACCACGTGGACCATTGAGACAGGGAATCGCCTCAAATTCAGGACATGAGCCGGCACCCGACCACGTGCGACCATCGAGACGGAGAACCATCTCAGCTTGTTCTTTTATATGTTCTTTCTCTTCATATGTACTACTTTTAAAACCTTGAATTTAAAAAAAAAAACTACAGATTTTTCGTTTCTTTATTTTTGTAATAGTTACACTGTGTTCTTCGGGACATAATGACCCAATTACTTATAACATTAATTATTACATTTTTTCCATTAAGTTTCACGTGCCACTATATCCAAACACATGTGTGCGTCAATGTACACAACAATGTACTGGCTGCCTGCTTTTGCAATAATGGAAATATATAGTTGATGACAGGAGAATAGAAATCAGTTTCAGCTGACTGACTGTTGAAAGAGGGACAGTTTTAGTTATTGCAATGAACGATGCCATGTTATCGGGGCAACGTTGCTCTACTGAAAGGGAATTTGAAGCATTAGGTAACATATCTGACAGTTCAGGGAATATTTTAGAAGAACAAAACCATACTAGTGAAGAAGACAGCATTCGCCCAACATCGGAATCAGTAGACTGTTTTTCAGAAAATGAGGTTAGAAGTGACAATTTGCCAACTGTGGAAGCAGTTCTATCGAAAGAAAAAAACATCCACTGGAGTTTTAGTACCCTTACCACGACATGGAAGAGCATCCAGTGAAAACATAATCAAACATCTCGTCCAACCAGCTATGCTACATCCAGAGTAAGTGATATAACATCTGCTTTTTAAGTGATTATGAACAAAATACTTTGCAATATTATCTTGAAAATGACTAATATTGAGGGTCGAATAGTGTGCGGTGACAACTGCGGATTTAGATAAAATTGCATTAGAAGCATACATTGGAGTACTGTTGCTATCTGGTGCATATAAATGATATGGTGAATCAACAAGAGACTTGTGGGATCCACAATCAGGTAGAGCCATTTTCCCTGCCACAAAGTCACCAAAAATGTACTGTCGCATATCTGGAGTGTTACGTTTGATGAAAACTGTGATCGACGAGGACGAAGGGTAAATGAAAAACTAGCATCTGTAAGGGACTTATGGGAACAGTGGGTGGAAATACAAAATTATATATTCCTGGATCAAACGTAACTGTGGGTGAGCAACTGGTGGGTTTCAGAGGTTGCGGTCCCTTCAAACAATATATTCCAAGCAAACCCACTAAGTATGGAATACAGATATGGGCATTGTGCAACAGTGCTACTTCAAATGCTCTGAAAACACAGATTTACACAGCAAAACCACCAGGCACAGTACGAGAGAAAAGCCAAGATTTGCGTGTTGTTATGGATCTGACTTATGAGCTAAGAGGGCAGAATGTTACCCGTGATAATCTTCATGCATCCTATACATCCTTACATCAAGCAGTTCTCAAAATAAAAATTATGATTTTGGGGATAGTGAGAGAGAGAGAGAGAGAGAGAGAGAGAGAGAGAGAGAGAGAAAATAAAGAAAAGAAACAAGACAGAGCTCCCTTATTTATCAAGTAAAGAATATGTCCACAGTTCAAAAGTATATTTCACAAAAGATACCACAGTTGTATCTTACATTCCAAAAAAGAATAAGAACGTTGTATTGTTGAGCACAATGCATAATGATAAGTAAATAAGCAACAGGGAAGATAAAAGACCGAAAACGATACTGGACTGCAGTGTAACCAAAGGTACCGTGGACACCTGGATCAGCTTATTCCCACTTCCAAATGCAAGAGAAAAACCAACCGCTGGCCTGTAATTGTGTTTTACAATATGCTTGACACTACTGCCTACAATGCTTTTGTACTGTGGAAAGAAATCTATCCCAAGTGAAAAAGAAGTTCTCTTTATAAAAGGCGAGTATTTCTCGAAGAATTAGGCAGAATTCTTATTGCTCCGTACATTGAAGTCAGGAAACAGTTACCAAGAAGTGAACCATCATTTACCACTGTGAGAAGGATGCAAACACTGGACCAATCTATACAAGACTGTAATAGCTCCAAGCAAAACTGTAAACGTACTGAATGTAAACTTTGTCCTTCTATTTGTGATAATAAGACCCTTATCATGTGTTCAAATTGTAAGAAACATGTTTGTAAAGTTCATGTTGCATATAATTGTCCAAAATACAAGAAGAAATGTATTATTAATGCAGCATTTTCAAAACTAGCATGTGCAATATTATTTACTGGTATTTTAAAGAATTATTTGCACTGAAAAACTGTTTACAAATTATATGTATAGATACAATTATTATTGTTATTCTGGCCGTATTATATGTTCAAGTGTCAAGTAAATTTTCATGCATTTTGCTCAGTGTTTTATATTCAAAAGAAATCTACCCATTATTGCACTCACGCATTATAAAATAGCTTTAAGGTTGAAAATGAACAAATATTTTGTAACTTATTTATAATTGTTTTCATTGTTTTATAAAATATGATAATCAGAAAATAAAAAAAATTATATATATTTCTCTGCCTGTATTTTGATCAGTACCAACGTTACATTATATAATAATATTTATCTTTGTTAAACGAAAATTAAATGCCTTTAAATGACATATAGCATATTTCCTTAACACTCTTTCTTAGAATTTTCTTGATGGGGTCATTATGACCCGCAGGACCAAGAAAGTATACTATTTTTAAGGAGAACAGAAGGGTTAAAATGCTTATTCTTCTATCACATGATAATCGAGACAGTTAAACATTAACTGAAATTGTCCTTATTACTTGGTTCCTTGTAAGTAGATTGTTTCATTCGCATAATGTCCTCTAGACGTTCAGCAAAAAAAAAAAAAAAAAAAAAAAAAAAAAAAACAACTTTTATTCTAAACAGTAATCTGTTATCTACATCATGCAAGATACACACAAGAAGAATTATTCTTATTACTAGCTTCCTTGTAAGTAGGAGGGAAATAGGAAGATGCACTGGCTAAAGCAACACTCTCATCGTATAAAAACCGGCCACTATGTGAAACAATTGAAATTCCAATCTCTTTACCTGCCAGGAATAAACAAACGAGAAACGAGAAGAATGATGTCTTCTCGTTTGAGAAAAGTTTAAGTGGCTAAAATTGAAACCAATAATCTGAAATATCTTGAAAACGGTTCGCTCTACAGAAAAGAAAAAAAAAACAACAACAACAACAACATAGGTACATACATATGAAATAAGTTGTGTGTTTTAATGAGATCAACAGTTTTTGTGTAATAAGGTTTTGTATATCTTTTACGGTTTGCCAGTTATATAAAAATGATCCAGAATGAAGAGGTCTTGAGAGGCTATTCCCAGAAAAGTCAAGATATGCATTTCGTTTGTCATAAATATATCTTAAATATAAGGCATTTTAATAAAAAATCTTCAGAGCCATTTTTGAGGAAATAAACTTTTTCGAAAAATGTTCCGTGTATAGGGTAGTTTTGGGTTGGGAGATTTTCTTGAAAATATTCGTGTCGCACCCTTGGAAGATACGGAACTTAAATATCAAGTTTGGTATTTGCTGTTTGTTATTGTAACATAAACTATTTGATGACCTGTTTAGCAGGAGTAGGCTAGCTCACTGTGTCTTCGCTAAAGGTCATTCGTCTAGAAGGAACGAGCAACCAGCACTTTTGTTTTATCCCTCTCAATGAGTGCGTCCCGATTTCATCACTTACCAGTTTTAACTTGAAATATCCCCGTTGTGTTCTACAACTCTTTTAAAGGACGAAGGAATATTTGCACATGCCAAATACTGAGCAGTTTGGTCACCTAGTATTTACATGAAGAGGATGAAAGAAAACAAAGAGAAAAACGAATGAAGACTTCTCATTTGAGACAAGTATTGGGACATTTAAACCAAAAGTAAGAAATGTCTGGGAAATGATATTCCACAAAAAATTATTTGGCATAAATGATGTGTTTTAACGAGATCTACATTTTTTTGCACCAAGCTTATTCCTATCTCTTACGGTTCACCAGGTCATTCAGAATGAAGAACGTTTTAGATCATAGTCCCACAAAATTTAAATAAACATATTATTCGAGAGTATTTAATATATAGCATTTTTATCAAGATAATTAGAACCATTTTTGAAAAGTTGAAAATTTCGAAATATCATTCATGTAACAATAGTCTTTCTTGAAATCCTGGGTCAAATCCTTCGAAGATGAACTTCAGAATGAAGTTTGGTGTTTAACGGACCTTTCGTTTAGACTTACGCTGTTCACACACACGCACAGACACACACGGAGCCTTTTATAAAACTGTTTTATTAAGGGATGCTCAAAACACCTATTTCCGATGAAATCTAGGTATTGACTTTTTAGGCGCAATGCAATATCTTCTCTACCTATCAAGCATGTTATACACGGTAGAGAACGTAAAAGGGTCTTATCTCCCTCTCTATCTGATACACACAACTCTCGTTAAAAAGAGAGGTATTTGTTACTGATATTTCAAAATAACGACTCCTGCTTTCTCGTGCTAATAAAGTATACCAGGTTCATTGCCGGTGGTTCTTTACACGAACTTACCTATTTCAATTCGTAGCAGTACGCAGCGCCTGCGGAGGTATGGCGCACTATTATACATGCCACTTAACTCCACCAGGCATCACCGCTGTTATTTGCTGGCAGGCTACGAAATTAAAAGGGAAGAGTTAACAAAGAAAGTTTTTTTCCCCCCCAATGATAATAGTATCGAACTGACAAGCAGTCCATGACTATACATAAATGGTGTCTTACACGTTAATGAGTACTATTTAGAAAAACCTTCCTAAAGTTTAGAACGGGTTATTAACCAGGAAAATCAGTCTTTTAAGACAGTCTTTGGTGTCATGTATCTTATGTGTTAATTAACATTGTAGTTTCCAAGTTGTCGTACTACTTGGTTTGGAGTTAGTCGAAGACGGTGGTAGAAATCTTGTAAACTATATAATCGCAAGTAAGGTACAGACAAGTCCTCGTGGGTTTGTTTAGTTGTGTTATACCACTCGTCACCGTGAATAACTCTTATAACTTTATTTTGTGCAAACTGCAGTGCCTTAAACGTTGAATCGTCCATAAAGGCCCATGCTGGAGCAGCGTTAACTAGTATTCGCACAATCAGAACTTTGAAGAGTTGTAGCTTCCCTTTTATCGATATACTCCTGACTTGAGTAGTGGATAGAGTTGGATTGTCCTGGCTATTGCTTTTCCTTTTGTTTGTTGTACATGTTTATGCCATAATAGGCGCTGATCTAATAGCACACCGCGGTATTTGACTTCAGCACTGTAATTTACTTCCTTATTTTCTGATTTTCCTTATTTCTTTTGAGTGAACATGTTGTAAAGCAGATGGTTTGTTTTGTGTCAGTGTTAAGATTTATTTTCCAATGATTGACCCAGTTCTGATATAAATATATGTGATTTTGTAATCTTCTAACGGCTCTTGTAGGATCAATATCTGTTGAAAACAAAACTGAATCATCTACAAACTGGGCAACATTTGATCCTATTGTTGTAGGAATATCCGGCATGAAGATGTATAATATGGGCCCGATGACCGGTCTCTGAGTAATTTCGGTATTTAAAGGGTACGTTGATGAAAGACCTTACTTGATAGGTTCTTCCATTCAAGTGGTTTCCTAGTAGCTTTATTAGTGCATCCGGAAGCCCTGCATACATAACTTATGAATTAATCCGGCATGCCATACTGAATCATAAACCTTAGACATATCCCCCCCCCAAAAAAAAATTGTTGGTGTGAATCCCCAGTAGTTGAACGTCTGAGTAATTGTTTCTACCAGTTGAAGTATTTGATGTGAAGTTGAGCATCCTGGTCTAAAAGCCATTTGGTGATCAGGAATTAGGCTAATATTGTGTTCCACTAAAAGCCAAAGAATCACTCTTTCCAATAGCTTTCCTAATGCTGAAAGATGGCTAATTGGCCGCCTATTTTTTGGAAATGTCGGATTTTTGTGCACCTTTGGTATCATAATTATAACAGCATGTTTTCAGCAATCTGGAAAATGGTGTAGTTTTAAGGTACTATTAAAGAGCTGTGCTATACTTGTCCAGGCTTTTTTCGATATATTTTTTATTGTTATATTTGTTATTCGATCCCTTCCAGGCGATTTTTGGACGATAATTTTTTTTCGAAATTGCTTTTATTTCCGATGGTGATGTTGTATTTTTGCTGTAGGATTTCTGCTAAGAAACAATTTTGCTTCATGGCCTATTTCATTATAAAAGTTTGAAAGTTTCGGGTCTTCCTTTGCAATATTAAACTCATTTTGTAGATAAGCAGCAATTGCAGCCGATTTTTCTGCGTCCGTGTACACGGGTCCTGCTGCAGTTTGTACTGGCTTACATCTGTTATTGGTGCGCAGTTTAGTTAGACTGCTTGTGATTTTCCATATATTTGAAGAGGTATAAACTTCCTTTACATCTTTGTCTAATTTGTCGAGGAAATTTGTGAGTACCGTTTTGTGGGCTTGATTTTTTAATCTGTTGAACTCCTGCTTATATTCTATATTGCGTGTACTTTGCCTCATCCTCCTGGCTTTCTTCTTTTCCCTTATCGTTTGCGTAATTCTATTCGGAAGAGATGCATGTTGAAGTAAAGGTATTACTGTTAGATGTTTTATTGCAGCTGTTATTGTATTGGTAGTTATTTCTGCCTCCGCATTGAGTTCTTCCAATAATGTAATTTGTGGATTTCCTTGCAGAGAAGCATTTAGATAACCGTTGACGAGTGCTCAGTTTGTGATATGATAAAGAGCGGTTGAAATATGGCAGTTTATTTATATTGTAGTTAATGATTATTATAACTGGGGTGTGATCAGATGTGAGGTCTTTCAGACAGTGTTGCTTTGTTTTTATATAGAACAATGTCTAGCACGTCAGGTTGAACCAAAGAATCATAGGAATAATACGTGGGAGTAGCAGGGCCCAGCACATCATATCTATGACATTTCGAATGTTTGGCTAACATAAACCTCTACTGGTAGTCCGCCTGCGGTGCCATTAGTAGTTAAAGCGGGCGTTAAACACTACAAAAAAATATACTGGTAGTGACCCTCGAATTCCAAAGTATATTTTTTTTTTTCATTGTAGTCTCCTGCGAACACAAAATTTGGACATATTGCTACAAGCATGTCTAGATCAGATTGTAACAGCGGTTTTGTTGGGGAACAATAAATAGTGCCGAATACTATTGATTCGCTAGGAAAAGTCATTTACATGAATGTTCCTTCTACGTGAGTAAACAGAGGTGTGTTTATTGGTCTGTGATTTAATCCTAACCTTATGATTATTGCTGTACCACCATGAGCTTCTCTATCATTTTGGTGTACTTCATAGCCTCTTAAACCTAACTTTGACTGCGGTTTTAATTGAACCTCGTTTATCATAAATATGTCTATATCTTGTTCCTGTATAACATTTTCTATTAAATATTTATCTCGCTGCAGCCCATTTGCGTCCCAAAAAGCTATCCTAAGGTTCCTACGAATATAATTCAATCGATTAGTCGACATCATTTAGAGCTGAAGTGATTCCTTCTACTAGTATAAATAACTTGGATATTGGGTCATTTTCCTTCTTAGCTTCTTTGACAATTACTTGAAGGCCTTTCATAACTTTCTTCGCAAATAGAAACATATCCTTAATTTCGTGAAAAATGGATGTACTTACATTTGTTTCTTCACGTTGGCCCGGATCATATTTTTTTAACGGTAGCTGGGGGAAGTCTCTTGTGTATTTTTTGGAAGAGAAGAATAAGTTTCTTTTTTCCTTTGGTTCCTCTTCACGGCCATTGGCGTATGCTAAGAATCGCTTACATGGGCGGTAGCTTGTAGAATGGGGCTCATTACAGTTTACACGTTTTGGAGGTTCAGTTGGTTTTTGTGTTACATTCTAAAGATGAGTGATTTTCTCCACATTTCACACATTTTGCAGCTATGTGGCACTATGTGCACTATGAGGCTTTATGGCCAAAACCTTAGCAACTAAAGGATTGTTGTGGACCGGTTTGCCCAATGTAATCTGTAAAAGTCAATTTCAGATTATACAGCCCTGTCAGCTGGCGGATGTCTGGCGTGTTTGGTTTTATGTATACTGTTATGACCCACTATGATAGCATTTGCCACGTCCGTGAGTCTGCGCTGTCTTACACTTGTCATTTCATTTGTCTCACATTCTCTATTGGATAGTTAAGTTCTTTTAATTCTCTTTCAATATCTGCTGTTCGGGTATCAACAGGGAGGCCTTTCATTACAATTTTAAAGGTTTTATATAACCCCGTTGCAAAAGTGTAGAATTCAAATTTTTGATCATTAAAATGCTGCATGAATTTTAAGGAAACTTCCTTGTTGTTAGGGTAGATTCTCAGTTCTTTTGGGCATAACTGACAAATTGGATATTCATGTGTTATTTTTGCGAAGGTTTCACGCAGTCTAAAATAAGGTACTTTGGTTATGAGAAATATTGCTTTTTTTATGTTCGTTTCTTGTTTTGAAAAACTGGAGTTAGAATATGAAATTAGCCATGGGACTCACTTTGTTTTCTGAGGACGAAGTAGATGCTCCTTGGGTCCTTGAGGCTCTAGATTCTGCCAGAAGTTCAAATTTGTTCTGTGTACTTAGAGAAGTTTGATCTTCAGATAAGCGAGACATATTGGAGGCGTGTTTCTTGTTTACTATTTGGACATTTCCATAAGTCCTTTTCCTTTTAGATGAGATTCATAACGCGGTCGAGTTATTTCCATGTGTATTTCTTCTTCTGCAATGCCATTTGAATATCCACTGTTCTAACCAGGCTTCCAAACTTTCAATAGGATTTGTGTTATATTAAGTTAAGAAAGCAATTTGCGTTGTATAGATATTTAATTGCTATTTAAATATTCCTAAAATCTCTGTTTAAGGCAATTTTCAGAGTACCTACATGTAAACATTCAAGCCATAGAGTAACATCAAGCCAGAAGCCCTAAGAATGCTGTACGCTACTGTTACCTCTTGCCATTTTTTAAAAAATATTATCACTCCGGAAAGCAAAACTTCAGATTGTTTGGTAATCTATATAAAATGAATATGTACATAATAAGGTAAACCATATCCCCTACTCTTTTCCAAGCCCATTTTTCCAGTCACTAGCATGCATGAATCACACTGTTACCATCTAGTGGCAATGGTTTCGACCAGATGAAATTTAAAATTAAGTGATTGCTCTTTGTGCCATCTACATCCAGCAATTAGAAGCATCTCTGTAAATTTCAAATATATATGGCAGCACACGAGTGTTTCTGATGCGTGTAATAAAGTAATACAAATTACATGGAGAAAATATATATACCTACACAAAATTATAATTAAATATTATAGGTTAAATTACCTACAGATCTCTAACAAAGCTTCTTATTTGTATAAATTATTAGACAAAATGTATAATTAATGATGTATTAAAGTCTAAGATTTTGTACTGTTTCTTTCCAATTATCTCAAATCATACTGCAATAAATTTGCTATTCAAGGAATTTTTTAATATGATTGGGCTACTTGGTGAGTCGGATCCCAAGTAAATAACTAGAGGTAGAGCTGAGTTCGAGAAGATGACGTTATTTCTTGAGCATTACTCTTCACAATGAGGTAATTCAGAGTCCAAATCGCTTACTTCAGCGTATCTCAGATGTACCCTGCTCACAAGGGATGGGCGGGACATTGTCTCCACTTTACAGTAGAAGGGGCTTGTCTTCCTCAAATACTTAGTCACTGCTGAATTACATGCAATAAAGAGTTAAATGCAATATTGCTATGATAGTGCGTATTTCTGGCGGTGTGAGACATTTTCCAACAAATGCTTTTTTTCTTTCTTAAATTGCTTCCACTAGGAGTCTCAAAAGATGCATTTTCGGTGAAATCTCTATATTAAATTTCTGGGTGCCATACAGTGTCTACTTACTCTACATACTATAGTAGATAAATATATTTTGAAGTGAGATTCCAAAGGAAATCCATTTCTCAAGCTCCTTGAACACAATAAAAGCATGTTTAGAAAAATACCCGTGCGTCTGTGAACAGGAAAACAAAAATACGACATGTGCCAAACCTGATATTTAATTTCTGTATATTTCAAAGATACTGACATTAATTACCAAAGATTTTCAATAAAATCCACCACCCAAAATAGCACTTCATATGGAGATGTTTTAGATTTTTTTACTTTTCAAAAAATACCTCTGATGGTTTTGAATGGAGTGTCCCTTATTTTAAGATATTTACATTATCAGCAAAATGCAACCTCAAGTTCTCTGGAAATAGCCTGTGAAGTCCTCTTCATTCCATAGGGAATAGCGAGTCGACTTAAGAGGCAGACAAACATATTACACAAAATTTCACACTCTTCAAAACATACAATTTGTTTCAAATAACCTTATGTGGTATCAGCCATTTAGGAGAATTTTGTTGCAATTGGTCTGTTGTATTTATCTCCTTTTAACACGTTAAGAGGCTGTCACTACTCGGTTGTTTTTCACAATGTCATGGAAAGACTATGAAGTTTAACGTCATCATATAGCGTTCCAGTTTTAAACATTTGTCAATTTGTTTTCCTCTATTATCCTTGTACCTACAGTAAAATTTTAATGCGAACATTTCTACAAATACTTATTTCGATTAACAAAGTGGAACAGAAAACAAACCTCCTTAAGAATAGATTTTAGAAGCTATATAAAATAAATTGTGGCATGTAGAGAAATAATGTGAATGTAATGCATCGTATTTGTTATCCCAACTTCAAACCTGTATTTCCGCTGAAATATCGGTCCCAATTTTTGGTTAAATACATACATCTCCCAAACTTACTGTAGTTGTAATAGATAGATAAATATTTCATAGTGCCAAAGAGAGAGAACTTTCGCTAGTATTTTTAAAATTGTTGAGCCTGGAAACTGCCTCAGAATTTGAATAATACAGCAAAATACATTATAGTTAAGTTTAACAGCAATATGAATATAATCAGATGTAACCCTAAAATTAATTTAAAAAATTAAATTTTAATCCATTTAAAATCAAGTTTACACTCGGGTAAATAATGCTTAATCTCAGTTTTAGTATTCACAGACGGAACATACTTAAGCCAGTAAATATATGATTTTAATTTTTAAATCAATACTTCCATGATTTATCCACTATTTTCCAAAACACGTTACAATACATAGCCTATAACTAACAGTAGCTTTAACAATATAAGCTCTTTATTCTATAAAAATTACATTTGATTTGAAAGTGGGCAATTCAGGTCGCACAACAAAAGCTATGCTCTCCTGGTCATGAATTCTGGATTTCTTAAATGCAGGGACATTGCTTTCGTAACCACGTGGAAGATGTCATTCAGCGGTGTTCACAGCGATGTTAGTTGTGCTAGGCAGTGTAGAACTTCGAAAGTGTTTAGTCAGGTCCGCTGAGACCACAGCTGAGTTCAGCTCGAGGTGATGCTAGACAGTGAAGATCTTCTAAGGTGCGATAACTGCCAAATACTTTTAATCACATACATATCCAGAAATACCATTGATCACATCCATATAGTTTACAAGCCGGAATCTGGTAAGTTTGGCAACATCTAGCAGAGGCTATTTTGGTGGCAGTAAGTTTTCTGCTAGAGGCGAAACTAATGTTGTGTATTTATGGTGATAATGGAAAAAATATACGCTACCTGGATGATCTATAAAATGGCAGCAGGCACAAACATCGGTAAAATGGAATTCCAAGAGTAGGACGATTTTTTACAGTGTTTAACGCCAACTTTTACTACCATGGCACCGCAGGTGATGACACTTGTGATACATGAAATGAATATGGAGCACCGGTGGAATGCCACGGCGCGGCCAAGAGTAGGACGAAATTCTTGAGGCTGCAGAATGGGTAATATTGAAATTGTTAGCAAGAAACTACAGAAAAGTGAGATATAACGCATGATCGCTTTAAAGACTGGTGCAAGGTAAACCTGCCACCAAATGAACAAAAAATTCCACATTCTTGCTGCACAGCCTGTTTATTTCGCTTTATGTGCAATTCCTCTTAGGTGCACATAGTACTGGAAGCATTATAGTATTACATTGTTATTTTAAAAAGTTAGGGCTGTCTAAAAAAATAGTGAATGCGGTACTGGCGGCCGACCTTAAGGAGCACGTGCCCTCCCTGCAAATATTTCAGACAATTATTTCTCCACTATATTATAAGGTAAAATGCTATAATATAATGCGTATTTTTTATAAACTTAAAACTACTGCGAATTGTTTTAGCATTGCACATTTGTAGTGACGATGGCTGTCAGAAATAATAACCGGCCGCATTTCTCAGACACAATCAATTTTGTGGTTATCCCGTGCGCAGGCGCAGAAGAACTCGGTACTTTCAGATGTGGTTAATTTTTGGTGGTGGGTATAAAAGGCTAAGAGTGGAAGCTTCTCTTTGGGCACGAGAGCTTCAGTGGTCATTTGGCGCGCAAGCGTAAAGAGAAAATATGAACCGAAAACAAGCAACATTTAAAGTTTGAGTCAAATTCCTGACAAAATTGTTTAGACAAAGAGCTCTTCACGTGTAGGATTAAAGAATACGAAACAAATCTTAAGTTTCAATGTCTTATTTGAAAACAAAGTTGATACATAAACCTCCCGAACGAAATATACAAAATAGAATGTGGTAAAAATTTACAATGCTGGTACTTGGTAAACCTAGCACTTGACATTTCAGATTCTAGTTCAGTTTTAGGTTTGACTCTGTCATTGGTCGATCCCATGCACAAGCAGACAGAACGGAAGACTGTGTATTTCACATTGGAAAGAAGAACCGATTTTCAGAAAGTCCATTTTCACCCCTTATTTCGATCCAGTTCATTTACATACACCTATCCTAACCTCGACGAAATCTCGAGACCTGTCGTTCACCTGTCACGTAGCCCTATTGTCTCCGTAACCAATAGGAAAGACTCAGGAAAGGGCCTTAGTCTAAAAGTGAACTAGAAGCTGCAATCAGGCCTCCCGCGCTCCATCATCCAGTGCATAGAAGCAGTGTATCGTAACTACCGAAAGTCTAAAGGCAAAATAGATTCACGACGTTTTAATGGTGCTATTATTTAAAATCTGTTAGTAGTAGTCAGGATTAATTTTTCCTTTCTGACGTTCTACACTTAAAGTGTCATTTGAAAACAGGAAAATAGCCAATATTGAGTAATAATTGAAATTATGGATGTCAACAGACAATAAAATGACGCCTTACTTGCAAGAGGTGATTAGTGACGTTTTGTGAAAATGAGTTCCGAGAGACACAAAATCTGCCTTAAGAGGAAACAGATAAGAAGTGGTGAAAGCAATGTCTCGAATGTATTTCACGTGTTAATGAAACATAATCCGAATGCGCTGGCGAATAATTTGGTGAAATTATTTGCAGAATAATATGCCAATTTATCAGTTGTTAGTGCTCAAAGAAACTGTTAAGAGGGAAAACCCTAAACACTGTTAAGAAAGGTAGGCGATAGTTTGTAAAATGTACAATTAGTAATAAAGCAAATGCTTAAGACAGTTAATACCGCGATAAGGATTTACCTTATGCTAAGGTAGTTTCCATAAGTTGCTGAGAGAAAGGGGAGCTTCGTTTGTGAGAAGAAGTATCGCGAACGTTGTTCTTGAGGTACGTACATATGCTATTAAGATCATGAGTAGCATTGAATGCTGGAACCTTTTAAAGTACATCAGCTGTAAAGATCATCAAAGTATTAATTTGCAGCGGGACCACAGGTCTCTGCTAATGTTGTTGACATGTGGTAAACATAGAAGGTGACAGTTCAAGGTCAAATTGCTGGGTATATGAAGCGTTAAGTTCCGGACTTAACCAAGGAGCTTTTGAAGTATTTGCTCAAGCAAAGGATCGAAAGATATACATCGTCTACAAATGGAAAGAAAGGTTAGTGTCTTTATCACAACTTAGCATTCCATTTCCACTGAGAGCTTTTAGTAATCACTACTTTTAGTCTGCCGTCATCCGTGCTCTAGGGTTAACATGCTAGCCTCTGGTTATCATGGTCGCAAGTTCAAACCCGACTGATTTTGGAAGAGAAGTAAAGCCGTTGGTGCCGTGTCGTAAATGTATAGCCCGTAAAGAATCTCAAACCTGAAAAAGAGAGACCTCTGAGCAATATTGAGCAGCCTTTGACCCCAAGATAGAATGGGACGCTTAGACACACAGCAGTTAAAGAGCGTCCATGAATAATATTCAATTTAAATTTAGCCAATCTTTATGTCCCACAGTATAATTGGCCACGAGCTGCCAGTTGAATCCAGCAAATGTTAAAACTGATCTTATTTTTCTTGTAGGAATACCACACTCAGCCTACAGCCTCGTTTTACAGTCGTACTCATAAAATAGGACCCTACCTACGTTTGATAATTGTACACTCCTACCATTACGTAAGCAGTTGTTACTGTATTCTATATTATGCACAACTGGCTGTTATGGCACACATGCTAATAATAGATGAGACAATACAGTATTCCAAGTTGCTGTGGTTTATGGAGAGAAGATTAATCCATTTTGTAAGATTACAACGAATGTACAAGCCCTCTGCACATTAAATATAGAATAATTCAGATCTGAATTTACATTTCTGCATTACTTCCATAAGTGATCCGGATTTGTTGATATTGCTATTCTGCCATTAGAGCTGCTTTGCTGGCCCTAAGATGCAAAGCATAGCCAAGGGATCTGTGAAGCTAAAACCCCAATGATCCCAAGAAACCATAACCTCAGCAATCTAGTAGATTTTAAATCTGAAGCTGTTGTTTCCAAAACCTTCAAATCTGGATCTCCTCTTGAAGTTTTACTGTAATTGCTTATCATGTTGTGGTGATATGCTACCTACATCACAGTCCACAACACCTGCTCACATCTCTTAGCCTTAGCAGAAAGAGTGTGTTTGCAATTGGCCATTTTTTTTATTGCCTCAACATACTACGTAAGAATAAATTAAATGCAGGGAGAGAAGGTAATGTCTGGTAACGTATGAAAATGCTTTCACTTGTGTTGGATATGGATGGTGAATTATTTTATTTATTTTCTTCAATTTATATGGCTAAGGTTGTATAACATATTGTATCCAACTCATAGATAATTTTAATATTACTCTTGTAGAAATTAAAATATGAGTGTTGTACTCACTGGCATGAATGCCAGCACATGGCTTATGTGTAAAAACAATTAAATTAACACTATTTGACCTAATAGTTGGCTAAACTACGGTGGTTTACCAGAAAACACATGAGTCAGTAGAGGAATTTAATGCTATGGCATGTACCATGGTAGCTCAGAGGTAGAGCAACCAGCTAGAGACCTGGAGAGCCATGGTTCAAAATCGGGCTATGGCATTGAATTTTTCAGTCTGACTCTACATATCCATCTCATCTCCACTTTAACTGTAAATGATACAAAATTTACATACGATTGACAAAGAGAAAAATAGGCACCAGGCCAGAAGAGCATTTAAGAAATTTACTTTACTTAGTAAGGAAATAGACAAGTCCACTGTTGCCTATAACCTTTGGGGGGGGGGGAGGATAATAATATTGAAGAAGTATATTTGTTAAGTGTATGTTAGCACATTCAATTGAAGACCTGGGAGAAAATCTACATAAAGTACAAGAAGTAGTCAATGCACTTCAAAGTGCATAAGGAGGAAAATCTGAACTATAATTTTATCAAACCACCATCAGAGGACATGATTTCCAAGTCCAGTTTCTCACTAGGCTCAAACAGTGGAATCTACCTGATGATATGGATAACAGCAAGTGAAACAGATTCTAGGTAATTACCTAAAAACTGAAGCTTGAAATTGTTAAATTTGACTCATTTTTTTAGTTTAACTTTGTTCCTTTTTGACGAGTTCAGACTATATTGCCATAGCCTTCAAATATTTTCTCAAATATTAAATGACTTATCTCTCTTTCTTCAAGGCAAATCTTTAGCTGTTCTCAATGTCTATGACAAAGTAAAGGGATGAAAAATAAACTTAATTTGTTTGTCATTTTTGTAACACACGCAAGATGTTTAAGATTTCCAATCCTAAGTAGAAAAACAATCTTAACATTGTTGACATCTACATTAATTTCAAAACCTTGAGGTCAGAATTCAAAAAAATATTTTTTATAAACTAAATACGATATTTGCATGTATTTATGCTCCTTTAAATTGTATTACTGAAAATGACAAATTTTCACTGAATTAAAGAAAAAAAAATTAACTCTTACAAGATACTAGATTTAAGATTAAATATGAAGTACAATGTAGGTTAATTTCTAGGTATTTTAACTAGTGAAAAACGAATGAACTATTCAAAGCTGTTTACAAACATAAAAGAGTTTGATTTTAAGTAAACCACGTGGTGTTTTCATCAATAACTGAAATAAAAAAAAAAGTACAGAAATCCAATTGATATGAAGACTGATCACAGTTATACTTACCAGCACACCAGTGATGTTCGTTTTCTTCAATTAAGGTTTCTTAAGTTAATGCAAATTCTATGCAAGCACAGACTTTTACTGCCAGAATCAGAAGTTCTTATTATAAAGATTGGTCCAAGAAGCTGCAGTCTACTGGAAGTTTCCTGTTCACACATTTCATCCACAGCTGTGATAGATCTCTGCAGTGGTGAAGGTTCAGTCATGAATGAACCGCTGACTTTCTTTCTTTTTAATAACCAGAATAAAGGTTTCAGGAACTAATAAAGGGGAGAGAAAAGGCGAGATTAGAAAGGAAATAGGATAGAGATAAGGAATTAAAGGTGTTCATGTTGCAATACTGCTGCTTGGGTAATGTTGCCGTTTAAGGGTCAGTTGGCTGCGTAACGTCAGGCAGCCAACCTTTGCACCTGAAAGGTGCAATGTTCAGCGTAATGGAGCGTATATATAGTTCGTATTGCGAAAAGGAGGCAACGCAGCGTAGTCATAAGGTAGTGTGGAAAGCATGAAATTTGCAATTAACAGTATATGCCTTAGGAAGCGTAACCGTAGAAAGACGGGGAAACCCAGAAATGTATACGAGGCAGTGCATTCATAGGAAGGTGCGGGAAACGCTGAAATATGCAATTATATGCGTCAGGGGGTGCATATATGGTTCTTTAGAATATCTCCTACTGTTCTCCACCTCTTTCATATTTTCTTCAATGACAAAACAGCCCTTTTTAAGGTTACCAATGACATAACTAAAGAGCAAGTACATCTGGTTGGGCTGAATTATTCTTACAACTAACAATAATTATTTACTACTAATGCTCCTGTTTTCATTAAAAAGAAACAAAGCAATCGATACTTCTTATTTAACAGTAGCTTTGTGTATTAAATTTCTCCATGTAACCCACAATATTACTTGATCAAACGTAATAACAGCACAGCAATTTCAGTGTGACATATATGGGGTTATCTTTGTTTTGATGAAATCGCATTTAGCTAGCTCATGTACCACATAACTTCAAATAATTAACATCTGCAATAAGTAGGATTAATGGTGTATGATAGATGGCGTCGTCTGCTAGAATTACCACACCCTTCGGCCACGTAATATACGCGCCATTTAGCAACACATAACCATGCTATTACTGCCATTTTGCGGCTATTAACCGGTTGCATTCTTTTGGCACTTTGTGCTCAGTTCTACAGTGGGTTTTTAATTTCTGAAGTTGGTATGGTTTTGCGGCATTGCGCAGCCAACTGACCCTTAAACGGCAACATTACCAAAATATACATTATTATACATTATTTGAAATATACATTATTATTAATTATTATGGAGGGATATGCTTCATCCTCTGAAGGGAGGCCATGTCTTGTGAGAGGCAAGGTGACTTAACAGGACTGACATTTTCTCCTGTTTTCAGCAGATGGAAGTTCCTCTTCAGTTTTGGGACAAATTTGAGTAAATTATCCTTGCATATGGTTGAGGAGTTCAATTTGGTTAGTGTTGATGCTGAGGCAAGCTACAGTGTTTTACTACTGTTGTTTTGGACATGACACTATTGACTGTAGGTATTACTCCACTGTGGTGTCATTGTGGCACAGCCTACCTGCCCTCTATGTGTCTGGAGCACTGTCCTAAGCCATTTTTGTGCTACCTCCAGCAGCCTGCATGTCACTGCCTTCAGGGGATGTTACGGACATGCACGTGTAGGTCAACAGCATGGCATGGCTTTCAGCCATTGAGATCCATCCCCAAGAATTTCAGCAATGGACAAACCTCAACACACACCAAAAACTTTTGTTTTGTACAGGTACTGAGGAAGATCTCCTAGCAGTTTCAACCAGCAGAGAAAGTGGCAGCCCTCCCCAGGCACAATGACTTCCAAAGGTGTCCCCTTAGGAGCCCACAAATGCACAGCCAAATAAAAACAAAATGTGCTCTCATCACACTTTTATTCACTTCATCCGGTATCCACTATGGATGCAAGTTGAACCAGACAATAGTGGAACCAGATGGACCGTTTAAGCTAAATAGATTTTAGTCTTCTTTCTTTAACCTTTATGAATATCTACTGCATGAACCTGCATGTCACTAATGAACTCTAGGTACTGATCTGGATTCAACACCAAGTTCATGTCCTTGCCCATTAACCCCCCAGGACACTTGTTTGTGTCATGGGTATCTTTATGTAGTCATCACAAATCTGAAGTTGCCAAGATGGTTCCTATACACAGCAGTCTTAGAGCAGGTAGGGGAGGTGATTATCCATTCACCTTTTGAATGAATGGATAATTTGTCATTGAACCATCACTAACAAGACTTTGACTGTGTCATTTAAGATATCTCCCAATTGTGATCAAAAGCATTTGGAGAAGAAACTTTCAAAAGCCCACAGTGCCTTAGCCAAGAAATACTTCCAGTTTAATGTTCTACAGTTAAATGTTAAATTTTAATTACTAAAAAAGCAGAAAACTCAGGTGTATTTTCCTCCTGCCATTAATCTAAATATAAAATTACAGAAATTAAATTAAACAGAGATACATTACATTTAGCTAAAAAGAATAAAGACTGTGATGAAAAGTTTTCAAACAGGGCAAGTACAGAGTGATATGGTAAAAATTTCAAACCATAAAAGTGGTGAACACTTGAACAAGTTTTCAGAAACTGTTCTAGAATATCATTACTAATATACTCTTGGACAAAATATTCAACATTCATTAATTTATGTTTGCATTTAACTTTAATTTATGAATTAAATTAACAGGGGGGCCATTGTCACAGTTTAAGCTGGGATTTTTCTTGTGAAAATACATCGAAAATAAAAATACTTGTGTCTTGGCTTTCTCTCCCATGGGTTCCTATTTAATAGAAAAAATTGTTAAAATTTTAAGTTGAAACAGCTGCCGTTAAGTCTGTCTTCCACTCTAGGACCAACTACCTATTAATTTACCAAGTATTAAAAATGAACTTTGTCTGAGCTGAAGCTACAAGTATCTCCACATACGGCTGAACTAAAGATAACACACCCAAGATTTCATGTCATTAAGACAAATTTACCCACAATTGTATTTCCTTTTTCCCCAGTAATAGGCACCTCCAAGAAAAAGTAAATAAAAAGAAAAAGAGGAAAAAATAACCAAAGAGATAAAAACTACAGAACTGTAAGCTCATTTAATACTTTTTAAACAGTGATATATGGAAGGAATTAGATATTAATAATGAATCATTGTAATTTGTAAATAATTTTTTTCTCGTCGAAGATGGACACATGGAAGAGAAAGGAGAACCATGAGTGTTCTTATCTTCAATCTACGAACACTAACAAAATTCTCAGCTTGATCTCTAACACCAGTGTGACAATAGTCCCTTGTAAGTTTAAAGCAAGCAATTTAGCATGTATTTAATTTATGTTTGAATGTGTATACATAGAAATTAAATCATCAGCTGTATTTCTCTGAGAAAAAAAGAAAGTATTACATATACTCTGTTAAAGGACAGGCATGATTATGAAAACAGCAAATGTTGCAGTGGTATAATGTATGTTGTGCTGTTTAAAATCAGCCAAGATTATTCTAATAACAAGCAAGCACCACTTTCCTTTAATAACAGCCTTCAGTCTGTTCTGCATTTAATGACTATATGAAGAGAATTACCTCAGAAATATCTCAAATAACAACCAGCACAATAGGCACAGTTGGCAGGACATAGACATAGTATGAGACCCAACTCTATTGCTTACTAAAGACTTCTTAAATCTAAGCAATCACTAATGAGGCTAACAATAGGCCTTTTATAGTCACTATAACCTTAGAAAGCACCTTTATATAATGCATAATCTTTTAGGAAAATCCAATTTGTAGGTTATGTAGTGAGGAGGAAACATCCTCTCGTACAATTGATTGCAGCCAGAAAAAGATTTGGGAGTGATTTGACTTAACAAATCTCCCAAGAAAGAGTGTAATTAATAGTCAAACCTTTGTTAAAGGTACTATTTAATTTAGCATTAAAAATACAGAGGGAGAGTAATGCAACAGACCACCAGGATTCAGTACTCCATCCGTACTCATCTTTAATCTAATCTGTTCTGCATTGAGTTTACATTTTTTTTGTTTTCTTGTTTCTGCTTCTTATATATTTCCACATTATTTAACAATCAGCTCTTTAAGTTGGATTTTACTAGAACTGTGATGTTTTCCAATTTTCCTCCACAGCTCATTCCACAAATGCTCAATGGGGTTGATCTCTGGGGAGTGAAGTTACATTTTCAAGGTGTGGCGAGTATTGTACAGTATCCAACAATGAACATTGATATAAGCTTACCATTTTCTTTCTCTCTTCAGGAGCTGTTTCTTACCCTCTTTCTACCCATGTTATTGCCACTTGTATATTTGACTGCTCTGGCACACTGTCCTTACTGCTATCTCAACTAAGTAACATTCAGGTTGGATTTTTTATTGCAAAGGTTTGTATACCATGCACACACCTTTTCTTGGGTGCCAGTTTTACAGGGAAGTGAGGACCAGGGTGAAGAAGAGCTCACTTGCCTTCCTGTCTTTTTGCAATGTTGTTAACCTAAGAAAGTTTTTAAATCGCAGTGAATAGGTTACTGCAAACTAGCCAAATTATTAAATGAAACCTGTGCTTGTACATGTGTGTGTAATCTGGAATCTACAGACAGAATAAAACTTTAGCATTGAAGCCACAAGATATCAGGGTATGTAGCATGCTTCATATCTCTATGTTATTGCATGAAACCTACTACTTGAAGAGCCAAGTGCCCAAGAAAAGGTGTGCAAATGGTACATTTCCCCCAGTGTGAGAATGCTTTGGTCTGCCTTTAAAACAAACCCTATCAGTACTTTGAGCTCTAACTTTAACAAATTCTTTAGATTTAAATAAGTTTGTACATATGCAGGCATTGTAGACAACTATAACAATCAATATAACAAAGGAAAAAATTAACTGGATTACATTGGAAGATTTTTACAGCATGGCTGTGTGTTTATACTTATGTCCACAGTTTTCATGATTATTGGACTTCAGCTATTTTCTTTAACCAGATCTTCAAATGTCGAATAAAAGAACAGAAATAAATTGTATACATTTATTAAAATTTCAGAAAAGCACAATGTAATTACAGTATTTTAAAATAAATTTACATCATAAATGCTGTTTGTAAATCTCAATTACAGCAATGTAAAATCATGCTAACTTAGTAATTCATTGTTTATAAGCGTATGGTTATAAGTTGTGTTAATCCATTTTGATGAAGCACTTCACACTGAATGTTGCATGTATTTAAGTGCATAAAAATAAAAATAAATTACATTAAAAAAATAAAGCATTAAGAAAGGTATTACGTTACAGATACGCAACAGACAGTATCACTCAGTCCCCTATAACTCTGCTGGCTTGCTTGTGGGAAATGTCTGTGTCAAGGGGATTGTAGACAATATATTAAGTAACTCTGTCTTGCTAGTCAAACCTGTTTCCTCCTGAATCGTGATTAATCTAGAATGACATATAGCAAAAACAGATATGTAAGATATTAAACAAAACAAATCTTACAATACATCAAAATAAAAATTTCATAAACAGAAGATTAAGTGTGAATCAGAATGGTCAAGAGAAGGTAAAAGACAAGAGTCACCATCAAAGTTCAATATTTCCATCTATACAAAGAGATCAATGTAGAATATACAAAAATGAGACCAAAGAAGTATAAAAGAATGACAGAAAATAGTATAGACACTGCTGAGGAAATTTATTGCTACATGGTTTAGCAATTACTAAACACCTATTGCACCGGCAATGGAAAATTCTGAAGAAAATATGAAGATTCAATTTAAGAGAACAAAGAAATGGAACTCCTTTAAGGCAAGAATGCTACATGATCCGAGTTTTACATAAGTTCAGAATAAAGGAAATGCTCAAAGAATGGAAAATTAAACTCAAGTTTATACTTTCTTAAATAGATAATTGGGTACTGAAAGTGTAGCTGAGCAAGTGTAACATGAAGAAAATAACTGAAATGAACACAACAGAGGAAAGTAAATACTGGAAAAAGAAAAGAATGACTTAAAAATGAAAGCTACAATTTAAAATGAAGAAGTCGGAAATTAAAGCCTATATTTGGGACTAGTGGTATTAAGTTAAGCTGTTGTCACACCAACCATCTGCATTTTGACCCAAGCCTGCAATATGCCAGCATCTAAAGAGGATACTTTGAAAGATAGAAGAAACATTGACTGTATGATGGGTTGTATTACAGGCTTGTGTGACACCAACTACAGGTGGTTAATGATCACTGAATTAATGACTGAGAAAGAAATAAAGCAAAATTAAAATATATAATTAAAATAAGTACAAAAATAATCAACAATCAAAAACAATGAAAAAAGTAATGCAAAGAAAAAATACATAATAAAGTACAAAAATATTAAACAATCAAAACCAATAAAAAAATAATGCAAATTAAAAATACATAGCTAAAATAAGCAAATAACAAGCAAAAACAATTTTGTTATTACACATCAGATTTGTATGCATTAAAATATCTAAAATATGCATGCATTTTTACTGTCAAAATCTTTAAAATATGCACTACACATTTCACTAAGGTAGTTCACTTTATGCTTTTACTTTCTGGTACTTCTGAAGTACATTCTTTCTAAGATGCATTCTGGTCATTGTATGTGTAGTATAAATTGATAATTTTATCTAAATGTTCAGGTGTAAGTTTTTGATGTTTATTGATTAACTCAAGTTTGTATGCAGAGGAAGATTTTTCCATATGGGCAAAATTTGAAAGTACTGCTGTGGGGGAATTTCTTAGGATGCACTAAGTTTTCTCCTTGAAGAGATTTAAAAAACATAAATCTTTGTCAAGATTTCTCTCTAAAACACTGCATAACTTTTAATTTTCCTGCATGCTTTAAGATATGCATTCATGTTAAAATGCAGGTTTTGGAATAAAATGTCAACTGCTGGATAATTATGTCTTTAAACAGCTTAATATGTCTAGTTTTAAAAATATCTATGTCATGTACCTAGTCTGTTGGGAAACCTGTGATAAATTTAAATGGACTCCTGCACAATAAATTGGGTGAAAGGGGGCATGGCACCACATACTCGCATTCAAAATTTCTTTCTTTTCAAAACTGCTGTTCAAATTTGCCAGTATTTTACTTAACTATTGCTTGTGATGACACATGGCACTAGTTATACTGTTTCTATGGATGAGAAATCGGAAATAAAGTCAAAGACATGGAGGAAATAAAATGCATCAAAACATCCCATTGTCCATACTGCTTTTGTATGATTGTATGCTGCTATTCTTAGCATTAATATGGGATTTATTACAAATAATGGATTAGAAAAACATGGAAAAGAAGCAAACCTTTTGTGGATTTGATAGCAGTTTAACACCCTCTTTTACTACATGATACCCCGGGCGATCACACTGATGATGCATGGAATGAAGATGGAGCACTAGTGAAGTGCATTGGCAGGGGAAGCTGGAGAAAATCTGTCCCTGTGCTGCTTTGACCACCACAAATTTCAAATGCGGTCATCTGGGATCAAACCCAGGTTGCCTTGCGAGAGGCGAGAGGTGTAACCACTTGGCCACGGAGCTATGTGGAAACAAATATACAAAAAGAATTTACTGAAAATCAAAGTGAAGGAGAAGCGATACATAATGTGAATGACCATGGTCAAGCCAATGGTTCACGTATTAAGTTTTGGACTTCAAATATTCAATGTGACAGTAAAAGTGATAGTTATATTATTTTTGACAAAGTATGCCATCAAAATGTATGAGTTTTTATTTTCTCTCTGACTGGTAGTAGTTTTGAGACAATATAGGTCAGAAAATTGGATAATGGACGGTTTGTTTGGGCCTTATCAATTGGATTGAGCTGTACTAGGTATTCTTCTGAAAATATTCTTACATCTAAAAACAGGGGAAAGCTCCAGGGAGAATTGTTTATATAATGCAAGCTGTTGGTTGAGGACAAGGTGAGGCACAACCACAGTTGGTTGCAGTGCATAATACTGATGTAAAGAGGCTTCAAAAATAGTTCACCAGGCATAAAAAAGAGAAGGCACCTAAGGGAAAGAAGAAGACTGAAGGAAGACAAGAACATACTTCAGGAAGACCCAACCTATGGAGATGGGGAGTTTTAATGTATTTAAATCAGTCCATCATCATGTTATAAATTTAAGGTTAGTTCTAAAACTAATTTTTTCAACAATTTAGCTCACTCAAATTAGAAAAAGCTATTAGGCTATAAAATTAAATGATATCTTGTTTTAAAGCCTATACAGTAGTGCATATTTGGTAGTTAAATTATTATATGCTCAGAAATGTACAACTAATTATCCTTTAAAAATTAGCACAATAAATTTACCAATTAAGCACTTTATGGAAGAAACAAATCTCAAAAAGTTGTTTATAAAAGTAACAAAACCATTATAACCAAACATGAAGTATACTAATGTAAACAAGTTAGTGAAATCATTTACAAAACTGGCTTACTATTGTTAAAGCTATGCCATTTAAAGCTATTAGGCTATAAAATTAGTTGATATATTGTTTTAAAGCCTATACAGTAGTGCATATTTGGTGGTTGGATTATTATATGCTCAGAAATGTACAACTAATTATTCTTTAAAAATTAGTATAATACAATTACTACTTAATCCCTTTTTTTGGAGAAACAAATCTCTAAAATTTGTTTATAAAAGTAACAAAACCATTATAATCAAACATGAAGTGTACTATTGCAAACAAGTTAGTAAAATCATTTACAAAAGGTTTACTCTTGTTAAAGCTATGCAATTTTGAAAATACCTTTTTTTTTAAAAAATATATATTTTATAAATGTGAAATTTCATTCACAGCTGAATGCATACCTTAAAGCAGCTATCTCAAATTTACTGTGAATCTCCATTAGGGCATCTCTATAGTAAGGATTTTATTATTTTGTCACTAGTACGTTTAAATGCTATTTTAAAATAAAAGAAATGTTTTAAATATGTGTATCATATAACTAATACATGAAAAAATTGTGAACATTAGAAATGCAACAACATTAGAAATGCATAATACATGCACTATAAAACTTCACATAGAAGCACAGAACACAAAATATGTTGCAAAAATTAATTCTGTGTTACAACCAAGTATGTTCATTAGATATTCTTTCATACAAACCATGTGTAGGATAAGGTTGGAAAGGTAGAATCAGACTGAAAAATGCAATGCCATAACTGGGATTTGAACCATGGGTCTCCTGAGTATGGCATTGCATTTTTCAGTCTGATTCCAAACTTAATATGCATTTGCATAAAAATCCGATGTGCCGTCATTATAAACATGCCAGTTAATGTGATTCAGCTATGGAGATGTAGGAGGAGGGGGTGTTCAAGAAGTATTTTTAAAGTTAAAATTATATTAATGGAAGGAAAGGATACTGGTCTGCTTTAAAGAAGTAGGGTTACACCACTGCTGTAAAAGACAAATATGAAGTTCTTTGAATAACATTACAGATTAGTTGATGTTCAAAGGTTCATTGTAAATCAAAATTAGAGGTTTAATTGGAAAAATTTAATCGAAGACTAAACTAGTGAAAGATATGACAGTAGCATATGAGTAGTTGTTGCATTGATGTTAAAAATGTAATTCATATTTTGATTTGATACTGCTATGCCTAATTACAAGGATACAAGTTTCTGCTTATGCATTTAAAATAGCTAGCAGCAAATTTCTCTCACACTGGAAAAAGAAGAGGGGGAACAAAGGAAACTTTATTGCAGTATGCTCCATGGCTGACATGGACTTAGATTTTATATTCAGTAGCAAAAATATTTAGGAGAACATTTATTATACTATAAAGTAAGCAAACTGGAGCTAATACACCTTTATTAAAAACAATTACACATTAGAACTACAAGGTGTCCAAAAAAAACTGGCTCTGGTTACAGATTGTTCGTCCACCAATTATGCACGAATTATTGCTCACCGCGAGCAGATACAAGAAATAGATGAATGTGTAATAATTAGATAATAAATAACAAATAAGCTAATGCAAAGGTCCATATTTACTGATTTGATTTTGTATTTTACATTACATTAGATGCTGAAAAAGACCTCCCTGTGCTGCAATGCACTTGTCCATGTGCCCTAAAATGTTAATATAAACTTCGCATAATTCTGCCGCATCAACTGTCAAATTTCATTACAAATATTGCCCTTCAAGTCTTCTAACGTTTTTTAGTTGTTTGT
Organism: Hymenopus coronatus; assembly: GCA_030762935.1. Classification (NCBI taxonomy): domain Eukaryota; kingdom Metazoa; phylum Arthropoda; class Insecta; order Mantodea; family Hymenopodidae; genus Hymenopus; species Hymenopus coronatus. Next base: position 99,473,061 of record CM060900.1, on the reverse strand, counting down.
ATACACTTTTCCCTTTAGACTGCCCAACAGATAAAATTCACAAATGGTTAGGTCTGGTGAATGCGGCAGCCATAATCCTTTTCTGATAGACCTTTCTTCTGTGAATCTTTCATGAATTCATGAGATGGACTTGTGTGAAGTGCGAACAATTGCCCCATCCTATTAAAAGACAGCATATGTATATTCATGGTGGCCAACTCTGCGTAAAATTCCTTGAAGATTTGCATATATATCAGTGCTTACTGTTCTTTAAAAAAATATGGGACCCTGAAACCAACTTTCCGACATGCATACCACACTCCGGTTTTTTCAATTGTGAAAAGTTCCTCATTAAGCATATAGGGATTGTTTGTTGACCAGTATCTGTTGTTCTAGGAGTTCACATGTCCTGTCATATGGAACCAGGCTTCATCACTCATTAAATACAGCACTGGATCCAACCTTTCACTTTCAATTGTTTGATATAGCCACACACAGTAAGTCACATGTTTAGTCTTATCTTCCTCCTTCAATTCTTGAACACACATTTGTAGGACTTCATCCCTATATGGTGTAAAACACATTGACAAGACCTATACGAAATGCTCACTTGTTGCAACAATTTTTGTGTCAACTTCTTTGGACTCTACATCATTTGTGCTTGAATATCCACAATCACAGCAGGTGTATGAATGGATAGGGCTGGATTCTTTTTTTGCATTTCCAACTGATCTGTTGTGCACCACTTTGTCACCAACTCTTGCATGCTGCTCTTTGCTGGTTGAAAAGGTCAGGACACTTCTTTGCAAAAATGTCCCGCTTTTCCTTAAATGAACTGGTAGACACGTACGTATGCCTCCACTATTCTTTCTTGAAGAGGATATTTCTTGCTGGGATATTTACTTACCTGTCTTAACCAAGTCACAACAGCTTTCGTATGACAATAAGAAACAGCTTTGCAACAATATATGACATTGGCAGGCAACGATGAGCAGTCTAATACTTGGGGCCGGTTTTTCATGCACAATCCTTCATGATCCCCTTCAAAATAGTCTCCTTCCCAGTATCAGCACTACTCCATGCATATTTTCCACTGTTGGAAGCAACAATGTAGATACACTTCTGTCAAGACTGTTCATCATATTCAACACTTTAGTTTTAACTACTTCTAAGGATTTGAACTGCGTTCCTTTCAATACAGACTTGAGTTTGGGGAACAAAAAAAGAAGTCGCAAGGGGCCAGATCCAGTGAGTATGCTGGATGCTCAAACACATGGATCTTGTGCTTCACTGAATACTGCTTGATAGAAAGCATATTGTGCACTGGGATATTGTCTTGATGCAGGATCCATGTGCGATTCTTCCACATTGCAGATCTTTTCCTTCTGACCTACTCATGGAATGTTTCTAAACACCCTTGTAATTCACTAATGGCTCAAATGCTTAAGCAACAATCTGTTTTAGTAATTTCATGAACTTTTACATCATTTTCATTCATTCATGATGTTCAAGAGTGGCCAGGTTGTGGAGCATGTTCAATCTCTTCTGTTCCTTCTTTGAATCTCTTGAATCGTAAAAAACTTGAGTGAGGGATAAACATTGATCACTATGAACTTTGTTTAGCAAACTGAATTTCTGTAGAAGATTTTCAATTTTTACAAGGAAATTCACATTCTACTTGACTTACTTCTTTCCAATGGAACTACGGTATAAAAGATTCTTGGAAGGATGCACATAAGAGGAGTTGTGTCTGAATTATTCAATCACTGGCCCTAGAGAATGCTCTACCACATCCATACTTTCTAGATTCTCCAACTTTAAGTCCCTGTGATTTCAACCTAATTCTTAAGATGAAGGAATAACTTTGTGCCATCCACTCCCAAACAGTTGAAGATATTGGAAAGGTTAAGTCAAACTGAAAAATTCAATGTGATTGCATTGAACTATGGAAACCAAGAGATCTGTGGTTCTGATCAAGCTATAGTATTACATTTTTTAGTCTGATTCTATCTTTCCAACTCCTATCCCACACATGGTTTGCATGGAAAAAAAAAAACAATTAAGATATTCTTTAGGCAATAGATTACCCTCTTCATATTATCAACAGATTAGGCAGTGACAACAGTATTTAAATGACTTCCGCATTGCTAGGAATATAGTGTACATGACACTGGAGATTATATCTAAAGCCTGTAAAACTTAGACCATTTATGTGTGCTATGTACCTAGAAAATAGATAGTTGCCATTATTAAACGTCAGCCTATGTATTTCTTATTTAGTATAACTTGAGATTTATTATAGAATAGGATCTTATATGAGAGAGAGTGGTGGTTCTTATAAAGATTGAATGCTAGGAGCATAAGTCAAAAGAAAGAGAAAACAAAGGCCATTCCAGATTGGAGGGTGCAGAGAGGAAGAGGGGGAAGGAAATAAATGCCTTATCAAAGTTTCTTATCCTAACTTATAATACTTTTCTATATTTAAATGTTCTATAAAAGCACATCAATGAATTATTCCTTTTTTTTCAATACATGTTTTCTGGTTTCTATAAAAATATTTTACTTTTATACAGAAATGAAAAATGTAGCTTTCTATATTAATTTTGCATATAATTCACTTTTAAATGAATTCTGGCAAGACTGAGAAATGTACCTACAAATTACTGCATTAGAAAATGTCATGATAAATGTATTTTTACTTTATGTTGCATTTAGTATAAAAACTGTACTGTACATATAACAATAACTAATAAATAAAATAAAAAAACAGCTTACAGTTAAAATTTCTTTTATTAGTTAACTCCTAATTTCTCTCCTTTACCTTACTTGTTGAAATGAAACAGTGATAACTACCAGCTCAGTAAAAATTAACTGCTTTTGACCCTTAAGAAGATACACAGGGTAATTTATTCCTAGAAATGAGAAATGTGCAGCTGTTATGCATTGAGCAACTCTCCTATTCTCAAGTAGACTTGTCCTGCACATGCTTTTCTATATTTTAATTATCTGTGATATTAAAGTGAGTAAATATTGTGTTTCTTTGCTGCATCTATAAGAAGTTTTTACCCCGTATGCCTCTGTCATCTAGCAAGAAAACTCGCCTATTCTCAAGTGAACTCATCTGATATTTGCACTGTTCTGTTCATTATTACAGCTGTGGAAACATTTTACCCTGTGCTCCTCTAAATGCCTACTAGCAAAGCTTTCTATAAACTCTCGTATTGTTTGCATTATGTTAGAATAGAAATGTTTAGAGAGAAGAAATCTTTGACACATGCTGAAATCATGTCTATCTTTGAGGATGCTGATGAGGACATTATTGGTGCTTATCATCATCAGTGGAGGTCCACCAGTGACCTGGTATGAAACAAATTGTAAAAGATGGCAAAACCAGAGTTGACACATGGAGCTTGCTATTTAAAGTGAAAATACTAGACCAGATACTGAAGTACACCAAAATTCAGATAGATACGAAGAGAACATAGTATCCCAGAGAGTGTGATGCCACCCTAACATGTGGGAATCTAGATATTTGGGTTATTGATGGCTCTGTTGTAGACCTTGTAATTTGCACCACGTCATAGACATGCTTTAATTTTCTTATGAGCTGCCTCTGATACAAAATTACTAGAAATGGCAGAAAAAAAGTGGACAAGATTACACATGTATGAGAGATATTTGAAGTATTTGTAAAAACTGTCATTCTACATACAGAATGTATGAATATGCAACTATATAAGCAAATTTGGAAGCCTTATTTGCCATTGTAGCTTCAAGGTATTTATGAAGTCTACACCAGTAAAGTATGGTCTGAAAATCTTAATGCTAACAGACTGTCAGTCATTTTTCACAACCAATATGGAAATATACGAGGGCTGATCAACAAAGACTGAGACTGATTTTTTTTCGCAGATGTTTATTACTCCAATTCAATGTTTACATGATCTTTTTCAAAGTAGTCCCCTCCTGCTTCAATGCACTTTTTATAGTGTCTCTGCCAGTCCTTGAACACCTGCTGGAGACCATTCTTTGTCAGGTCCTTAAGAATCGCCTCACTTTCCTTGAGCACTGCTTCAGAATTCTCAAATTGAATACTCCTAAGCTTTGCCTTTAGTGATGGGAATAAAAAAAAAGTCACAGGGTGCAAGATCGGGGCTATAAGGTGGATGTGGTACACAGGTAATGTTGGATCGAGCCAGAAACTGTATGACTTGATTTGTGACGTGAGGCTCTGCATTGTCATGATGAAGTCGCCACCCAGTCCGAGAAAGCTCTGGTTGTCTCTTTGCAATGTGCTTCCTCAGCGTAGCCAATACTGACGTGTAGTATGCTACTGTAACAGTAGTGTATGGGGGAACTGCATGCTGGTAAATCATTCCATTACAGTCAAAAAATGTGATCACCATCACTTTCCCTGCAGATGGAATAACTGGTGTTGGAGAACCACCTAAACACTGTTGCAAAGGTAATGCATCTTCACTGTATGCTTGCTTCAGCTTTTCATAAGTTTTGGTGGCTGTATGGTTTAAATGAAAACAGAATTTGATTACCCTGTACTGCTCCTCTCGCATCACCTCCATTGTCTGGTATGCAAAATGCACGTAGGGTCTACAAAATAGAGCATTACTATCAACCTACCGATACGAGAGTGCTGCCGCCTACCAATATTATACATAAAACCCTGCTCTTTTCAAGTATTTATGTTACAGATATGAAACTATCATGGAAGCTACGGAAAAAAATCAGTCTCAGTCTTTGTTGATCAGCCCTCATATTTATATTTATTTTCTTTCAATAAAACTTTACTAAATTTTACAATATTTCTCGTCGCATATTTGAGTTGCTATTTTATCCCTTGGTTCACCATACATTTTTAACCATCATATGGAAATATATCCTGAGGCACAACTTAATGGCCCTATGCCATCAGGAATTCTGCCAGTGATATTTCAAGATATTAGTAGCTCCCCTCTCTTTGATTGGAAGAAATGTCAGCCAGCAAATGGTTTACCATTGGCACAAAAACTGCTGCAAAATCAAAAATTTACTTTGGTAGGAACTCTAATGAAAAACAAAAGGGAGGTTCCTAAGGAATTCATCCAACTGAAGGACAAGCAAGTTTGTTCCAGTGCTTTTAGTATCAGCAAGCTCAAAATGATCCTTGTTTAACAGGAACAAATGAGTACTCTTATTGTTAATGATGCACTATGCTGCTGACTTAGATCATCAAAATTTGGTTTTGTGGATCAGATGTGCCAAAATTATTCATTGAGCTGTATTTCCAACTTTTGGCCATTGACTATTTGTTACCTTTTGTTGAATGTGTATGGCACCATGAATTGCTAAAACATTTTGGATGGAATCTACTGGATGTTTAATTCAGGAAGAGGGCAACTATCAACACTTTGCCAAAATCCCTTCAAGACAGAATAAAATATCTGATGAGACCTATGGATTAAGCTAAAGCAGTGACCATTAGGAAAGGAGCAAGGTGCCACTTCTGTTCCAAGGGCCACAAGACAACAAAGTGTTGCACCAATTGTGGGAAGGTGATCTGCAAGTGGATAAGACGGACTTAAAGCAAACGAAGCCTGATATAGTACTAATATTTGCGGGAACAAATTATATTAGTAGAGGAACAAGACCTCAAGAAATAATGGGTGACACTATGGATTGGGTAAACAAAATTAGAAAGCAGTCGTGTGACTCTAAAATCATAACAAGTGGTGCTGTACATAGACGAAACATAAGTACAAGGTTTGTTATAAATATAAACAAAGAACTTGATTGGTTGTGTTCTGTTAAAAACTGTTTAATGGTTGATGACAACTTCTGGCTAAATGATGGGGATTTTAGTAGGGTTGGGTGGGATATATTTAAATAGAAGGGGTTCTTTTAAATTCAGCAAATTGTTGAATGATGCTATCCTTTCGCTGCTTAAGGGAAACTTGTAAACCCCCCAGGGTGGGTGCAATTTCAGGCAAGGCTACCAGGACAGCACATTAAAACTGTTAGATCAAAATGGGCAATATATATCCAATAAAGTGCTTGAATTTGAATTTATATTATATGAGGTACGTCCAGAAAGTAAGTTCCGTTTGGTAATAAAATTAAATTGTGTACAGATACAGAATAATTATTTATTGCACAAAATTCTACAACTCTTAAACTACTTTTCCACATAACTGCCGAAAATTTGCAGCATGTGTCATAGCGTGGCATAAGTTTATGTATACCTTCTTCATAGAAGTTTGCCGCTTGTGTCTTCAAAAAGTTGGAAACATTTTCTTTCAGCCCTTTATCATTGTTGAAGTGTTGACCGCCAAGGAAAGACTTGAGATGTAAGAACAGATGAAAGTCACTAGAAGCGAGGTCAGGGCTGTACGGAGGATGGTCAAACATGTCCCAGCCAAATCCCTGTACGAGGTTTTTCGTCACATTTGCAGTGTGTGGTTGTGCGTTGTCGTGAAGAAAAAACAACACCTTTTGACAGAAGTCCTCGGTGCTTATTCTGTATTGCGCGGCCCAATTTCCTAAGTGTCTTGCAATAAACATCTGCTTTGATTGTTTGACCATGCGGTGAGAAATCAATGAGTAAGATGCCTTTCCAGTCCCAGAACACTGTGCACATAATTTTTCGAGGTGTCAAGATTTGTTTCGGCTTAACCTTTGCTGGGGATGAAGTGTGCCTCCATTCCATTGATTGCCGCTTACTTTCAGGGGTGTCGTAAGAAACCCAAGTCTCATCTCCTGTGACTATCTGTGTCAGAAATTCTTCGCCGTCTTCATCATAATGGGTTAAAAACTGAAGTGCACTACCCACCCGTTTTGTTTTGTGTTGCTCAGTAAGAATCTTTGGTACCCAACGTGAGCAAAGTTTACCAAATTACAGTTTTTCGGTAACAATTTCATGAATTAGTGATCGTGAGCTTTGGGGAAATTCCATAGCGAGAGCACTAATTGTAAACTTGCGGTTTTCCTGGATCTTGTCATCAATCGCGTGAACCAGTTCTTCTGTAACCAAAGCTGGACGCCCACTTTGTTCTTCATCGTGCACTTCACTACGTCCTTCATTGAACTGTCGGACCCATCTTCTCACCATTGAATCGCTCATTGCATTTTGTCCGTAAACTTCGCAAATTTGCTGATAAATTTTGATTGGTTTCACTTTCCTAGCATTCAGAAAATGAATCACAGATATGATTTCACAAGCGGCGGGATTTTCAATCAACACCAACATTGTAAACAAGCACAACAAAGCGTATGTGGCTGACAGCGATCTCAAAATGGCGCACGTTTCTTCTCCTTGATACAGAGCGTCTACCGCGCATGTGTGGAACTGCGATCGCAGCGCTGCAGCAGAGATAAATTGAAACGGAACTTACTTTCTGGACGTACCTCGTAGAAAATAACCCTGATGTAATATGTATAACTGAGCATGAGCTGAAAGACACAAACATTAAAAACTTAATCATTTCAGGGATACAACCAGGCAGCATGTTTTTGTAGGAAAAATTATAAAGTGGTGGAACAGCAATATTTGTAAAAAATAATATTAATTTTATTGTAGATAAGCTTACATTACAGTACTGAAAAAGATATAGAATTATCTGTTACTGAATTGTATTATAGGTCAGTAAAATCCAAAATTTGCTGCATATATAAGTCTTCTAATGGAAATATTGACAACTTTTTTACTAATTTAGAATCAATTCTTCATAAAATGACATAATCCAATAAATACATTATAATTTTGGGTGACTTCAATATAGATATGCATAAAGATACAGCCACATCAAGAAAGTTTAGTAGTTTGTTGTTGTCTTTTAATATTAATCTACCAATAACTGTATCAAGGATAATAACATTTACAGAAACAATTATTGATAATAGAGCAACCAATATCCCAAAGCAGTTTTTTAAGACAGAGGTTATACACACCTTAATTTCTGCACAATCAATTCTGCAAGAAATAGGGAAGAACTTACCTAATATTAAACATATGAATATTAATAAAGAAACTATAAGATATACTTATGTGAGGAACTTTTCTATCTCTAACTTAGAGTTGTTTCAAGAATTGATTAAAGGAGAAGATTGGGCTACTGCAGTTGAAGTAAATGATGATGGAAAAACTTAATGTTTTCATAGAAATAATGAATTATTACCTTAATGTTGCGATGCCGAAACAAAGAAAGAAAATTCTAGAGAAAAAAGTTATTAAGCATAAACAATGGTTGAGCTATGAACTGTGAAAATTTAGAAAACAACTTGTAACAACTTATGATTTATTTAAAAAGTTAAAAACTTATGATTTAGAAATTATATAATAATAATAATAATAATAATAATAATAATAATAATAATAATAATAATAATAATAATAAAGCAACAATTAATTAAAACTACAACATCTAAATATGCTAATAGTATCCTAAAAAGTAGTAATAATAAATCAAGAGCTTTGTGGGAAGTAATAAATACTAAGATAAACAAAAACTAAGCTAAAGAAATTAGTACAATTAGTAATATAAAACTAAAATGAAGCCTAACTTACTTGCTGATACATTTAATCATCATTTCAATAATATTGTTGCCTGCCTGGGTAGTGTGGTGGTAGCGTGTTTGCCTCGCATTCAAAAGGTTGTGAGTTCCGAATCTCACTTAGGGTGAGTTACCCAGATAAGGTTTATTTTCGGAGTTTTCCCTTATCTTGAGAAGACGAATGTCGAGTAACTTTAAGTTCCATGGACCCCGAGATCATTTGAGCATCATTTCACCAATTTCATTCATCGTCCGATATGACCAAACTAGGTTAAAGGACGTTAAACTAAAAAATATAATAATAATAATAATATTGTTAAGAAAAATGTATATGTAACTAAAAATAATAGTAACATATCTTTGATAAATGAATCTCTATATCTAGCTCCAGTCACTGAATCAGAAATAAGCAACATCATTAGGTCTCTCAAAAATAGTAAAAGCATTGGAAATGATGACATATTTAACAACCTGCTAAAAATAAGTAACAAATTATTACACTTGTCTGAGCAAGTATAATAAATGTGTCCTTACTAAGTGGTAGATTCCCAGAGATACTGAAAACTGTTAAAGTTTTAAGCCTTTATTTAAACATGGAAATGTCAACAATGTTAACATTACTGACCTTTACTTTAGTATTATCACTCAGCAAAATTTTTGAGAAGGTTTTTGAATGTGGATTAATAAAGTTTTTAAATAAACACAATGTACTGAACATTGAGCAGCATGGCTATATGAAACGTACATCAACAGAAACTGCCCTTATAGAATTAATTCATAAGAATTTAGTAGCTTTAGATAATAAAGAGTTTGTAATGAACATATTTGTCGATATGAGTAAAGCATTCGACTGTGTGAATTTAGATAGTTTGGTGGAGAAATTAGACAGTTATGATATAAGAGGAGTGGCACTAGAGTGGGTACGATGTGTATAATAGGAAACAGTATGTGGAAATAAAGGGAACGGATGGCAACTACAGACCAACATTAAATACTGTAAAATATGGTGTACCGTAGGGTTCTGTACTAGGACCCTTGTTATTTAAAATATACATTAATGATGATATTAGTTCATGTAAGACACTAAAGAATGAATTAATATTATAGGCTGATGACATAGCAATATGCTGTACACAAATGTTTACAGGATTTGGAAATTAATGCTAATATCGTAATAAACCATCTCACTCAAATTTTAAAACAAAATAATTTGAATATTAATATTACTAAAACTAAGTATATGCTTACATCTAATCCAGAAGCTGATTTCAAACCTGATATAAACATTGATAGAAAAAGCTTAGAGGAAATTGAAACCATAAGATATCTTTGAGTCATATTAGACAATAATAACAACCGGCACTCTCATGTTGATGAATGTTGCAGTAAACTGAATAGTCAATTATTTGTTAAGATATTTGGCAGCCTTTGGTATCACAGAAGTGTTACTAAATATTCACCATGGTTTTTTTATGAGTTATGTGAACTACTGTGTAACAATATGGGGAGCTACTTCTATAGAAATTATAAACAGCATTTTTATCCTTCAAAAGAAAGCCATTTGCACTATGCTTAAGTTAAATATTACACAAGGTGTAAAATCAGGATTTATAAAAATGAAATTACCTACGTTTCCTAGCCTAATAATTCTCAGAACTGTACTGCATTTAAAGACAAATTATAATAAAATGAACTCTGAAAATCATGAATATAACACTAGAGATAGGAATGACTACAATGTAGTATACCATAGACTAGCAATATTTGAATGGAGTCCAAAGTATAAAGGAGTTGTATAATATACTTCCTAATGAAATAAAGTCAATAAATAATGTAAATAAATTAAAAAATGAACTGTGTAAATATTTAGTAAATAAAGGTATTCTATTCAACTGAAGAATTTGTTAATAACTGATGTAGTTCTTATATTTCTATTGTTTTTAATTAATTTGTCAGTATTTTTGTTTGTTATGTTTCTGTTGTATATAGAACCAAATTGACAGTGTCTAATAGATGTAATCTCAGTCAACAATAAATTGAAATAGCAATCACATACTGGAGTCCTGTCCAGACTGTTTCTCTGTCACGCGAAGGTGTAAATCAGTTAGTAATAAAATATTTTTGAACAACCTTTCTTTTTCAACAGTCAAATAACAGCATTAGTGAAGGTATAAATCAGTGAGTAATAAAACATTTTTTAACAAAGTCAAATAACAGTACATATCATGTAAATTATGTCAATTGCAACAATTAGGTATGCATCAGGGGATTTTAAAACATTTTTGAATAAATTAGTTCCAGAAAGTCTAATAATGATGTTTATTATGCAAATTTTGTATAAAGTAAAAATTTACCCCATGCGAGTCCTCATGTAGTACAGTCACGAGTTCTGAAGTGTTAATGAATACAGCTTCAGCAGGTACCTTTTGCACACACTTAGTACATGCCATCAATATGTAAATATAAATGTTCCCCTATACATTGACCTTGATTGTCCTGATATACTATTGCAAAATTGTTTCTCACAGTTCTCTCTGTTAATGCTGCTATCAATTTTGAAATGCTACAGGAAGACTATTCATAGGAATTACAGATACTAATGTGAGAACTTATGATAAAGAATAAAAACATAGCTTTAGGTGAATATTTAAAAATTACCGTTTTAACTTTGAAGTACAGAAATTAAAAATTGCACTTAAAATGATTTTGCATGATGGTCTTTTTCAGTTAACTATCTCTTTGGCATGGGTGTGATCAGACATTTCCTAGACATCATATGACATGCTTCAGCAGATAGTTCTATTCCACAGAATCTAACAATCCAGTGATAAAACCAATGTCTATGATTATGATTCCTTGACCTATAAACTGCAGGGTCCTGAGAGTGACAATGAGAAGATGCACACCACTCAGCCATGCTTACTTCATGGCCACTTTTACTAACTTCATTTAATCATAATTTTAGAATAAAACTGAAAGGTAAAACATGTTTCTTCATATTGTTTTCTGGAATGATTTAACAAGTAACAGAACTTATCTAGGTTCACTTGTATAGGAATGAGGAGTTCCTGTATACCTGTTTTTTATATTTCTGCAGAGTAATTTGATGTATAAAAGTCACATCCATAATGCAAACCACAACAGTACAATACAAATGACAAACTAGAGCCAATAATTACATTGAGGGTTTTACTTGTTTAGCTTGTAGGGGGATACTGCCCTGTACTTGACCTTTGCATATATATTGCACATCCCTAGCCTTATCATCATCTATCCAAAATTCTGAGGTTAATAATGAATTCATTCAGGTTCTGGACCGAGATAGTTGAAAGCTTCTCCAATTTTGGAAACAGACTCCCAAAAATGAGAGCTCTTTCAAGCTCTGGTACTCTGCACTCACATGATAGATAAACAGCTGTCTCAACTGCTTGTTGACACTGTTGACAGGCAGGATTACTTGCCGTTTCACCCTTGCTGTCTTCTGAGGCACAGGGTCCTGCAAAAAGGCTTGCTGATCATGAGTTTTTCCCCTACTTGTTTTATCAGTTCTCTTAATTTGCATCTGTCCAAAGAGCTTTGGAGTGCCTGTAACCTACAGATGAGTTCTAGAATTTCTCTCGTTTTCTGAGCAACCAGTTCCTGGTAGCTTTAACTGGTTTGTATGATAGCTCCAGTGCTGTTTCAGGTCCAATAAGAGTTGCTCAGTTCTCGTCTTATATCTTCATCTGTTCTTTCATTGCCCTGAATCCCCAAATGCCTCAAAACCCAGCTCAGCTGAATTGAAGTATGAACAGCCACTTGGATTTAACTGAGTGGTTATTGAATGCCTTCAGGCCTGTCTGCCTATCAGAGACTATGTGAGTCTATTATAGCATCTTCTTAGACTCTCCTTAGTATACTGGCTAAAATACCAAATATCTCTGCCTGAAAGACTGTGGCCTATTTACACCAATTATATGGAAGCTTGGTACTGTTGCCATAGAGTTCCAGTCCCTGTCTCAAATCTGGTTTTAGATTCCTATTATACCAGACTGGGCTTTAATTTTCTTCAGGTTTAACTTGTCCATTCCATTCATTGTGTTTAAGACAGCGGATAATTAAAGTTTTGTCGGACAAAAACCTCATTTTTTACTTGTATCTACCTAACCAAAAAGCAATTTATAAAAATTATTATCTATTCTAATGAATAAAAATTTTCCTGAAAAGAAAGAAAATGCTGAAGATAAATAATTAGTAAAATGCCTGATTTAAAAGGATTGGTTACAAAATGTACGTGCTCAAACTGAGCATCCTCAAGAATTTAAGGATTTATTTTTGGCATTCAATTATTCAGGAGTGCATTTTGCCTCAAGGATACCTAAGCCCCTGTATCAGTCCATAAACAGCTACATAATGAAAAATGCAGGAGTGACATGATGAAAAGACTTTAGGGTTCACTTTGGCAAGGCCATGGGAAGCTTGTTAAAATGGGGGGGGGAGCTTTCTGCCTGGAAGTGTTATAAAGAGCTACAAACTTAATTGTAAATTTGTGCTGCCATCACCAATTCTGTGATCAAATTGCTGATGAAAATGATAAGAAAACATGATGACCCCTGCAGTTCATGCTTCACTACATCAGACAGTGCATTGTGGGGCATTGGCAAGCCAAAGGTTTGGTAGCATTGATATGTTTCTGATGAGAACTTAAAAGCTGATACTTATGACAACTTCCAAGAAGAGACAATGATAATGCTGCACAAAAAATGTATATGAGAACAATATGTTTTTGTAGAACTCATGAAGGTCATACTGTAGTCCTTGATGGCTAACAAGCCAATTTCCAACCAAATTTGTTAAGAGAAAAAAACAGACATGAAATGGGTATACTGGCATATTTGCCCTTATTTATATTTCATACAATTTGAAAGGCAAATGCCATGAAAGTTACTGACAAACTGTAGCCTCATGTTGTAGGTTTCATAATATAATGGACTTTCACAGTACTTTGGAAAGCCTAGACAATTTTCTGAGTATTATACATGTCTTTGCACCTAGGGTCACTTATTAAACAGCACTAAATTAATTTATTCCTTAGAATATATCAATGTGACTAAGCCAAATAGGCATTTCACATTTTATAATAAATAACAAAGCATCAGAGTCTTTGTATTCAACATTATAAGAACTAAAACTGACACCCTGTATTGTCAAGCATACCCTCCAACTAGACTTGCCAAAAATATTAAAATTATAATAAGGGGCACTTGCCTCTCTCCCTTTGGAGAACAGAGCGGTACTGTGAATATTGACTTGCACACAAATATGTATAATTACATCTAGTAAATGTCTATTTGTACTCTGTGTTAAAATTTCAAAGGAACATCTAAGGTGATGTTACCCTGAAGTATATACATTAAACAATAGATTTACACTAACGTTTATTATTTCCATAAGAAAATTGCCTCTAATATATAATTAGTCATCTGTATATATTGGATGAATTAGCATCTTCAAATGTGCTACTTTTTGTTGCACTAGTCAAAGAAGCTTGCAGTATTCTCAATAAGGCCACAAAACCCCTGACAAACCACACTACAATTCAGTGTTCAAAATTTAAAGTGCTCCATTTTATAGTCATATGAACCAGAAACACTGAAGAAATACGACATTAATACACTCATGATACAATTGAAAAATGCTAACAACTTCTCTAACAATTTCAGACTATTAAATGATCTTAAACTATATTGAAATACACAAAATTCTTTATATAAGAAAATCCCTTATACTTTTTAGTCCCAAGACATTCTCAACTAAAGCTCCTACTTAGGTTCCTGGCTTTACCCATGTGACCCCAAGATGCAGCCCCCCCCCACACACACACACACACAATCTGACATAGCCATGTGACTTGTGGTTACTAATATCAAATATACTGAATGGACATGTGTGCATTTTCAAATTACAAATCACTAAACCGAATGAAATACACAATTTTTGATATCCTGTATGACGGTAATATAGGACATGATTTTTGCTTCTTGAATGCAGGAAATCTCATATGATACGAGATGTCTGGCAAGTCTACTTCCAACTGAAGTAGCTTGTCTACTTACGGAATCTTATAAACATAATCCTTATCATACATTACTTTCATTCAGACACCACCTTTAAATGTTTAATGGAATAACGTGGTCCCAGGTGGAAGTACAATGTAATACAATTATAATCTCTAGATATAAGTAAACTTATTATTCAATATTCAAATGCATATTTGATACCTTGGCAAATTTTATTATTATTAGTAAAATTATAAGTGTTGCATATTTTTGGAGTGCAATATTTTTGATGGCTGTAAACATAAAAATATCTCTAAAAAGAAAACCGACCATAGTCCTCTAGAAGTGACCAGCTATTAAAAATACTTTATCTGATTTAACAAATGCTCAGTTTCATAATATAGGTTGCCCTAGACACATGGGTCTCCACTACATTTGAAGCATTCACTAGTTACCACTGTACCAACAGAAACATTAACCTCTTCAGATTGAGGATCACCTATAGGCAGGGCTGGGTATTTTTAGAGATCTTGATAATTACAATATATTCTATATTTCTTATACTGTATCTGTGCAATAGATATAAAACATGTTATGATAGATATTATGTTCATAATATATCTGCAACAGATTGTGAAATTAATTGCTAAAATGGAAAATTTAACAGATTTGTGAATTATAGTGTGTTATTTTATATCAAATTTCATTTTCTACCCCTTTTTCTTAAATAATAACAATAACAATAATAATAATAATAATAACAACAATAATAATAATAATAATAATAATAATAATAATAATGAATATGATGCTTTGCAATGAAGCTAAATTATTCTGGTCAATTTAAAATTTGTGTCAGGCTTTGTTCTTTCAGTGAAGGCCAATTAGATAGGATAAAGAAAAAGGTGGTGCAGATTTATTTATTCGATGACTGTGAAAGGACTATTTCTTTTATTGACATCTTGAATAATCAACTGAAGTCTGGGAATGGATATTGTAGAAGTTTTAATGGTTTGCAAACTGAAAGTCTTGGTCTTTGCAGCTAATTTGGTTGCCAATGTCTAATGCAAACAATACATGATGTTCTAAAGATACAATTTAATTATTGTAACAGACTGGCACTTTGGAATGTGAAAAGGAATATTGAAACAAGTGAAATTCTCCAGTTTGGGAATGCTTGGAAGGAATTAAAGTTTAGTAATAAAAAGGATGATGTAATAGGTCAGTAGTAACATTAAGTTAAATTAATTATTATAGACATATTATATGAAATACATATTTACTGAACAAAACAAATATTTTATTGCAACAGTTTTATTTAGAAAACGAGACAAAATTCAAAGTATTACTGGACATTATTAATCTAGGTAAACTGTATAACACAACATAAAAAAGATAACATTGCTAAAATTACTTGTATTGTAGCTTTATGTTGAATGCTACACTGTATCGTAGCATTTACAGCATTGTACAATTAGCCTTCTTTTTTTCTTTTTCATATTGCACCTTTAGAAAATTCAAATAATTTGTTTGTATTAAATTCTGGTAGAAAAAATTAAGTGTACATTGGGATAAAATTATTTGAAAAATACGCTTTTCAATAATTTACATTAATCTTCATTAACAATATAAAACACTCTTTGATAGTCTTCGCTCACACCAAAATTAAAAACTACAAAGGATAAGGTTAGTCTCCTTAAATACCTGCCCCGGCTATAGGATAAATATCTTATGGTTGTTAGTGCTCTGTGACCAACATTAATCATAGAGCTAGCCTAGAACTGAGAAGCTTAACTATGATGAGGGATATCACAAATCATATTAAAGTGGTTAAAATGGTGCAGTTTTGTATTTTGAGAACATTTTGAAGGTTTACAAACTAGAACAATAAAAACGATCAAGAGTAACATGCATCAATGTTTCTGTGTGGCTCTATGCAAAATGTTAATTTAAGAGAGCATTTCACCAGGTATTAAGGATGGGACATTGATACTCTGTGGTATTGAAGTATATCTAATATTTTAAAATAAACCTTTGATCGTTTTAAATGTTTGAGTTTTGCATTATTTAAAGTTGTTGATGCTAAATAAAGAATGAAAAGAGTCAACAATTCACATTATTGCCTTCCACGTGTTCCCAAAGAGTTGCCGGATTATAGTTGATAAGACTTTGACTACATTTCCTGTGGGTGGGTGAATGAATGCAACATTCCATATACCCTTGTGTCTAAATGAAAACATGCAAAAGAATGAAGGAAGGAGCAGAGATACTCATATAAGATGCAGCACTGAGCTGTAAATAAGCTAATTTAGGTGGAGCACTAAATCATGTTTCTGCAATAGCATTGCTTGATGATTTACTTTCATCCATTACATTTACTTATTCTGACAACCAAAATCTGTGAATCCAGCAGAAACAAAAAACTTAAGCCACAAGATAATACAGTATATGGAAACATTTTTCTATCTTTGACTAACAATAGGAGATATATGTATATAGCCTGTGGCATTAACAAAAAAATATATTGCTACTAATTGGAGCGTCAAACAGGAAGAATTTAGAAATTAGCATACAATATAAAATTGGTTACATGCACTTAGAAAACAACTTAATGAACAAGCTATTGTCTTTACAGTTTTTTTTATAAAATGAGTATCGAATATCACTGCTCAAAAATTAGTATCGGTATCCAGTATTGAAAAATAGTGGTATCCCATCATTACCAAAAATGATTACCTAAGACACTTACAGTAAAACATATAAATAGGCCTCTATTACTGAACATTTAATTTGGGAAATATTTGTATGAACTCTTTAAGACAATTTAAGTTGTAACTACCAAGTAGGGCAATGGACAAAATTAAACAAACCCCTGTAAGGGAAAGAATAAACTGATTTTAAATTTATGTTTTGGTTTGGAAATTATTTAAGTTAAATACAATTCAAAATACTAATACACTGGGAATGAAATTTGAAAGTGTCAATCAACTGTATTTAAATTCAGCATACTTAATGGAGAAATGCTAATCAGAATATATAAGTTTCATAGATTTTGGTTCGTTGCCTTTAGGATATGCATAATTTGTCTCTCTCTACTTCATTTTCCTTTTCTTCATTGCTGGATATCATAACTTAGGCACTTGGTCGTAATACATGTAAGTGATATTTAGGGCAAAATTGAGATACTTTCCACATATTGTCTGCTATACAGGCTGGCACTAAGAGGGTTCAATATTTAGAAAGCCATTGCTTTACATTAGGTAATATATACCCTTGAATTTGTGAATTTAAGTCCTGTTACTCAATCCGTGCCTTTCATTCAATTTTACTGTATTTCTTTTAATTTTAATCTTCTGAAGCATTACTATGAGACCTGGAGGATGGACATCCTCCAATCTGCATTTTGCAAGAGTCACCGTCAATGAAACACAAAGTATGAAATTCTGCAAAGGCTTCTTGATTTCATTAATCATAACTAGGGAAACATGCCCCTTTGCGGCAGTCACCAGCCATTTAAATAACAGACCCAGTTGGCATGCTATCCTTTAGATGCTCAAGATTTTACTTCTAAAGCAACACTAAATTTCATAATGTGAACCATAAATAAACTTTATGTGAACGATGAATATAAGTTACATCATATAAATTATCATTTTTTGCTTCTGGCACTAAGTGAAAATATTTTTCAAATGTACATTTTGGGCACCATGGCAAATATTCCCTTCTGTAAGTAGGAACTTGTAATAAACATTTTTTATTGCAAATAATTTGCAAGTTTAAACATTTATACACAAACTGATTTCTTTTTCTTTATATCACAGACCTTTGTATGGTTTATTTCAATTATGGGAATTTCCTGTCTTGTAGATAAAAACATTACTTTCCATCACAGTTTAAAACTCCCTAGTTTAGGAGTTGAAATTGCTTCCTCATTGCAGGCCTTAACCCTACAGCAGGAAAAGTGCAGCATATAGAGTCATTATATACATTTTACTTATGAATTCCATCTGCATCCTTCTATATAGGTACTTTTAAGATTCATTGCCTTCTACTTTTGAGCAAATGGTTTACAGTGTGTCAGGGGTAAAAGTGCAGATAATTTCATTGGAAATTAAGGTCAATTTAATAAACAGCATTAAAGCAAATTCGACATATACATCTCACACATTTTGTACCTGTTTATTTTCCTGAGAGCATATCACTGTTGGGAAAAGAAAAATGGAGTGGACTCATGCATGATAATTGAATATCCAGGTCACTTGCACGAACTTGATAATAAATGCAGGATTCAATCATGGTTAATGCATACCCAAATGTTCATCATTTGTGTTGTCTACAATTTACACTTTCATAAAGGTAGAAATGAGAATGGAAGGATGTTTAACTGAAGAGTTATGCTTGTTCTTATATTTAAATACAGTCATTCTGCATTTTAATTTGCACCACTTGGAAAAATTATGCAAAACAGCAAACAAATGGAAAACAAGAAGATATTCTGAAACTACAGGTGTCATAAAATTATTAGAGTAAAGATGCTAAATTACAACTTTAATTAATTAATATATTTTAAAATAAAACACTCATTATTGAAGCATTTAAACAATTTTTGACGCCTCTGTATATCATTTTCAGCAGGAACAATAAACTTGCTTTGTATTGAAGGGCAGTTTATAATTTTCGATATACGAGGTATGTCCAGAAAGTAAGTTCAGTTTGATAATAAAATTAGATTGTGTACAGATACAGAATAATTATTTATTGCACAAAATTCTACAACTCTTAAATACTTTTCCACATAACTGCCGAAATTTTGCAGGCATTTATCATAGCATGGCACAAGTTTTTGTATACCTTCTTCATAGAAGTTTACCGCCTGTGTCTTCAAAAAGTTGGAAACATTTTCTTTCAGCTCTTCGTCATTGTTGAAGTGTTGACCGCCAAGGAAATACTTGAGGTGTAAGAACAGATGAAAGTCGCTAGGAGCGAGGTCAGGTCTTTACAGAGGATGGTCAAACAAGTTCCAGCCAAATCCCTGTAGGAGGATTTTCGTCACATTTGCAGTGTGTGGTCGTGCGTTGTTGTGAAGAAAAACAACACCTTTTGACAGCAATCCTCGGCGCTTATTCCGTATTGCACGGAGCAATTTCCTAAGTGTCTCGCAATAAACATCTGCTTTGATTGTTTGACCACGCCGTAAGAAATCAATGAGTAAGATGCCTTTCCAATCCCAGAACACTGTGCACATAATTTTTCGAGGTGTCAAGATTTGTTTTGGCTTAACCTTTGCTGGGGATGAAGTGTGCCTCCATTCCATTGATTGTCGCTTACTTTCAGGGGTGTTGTAAGAAACCCAAGTCTCATCTCCTGTGACTATCTGTGTCAGAAATTCTTCGCCATCTTCATCATAACGGGTTAAAAACTGAAGTGCACTACCCATCCATTTTGTTTTGTGCCAACGTGAGCAAAGTTTACCAAATTTCAGTTTTTCGGTAACAATTTCATGAATTAGTGATCGTGAGCTTTGGGGAAATTCCATAGCGAGAGCACTAATTGTAAACTTGCGGTTTTCCTGGATCTTGTCATCAATCGCGTGAACCAGTTCTTCTGTAATCAAAGATGGATGCCCACTTCGTTCTTCATCGTGCACTTCACTACGTCCTTCATCTTCTCATCCATCTTCTCACCATTGAATCACTCGTCGCATTTTGTCTGAAAACTTCGCAAATTTGCCGATAAATTTCAATTGGTTTCACTTTCCTAGCATTCAGAAAACGAATCACAGATCTGATTTCACAAGCGGCAGGATTTTCAATGAACACCGACATTGTAAACAAGCACAACAAAGCGTATGTGGCTGACAGCGATCTCAAAATGGCACACGTTTCTTCTCCTTGATACAGAGCATCTACCGCACATGTGCGGAACTGCGATTGCAGCGTTGCAGCGGAGATAAATTGAAGCGGAACTTACTTTCTGGACGTACCTCGTATTTTTATTTGCCAAATTTTTGCATGATTTCATCAGAACCTTAAAAGCCACCCAACAACTTCACTAATATAACTAGACTACTATATCAAAACATTTTTAAAAATCCACATCAAATAGAAACATTAGCAAACATTTAGTAAGGATACAGTGCAGCTAAAAATTTTCCAAAATATTTACCTCAAAATATACTACACGTTTAAACTCTTAATACGCTAAAACCAATATGTGCTAAGACTAAGAATCAATCTTTATCATATTTAATTCTTTTAATTGTAATAATTAATTATTTATGCTCCATGAGCATTATTTCAAGATTTAAGTGAAGATCAGCATTTACTCTAATATAATTTGACCTCATCTGTATGCAAGATCCAAACCACCAAAACCTACAGCTTAAAAAGCAAGCACATAGGAAAATGCTCATTTGAGTTTAAATACAAGTAACACCCAAAAACCTGAAGGTTCATTCATAGTAAACATTTGAAATATCCTCCTTCAGCGGCATGGTAAAGTTGCATGTGATGATACCAAGATGATCTCACCTATCATCAACATTAGATAGTTAAGATGGCTTCTTGGATTTGTCTCCTTTGAGTTGCTTTCATTATCTGTAATGATTTTAAACTACCTCATTGATGTGCCCCAAGAAATAAGAGTCCTTTGCATTTAAGTCACGAGATCTCATCAACCAAAGGACACGCCTTCCTCAGCAAACCCACTGGTTTGGAAAATGGCAATCTAGAAAGCAGCAAACTAATCTACTGGCATGGGGAGGTGCATTACTTGTATAAACAATGTTGTGAGAGTGGTGGAATGTCATTTAGAAACTGTGACAATGAAAATTCTAAGAGGTTAAGATAATTAGCACCTGTCAGCACAGAGGACAACTCTTAATGGACCCAACAACTTATCTCTGAAGATCCTGACCCGCATATCCAGAGCAAATCCATCTTGAAATCTGCCCTGGTGAATGGTGCTAGGGTTTTTATCAGCCCAGATGTAAAACTTGCAAATTTGCATAGCCCTTGCAAAAGAGAAGTGTTTTATTTGTTGCCAGCACTTTATGGAGAAAATCTGTATTATTTTACCACTTTCCCAAAAACCAGGTGAAGAATATAAGTCTTCATGGCTAATACACCTCACAGAGATGCTGAATTCTCTGGTAATGCTGTTCATACAATGTGTATTGAACATCCGAGTTAGTTGTTGCTACTTGACATGCCAAAGTTCTTGTACTTATGATGGGTTGCTCGTAAACAATTCTTGGTTTTCTCAAGCCTTAATTCTGCAGCATCACATTGTGGTCCATGATCCTGAATCAAGGTTAAAAAGAGATCATGTCTTGAGGCAGTGCACAGCAACAAAGGTTCCTCCATTTGGAATGTGATGATCTGGAAAGCTTTGATGATACAAGCCCCTCACCATTACGACAAATTACCCTGCTGTTCCATAAATTAGATATCAGCCTTTTCAGCAAAAGAGAACACATCCACCATACAGGAACTGTATCTGTACGCTTTCTGCAAAATTTAACACTGTACGCTAACTGAGTCAGCAAGTAAATATTGATTTTAGAACACCTGGAAGAAAAAGTATGCTCTATACTGAGGACTGGAATTCATTTTGTGAGCCACTTATGACCATAGAGAAATCACAGATCATAAATTAGGTATGTTTATGAGAAAGCTGTTAGGCTAAATGAAAAAACAACTAACACACTGAATTGTGTACACATTAATGGACCAATTATCAAAATATCTGCACTTATACCCCTAAAACCCCTGTTCTTCAAAAGCTGATAGTAATGGATATTATACATTTTATTACATTAACTTCAACTATACCACAAACTGCAGCTTTTCTGTAATAAACAGAAAATATGATCAGTTGTTTCTTTTTTTTTTTTTTTTTTTTTTTTTTTTTAATTCCTGGCTCTCTTCCTCTTAGATGATAGCCTTTCCCTTCCCAATTAGCATAGCATTTCAAATAACATGTGTAAGAACAGGTGCTAAACATTATTTAAAAAGGTCTCAGGACCTTTTTTTGATTCTGTGATTTACATATATTTGCTTTTCAATGTCTTGTTTTTGTACAATCACACTCTTCCACCATATTCTGTATAAATATTTGCATTAATTTGAAAACTTGCAAATATGCAAAGAAGCTTGTGACAGTGATATGATTGTTAATTTGCATTAATATCTGAGAATAACATATCTGCTGCTACCTACAAACTTTTCTGCTATGTCACAAAATTTTTAGTGCCCAGAATTTAAATTCTGGGAATCAGATTTAATAATATGCAGCATTGTGGATATTAAGGACATACCCATGTGAGCTTGATGTCTTTTACTCAAGTGTATTCACTAAATAATTAACATAAAAACTCAGAGAGGTGGATTTTTTAATGTTCTGATTCACATTCACTTCATTTGGATGTGTGTAATTTAAAAATTAAAAGCAAGCTTAACTTCTGAGAGATTATTTCTTAAAACAAGGAATGGCTCTGTCTAGTACACTAGTAAAATGTGCAGTGGTTCTATGTATAGAATACTCTTATCTGAATATTATGTAGGCTATCACTAGACTTGTTTCTAGGGTGCTTCAGTATACCTTTATATACTAATCACTGTAGGAAACTTAATATCACAGGCATTTCATAATTACACAACCAAATATAGGCTTTGAATAAAATATATGTTTTCAAATAGCAGAAGAATTAACAAATCTATTGAAGGCATTGGACTCTTAATTTCACACCTAAATATCTAAGTGCTTTTCTCCTTGATTTCTACCCTTCACCTATGTAAAGGTGAGAATTCATATAAAAATGTAGTTGGTTTCTCAACATCTCTTCTGAACTGTTAAAACTCCCTTCTTCCATTACCAATAAAACATATGACCATGTTAAGTGCTACACTTTGAAAATATATTATATATATTACCACATCACTGAACTTCAAGTGATTCATCACTATTTCATTAATTTCAGCTCCTTATCAATGGTCATTTAACTACATACTTTCTATTTCGTCCCTGTAAAGCTGCCTTTGTATCATTACAGTTGCAGGTTCTAAACATGTTTGCAAATTTAATTTCCACTCTTCTGTACTCACTGAATTAATCACGTTCATTGTGAGTTTCATATTTTACTTGCAGTTTGCTTCATGTTATTCTCTGCAACCTCTTCTTTATGATATTCTGTTTATACTGTATAGTAGTTAAATTACAGTGACATTATGATAGTCTCATTGGTATCCATACTGCTAGATAGTGGGCCAATTTTGTGTTTGGTTAAGGGTTATACATTTCAGCAATTTTGATAGCTGTTTTGTCTTGGAATCTAGCCATGTACACCCATATTTAACTTTAATTGCCTGAGTAATTTATTAATAGTTTGTCCTTCAAGATGCTGTGGTAAAGGATGTTCTCTATGCTGCCTTTCTGGCAGCAAGACAGGGAATAATTTCTCCTCTGTTTAAGAAAGCTTTGTAGTTTGGTTTTTAACGATAGTTTCCATGTTTATTTTGCATTTGTAATGAATTCATTATCTCTACTTCCGCAAATGACAGTTTTCAATTAGTTTTCTTCTTCCCCCATTCACCACATAATGAGGGTATTTCAATTTACATCACAAATTTGTTTTTGTCTTAGTATACTTTATATCCAACTATACCTTTTTGCAATAAAACCAGTCTAACACAACTGCACAGCCTGAAACACTATCATAATATATAAGTATTTTTATGCACTCCCTTAAAAATATTTGGCTTCTCCCTTCCTCCTGCAAGAGCTACATTTAAGTCCAGCATCCTTTTCTTCATTTCAATGTGTCAAACAACTCCATTGCAAGAACTTGGTTTCCTCCATTGGAGCTAACTTACTGACAATTGCTTCAACCTATATTCTTTATCATACCTCCATAATGGCCTGCTCAGAAATGCCAGTGACTGGTGGTGATTGGGTGGTGATATACAGGTTCAAGAGGAGGAGGTTCTAATATTGGAGTTCCCTGCATACTGAAATGAATGATAAGGTGATTTTTAGAGGTAAAATGAAGATGATACTGCAGGCATTGACATGGTGAATGGCAGGAAAAGTATTTTATCCACACACGTACTAAGTGACAGCTGCAAATATTTATACAAGTATTACCTTATGATAGGCAAGTGGTCTAATCACTTGGCTTTGGCTATAGCACCATTGTATTTGTTGTTGGCAATCTTTAACTAATACTAATGGTGTCTAGGAGTGGACAGTGTGCATTAGTTCATATAATTTTAGCCCACACAATAATATTGATGGCATTGTTCAGCATCTACCTATTGCTCGAGAGGATGTGAAGCTGAGAAGTATCAGCTGTCTGCTGTTATTTGCCTTAAGCCAGTTTGGTTATATTCAAAACAAAATGGTAGTGAAGATAAGGAGGAATCTGAAAAGACAGTGACTTTTATTGAGAAGAAAAAATGTACATGTTTCCTGTAGGTATTCAGCCTCATTAATAAATCCTTTAGAAAAATCACTGGACATGCTGCTGGCGATTATAAACTGACCTACAATACTGTCTGTCAAGTATCACTTTAAGTCCAAAGTAAACTTTTCCCTTTGACCACACACTGTCATTACATGGTTTAAAGCAACTGAAAGCAAATGGCAAACTTCAGCTAAGTGTCGTGTTGTTCACTCTTTAATTTAAGTGCATGTTAAGCCTCTGGGATTTAAGTTAGAATGGTACTGGGATATTTCCCCACATTAAAACTAGATTTTCCACAACTTAATCCACTTTGTATCTATCATACTATGCTCTGATTGATCACACTGTTTCAATGAGTTAAACTTACCATTTCAGAATCATATGCATCCCCAATCAAGAAAGCATCCAATAATATCTTAAATTGTACTCAGATTTGGCACTATAATAACACCTTTGGCTCAAGTTTAGAAAGAATGGACCAAAACCAGTTTGGGTACCTCACCAGTAATTTCCAAATAATCATTTTTTTGTAGTTTTAGACTAAACAAAATAATAGTCTGTTCTCTGCAAACCCAGTTCACTATCAATATTAATAACCATTCTATCCCTTCCCACTTGGTTCTTTTAGAGCATTAGAAATACCAAACAAAAACGTTTGCTTCTCATTTTTAACACTGAGCTGCTCCAGGGTCTCATTTAAATAGTACATTTTTTTGCACTGAACTTACAGTCTACATGTTCATACATTTACATATTTTTTCCTAGGTTTTATATAGGTATGCTTATACAAGTGTCCCAGAATTCAACCGCGCAAATTGGCAGAATTTTAGAGTAGTTCAAGATAGTTTGATATAGGTAACCTATGGGCTGGGAATTCTAAATTGCTTGCTACAGCATAAAATGCATTAAGGGTCAGCACCTCACTGATCAAACTAGCATGGGCTGGGACCTATAAGCTCAAATTTCATAGTGGCATTATTTAACATTATGGTTGGTGCGTGGTCATTGGTTTAAGTTGTTGGGGGAGTTAGAGGTTCAAGCCTCCTTAGGTGTCTTTATTTTTATGTTGTCTCTTTGGTTTGTATGATAAGCATCTAGGTGCAATGGAAAACATTTCAATAACAATTACATTAAGCTTGGGTAAACTTCTCTGTGCCTCTTGAAGGATTTCTAAAATACAGTGTAGGTGTCACACAGATGGGTTACCTATGTACATATTACAATTATAGGCACAGTTCACAATTTATGAAACAATATCACTACTGTATCAAATGAACTTCAAATTAAATACGAAAGGAACAAACATCCCCATAGTAAAACAAGAACCTACATAAAACTATGTACTAGAAAGGACAGTGCATTCTACCTTTTTGTTTCTACAGAAAAAGTTTGCTCACAAATATATGTGGAGTCAAATCTGCACATGGGCCTACCAGCAAGGTTATTAAGAAACTGATCTGAAGGGATATATTTCCAAAATTCAGTCAAAATTAGTAGAAATGAATGAATGATTCATAGCTTGGCTCATGGCCTTGGGTTGGCCATCCCTGCTCTAGAGTGTCCTAGCTGGATACCTAAAGAAAATTTATTATTGCACTAAACTTGAAATTCCACTTCCACTGCCTTTGCTCAAAGGGGGCACAATGTTTAAGAAAGGAGATCCTGCAGCACCATCATCATCTACTGTTCTCACCATACCTAAATTGTGGTAAAGGAATCCTAATGGTGCAACAATTCATAGGTCTGATCTGTACAATAACACTAGCTACTCATATTTATGTTGTGTATTTAACTGCATCAGTGATGAAAGCAATAATCAGGTGTGTATTTAAATCTTAATTATTCCTTGATAAGGGATTCCTTTATATGAATGACACTATTTCTCTAGGATGTACACCACGCATGAGCAGGTATAATGGTTGCTGTCCAGTCATAATTAAAGGAAGAGTAAATGTATGTCCCTTCTATTTGTTTTGAAACAGATCAAAGTAGGTTAAGGTAGCTAGATGCAAATAATAGTGGTACAGGAAGAGGGATAAACTTTGTGGGAACTTGAAGTGATGAAATGTTGGCACCAGAGGTGTGACAGATGGTAGTTCAATTGGTACTTCATGGCTTACCATTACAGATCTCTAAAGAGCCTTCATTTGGAAGTCTGACCAGCCTAATCATGCTGTTGGGGTGGGGCTGGATATTCATAGCTTTTTTAATTCAAGCCTATAGACTTTTTCATCATAGAAAAGTTTGGAAATTATGTCCTTGTGCCACTACACATCTCTCACCCCTTCAAGAAAATGTTCAACACTCAATTTTTCCATGGCCATGTAAAACCCATGCTTTACCATAAAAAAAAAAAAAGAAGAAGAACATGGTTCAATGGAGCCATCATTAACATTATTGAACACACAATTTTAGAAATTAACTCTACTCATGCTGTAATTCTTGAATTACAGTTATTTTGCAGGGTTTTTATTTTAAAAACGTAGTGGCATTCCAAGCCTAGGTTTGCAAAATCTCTAAATCCTGTGCAATCCTCAGAGATTTCTTTGTTCCAACTTTTCTCTGATGTCACTGAGCTTTTTTTTGAATTAACAAGGAGATTTACTTTCGGTGTCCTATCAAGAATAGATTCTGTTTTCATAAATCTATTTACAAGATTACTAACCATTTTTCAGAGATGCACACTAACTAGCATTGAAACACATGGTCTCATAACAGATCAAATGATTAGCTGGCACAAAAGAGGGAAAATCAGTTAGAAACAGCTCAGTGTGTGGCAACCAATTTCCCAAAATATGGCCATGCTTCCAAATGAAGGTCTGTACCTAACTTCTCTACGATGCTCAGATTTTTGTTTTAAACATTCTATTTGACTTATAGCATTTGCTGATTAATTCCTTAACTATTTCAAATTATAAGATATTACCTATTTATGAGAAAACTTCAAAATAACAGATCCTTCCATGATACCCTGTGTCTCCTAAGTGAGTATTATTTTGTTTTTGAGAATAGTGTGTAGTGCAGATTTTTGCTATTGCACTAGTTTTTTTATACAATGACTAGAATGTAGATCTTACCTTAACTAAATAATTAAATAAATACATAAACAAATAAATAACAATGACAACAGAAACAACATTTTAGAGCTCATTTTACTTTCTCCTAAGTATAGAGCCCATGATAAACCTTATTAACTTTGTGTTGTGTCTCCCCCCCCCATCCCATCCCATCCCATCCCATCCCATCCCATGAGTGTTTGCTATTTTGTTACCACTGGACAGCATGAATTTACTTCCAGGGGAACAAAAAAGACTTGTTCGTACCATGCTATTTTATAAACACACTCTAATACATATATCCTACTATGAATAAACACTATACTTTAGTATCAAGAGTAAAAAGAGCCATATAAACAGCCCATTGGGCATTTCGCATGACTATGGCTGTCAAGCATATAGTATGGTGAAATAGATGATAATGCACATCTTTATATAAAAGCAGCCTTTAGTATCTCAAGATAGATATGCTTTAGAGTTTTACTAAAATTTCAGTCCCAGTGTCCACAAAAATGTTTGAAGGAATGGCTTACTTTCTACTTTATGATTTGTATGTTCCAGCTACCTTCTATTCTTCCCCTCTACCTTCATTGTATACAAATATTTACTTTATTTACTAAATGAACACTTACAAATTAAGTGTAGTAAGTAGCTGATGACCAGTAGCCATAATGAGGGAACGGATGTGATTTGCATGTGTCACCTGCTGGCATATCTGCATGTAAGAATGGTAGGTACTTTCCTCTCCAGCTGGAAGCACCCTCCCCATGACTTCCAAAGGCATTGTCTGTGCAAGATGCGTCAATACATCTAAAACATAGTAAGTTTTTAAGTTAAGTTTATTGAAGCAAAGAAATACATACATTGTTTCAGTGAGCACCCCCAAGTTATATAAAAAGCATATTACAATAGCTACCATTACCATACTACTACATGCTCATGAACTATAGTTCTTCTCTTTTAACAGCCTATTTCCATTTATTTTTTACTTTTTCTAAATATTGTCCCTATGACTTGCAGTTTTTACCTATAATTTAATTTATATAGGATTTCCTATTCATTTTTGACCAGATATTTTCTTTTCTTCATTTCTCAGTTTTCTTAAAATAAAAATTTATATGTTGAACATCTTCCTTTCCTCCACATAATGGACATTCATCTTGTAGGTGCCTGTTTCATTTTCCTTTTAGCCTCCATATTCCTGCTCTTAACCATGGTATCTCCCTCCTTTCTTCCTGGCTAGTGTTATCTATATATCTTCAGCTATATTTTATGGCTATATAAATCACAAGTGATCTCTTCTCTGATAGCTGACTACACAATTTTTGAATTTCCATATCTTTAAATCTTTTTCTTGCTCCCTCCCAAAATCCATTATAGTTTGTTTCTCATTTCCTCCAAATACCACCTAAACCATTATTTTCTAAGCTATTTCTAAAATTAGTTACCCAACTTGTACTTTGTAAACTTGTTTCTTGGTATTTCAAACATTATTTAAGCAAATTACCATCTTCTAAATTTAGGATCCTATACCCATATTTTAAAGCCCACTCCATAACTAATCCTTTTCTTGCCATTCTCCCCATTTCAATTTGGGCTACTTAATTTGCTGTTGCTCTTGGCAACCCCAAAACTTTCTTACAAAACATACGGTGGACAAAATCTACTACTTCCCAGCCATTTTCGACACCATATTTCAATACCATATAGCATTCTAGCCTCAAACACTAAATTGTATACTCTTTCCAACCATTTCACTTACATCTCTGGTGTTTTATATCAAAATCCTCTCACTTACATCATTGCTGCTTTTCCTTTTCATAATGCTACTTTCTTTTGTTTCTCTCATTTACCTTCAGCATCTATTTTTATTCCTAAGTAAGTGTAATCATATACCACTTTATATTCCTTACTTCCTTTTTTCCATTTCTCGTGTTTGCTCAATTTAAATCCTCTCTTAAATACTACAATTTGGGTTTTTTCTATGTTTACATTTAGTCCCCATTCTATACAGTAATAATATATTTCTTGTAAAGACAATTCTAGATCATTTACAGTAATGGAACCCACTACCAAATCATTATTTATTACTGGCAAAAGCTTATTACTATAAGTTATGTCCTGTAGTATGTCATCAATAAACAGACTGAATAAAATTGGACTTAACTTCCCTGGCATAGCACTTTTTCTAGGGACATTTCTCTAGTTATTGCCCCTTCATCATATTTTATGCAGGTGTTATCTTTATATAGTCCTTTCAAAATGGTTACCATTTGTTTACCAACCCATTTCTTTAATAGTTTGTGCCATAACAGTTTTAGTTCTATTTGGTCAAATGCTTTCTCTAAATCAATAAAAGCTGTACATATTTTTCCATTTTATTTCTTAAGTATTTGTCTATATAGTGTTTTTTAAACCATGTTTCCATGACAGCCAAATAGTCAAGCGTCCCCAGTATATGCTGTACAGATCCTGTACATATTTTAATTTTTAACCCCCTCACACACCCAAAATCCTAATCGCCTAATTGTCTGCTTCTGCTATTGTCATACTGTTCTGCCCCTTGGTAAAATAAACTTCTCCAGTGTTGTTTTGCTTCTCGACTGAATACCCTTTTTTAACATCTGCTTGTCTTTTTGTAGCACAAGTATGCTACCATAAGGTGAAGTTAAAAAAATATTTTTGTCTCCCTCTCCCATACTCTCCTCTCTTCTCTGACAGCATTGGCAACTTTCTTTCTCCCCCTCTTTACTGCTCACACTGCATTGTGTCTATGCCTGCTTCCCCCTCTCTGATAAATCACATGCTGCTTCTATCTTTTTCTTCAAAGGTGTCAACCCCTTTTTTTCTGTTGTTGACATTTCTCTTGACAAAGTTGAGGACCTCATTACCTGCCTTTCGTCATATCTCAGGAATGTGTCTAGCTATCCCATTCTACTCAGCTCTGCTGTAGGCATATCTTCTGACGTAACCAACTCCGTCATATGCTGTGTTGGACTTTTGTCTCACTGTATTAGTTGTAACTGCATGCTGATCCTGTAGGTTGTTAAAAGTTTGCTGACTAATTTCCTCTAAACTTGGCCTGCTGCTTATATGTCTCTCTCACCCATATAAGTTGTGTTTACCCCTTCAAGCCAAAGCTGTAGATTTCTAACATGTGCACGTTTTCCTACTGCTTGCACTTCCATCATACGTCAGATTAACTTTTGTTTTATATTTCTTTGAGCTGCTGCTAAATTCTTGTTGATAAAAATATTTGTGCCTTTCAGCATCTTTGCTTTTCTAAGAGTTTTGTATATTAGTTGCATTGCTGAAAACTGTGCGATGATTGGTGTTTTACCTTATGTTTTCCTACATGGTATACTTTTGTAATCTCCCATCATTGTAATTGCATTTTTAGATTGTCTTTCAATATTTGTGATATTTCTTGCACTGGCCAGACACTCCTTCTCTCTTTCACACCTATAAAAACCAAATTAATCTTCTTCTCATCACATTTACTCTTTCAGTTTCACTTCGTCTACTTCGCTTCTAATTCTTTGAATTTCTTTTCGAACCTCATCTTTTATTTCATTAGCTATTTTATATAGATTGATCCCTATTTGTTGCTCCATTAGATCCATTTTATTAATTTTTCCAAAAGATTTTCCAGAATTACTAGTATTTCCTGGACCAGGATTTTGTTCAACACCTGTAATCATTAATAGAGCTAGAATTATGATTCCCATTATTAAACAGTTCATCATCACGCTTTCCTCAATTCCCTTTTTTTTTTTTTAATTTCATTCTCATTAATAATCCAATCCTTGCCCTGTATACTAAAATGTCCACTCTCATTGCAAAAGGAAGTATACTGAACACTACACCTGTAGGAAGCTTGTGAATGTCACTCTTTCTGGTCTAGTTATTGCATGACATGGTCATTTAAATTACTGAAACATTACATTAAGGTAAGAAGTAATTTATTTGAAACCAACACACTAAATAAGAACATAGATCAGATCAAAAAATAATAAAAGACACAAAGATCTCTCCCCCTCAAAATAATTAACTTCTTATACAATCACATACAAAATGCTCAAATAGATCTTGCATTAAAAACCAACATCAACCTATTTTTACACATTGATGGTAAATTATGTACCATCTTATGAGGGCAAGTGAAATAGTAAGTTACACTCGCTTGCCTTGAGAGCACACTGTGTGTTGTGACTGTGGCCAATGTGTAGCAAGCTAGAATAACTGTTGACATGTCCACTAGGAAGGGTGGTATGATATCCTGTCGTGTTGTGTGCACAGAGCAGGCTAAGCTCAATGGTACGTCAAATGGATGGTCACTCCAAATTGAAAGTGCATACTACGATCAGATTTTGATGGGCTAAACGGCTCAATTGCACAGAGATTCAACATGAAATTGCTGCTGTATCTGATGAGTATGCAGTCTCTCACTAACAAATGTCGCGAAGGCAGGCTCTCAATGTCCAGTACCATTGCAAATGTTGACCATGTGAATGTGATCATTTAGAGAGAATTGGCACATAACACTGATGGAAATTGCTGCCTGCTAACATTTCCTATAGCAGTGTGTTCTCCATTGTTCACCAGCATCTTGGATATCGTAACCTGTGTGCCAGATGGGTTCCATGGCTGCTCGCCAATGTTCACAAGGGACATTTCCAATAGTCACTCATCTTTTTGCAATGGTATTCCGTGGAGGACAAGTTTCTGCAGAAAATCATCATGGAATAAAATGTGGGTCCACCACTTCACAAAGAGAAAATCGATGGAATCGGTGCACATCACCACAATGAAAGAAGGCCAAGGTCCAACCTTCAGCAGGAAAGGTAATGGCGACCATGTCTTTGACATGGAAAGTGTGGTGCATGTGGAGTTATGCCAAAAGGCATGACAATCAACTCTGCTTCATATAGGCAAACGTTGAACCAGTCGCATACTGCAATTAAGAAAAGCAGCAGCAGGGAAAATTGTGTGCCCATGTGATGATGTTGCAAGATGATGCAGCACCTCACATGGTCCCCCAAACATTGGAACTGCTGCAGCAATTCAAATGGGAGGTATGGCAACATCCTCCATACAGTTCAGACAAGCACTATGGGATTATCCTGTGTCCGTTAAAATGAAACCTTTTTCATCTTAACGGATGGTGGACAACAATGCTGAAATGATGAGGTGAAAGCAACTGTATCCAGGTGATTGCACACCACTGGAGATGATTTCTCGAAAAGTTGGTTGTCTGTCCCAAGAAATTTCTACAGTCTCTTGGGGACTATGTGGAAAAGTGAACTTACATTGTATGTGGTCATATAAATGACCATAACTTGGAAGTGCAACTTACTTTCTGATTTGCCCTCGTACAATACTTACTGTAATGAGAAAATGCCACATACAACTGTGTGCGAGGAAGAAAGAAAAAGGACCTGGTAAAAATAATAATCTTCTGTAGTGAATAACCTGATTCTTCTGCAAATGCAACTTTCAAGGGAAATTCGTTAACTCATCTAAAAATGTGGAGGTCAGATGAAGATATGAAATTTATTATTCAGAAAAAAATGTTTCATTCAGTGGATTAGCCAAAGGGATATTGGGTAAGATTGATGAGAAAATATAACACCAATGAGAAGGCAGTATGATTTCAGGAGCTGGATAGAACTATAATGGAGTCAATATGGGTATATGGAGTTGAAAGTTGGAGAACAGATGATGGAGAAAATAGATTACAACTGGGCAAGGTGAAAGGACTAGTATGAAAAGATATTGAAATATTGGTACTTACTTAGTTACAATTATCAGAAGAGAATGTTTTCAAATGTTGTGTTTGGTATCAAGAAAAACGTTTGAGCTCTAAAAATTGGCTGAGAAAAATTAGCGATCATTACTAGAGGAGAATGGATTAGACATATGCATTGAATATTGAGGGGATTTTGGAAATAGGTATATATTTATAGGTAGGGATTTTCAAAATATGAGATATATTGTGAAATGAATGAGTAGTGTTCTTTGATTCTTTATAAAATTATTAAGATAGAATTAAATAGAGGAAAGTATTTAGATATGTGTAATTAAAAGGAGAGAATGGGTTTTAAGTATCAGGCAAGCAGTAAATTGAAACAGCTTTAGATATAAAGTGATGCTGATTATGCTAGTGATCCAAGCTCTCAATGTTCAATAAGTAGCATGGTTTCAATGATAGAGGAGTCATCCATCACCTGAACAAGCAGACGAAAGCAATGCATGTCCATATCAAACATAGAGTAAGAGTTTGTGGCTGTAAGCAAGGTTAGCTGCCTAGACTTTTTAATGAAATTACACCATTGAAAAATCTTCTTCTGCTTTTGATGACAAAGTACATTAAAACTGGCCAAAAACCCTAGTTCCATAAACAATCAGAACATATAGATATCCATACTAAATATATATGGAATGAGTTCAAAACGAGGACTTAAATATCCTGCATGTGCCCAGTGAGAAGCAAACTGCCAACATACTGATGAACTGCATTCCTCATGTTCAATATGAATGCTTATCATATCATACTTTATTCACCATTTAGATCTTGTACAAAGATATGGGCTTTGTTAAAGCTTATAAAACTAAAAGCTTACAAACTAAATTACACACATAAAAGGCATTCAATTAATTTTTAAATAAGACTAATTTTTATGAAGCATAGTCAAGAGAAACTGTAATTTAAATATTCTTCCATTGAATAAAAACAGCCTTCCATTAAAAATGTTTTTAGGGCCAATTTGTACCTCTTTTCCAAAGTTATACTTTTAACGTTATCTGGCAATTTGTTGTATAATAATACTGCATTATGTTCAAAACTATGTGTAAATAAGGTTGTATTGTGATTTATAATATGCATATCTGCTTTACCCCTTGTATTGTATGTACTTGTGAATTTGCTTTGAATTGACAGATCCAAGATCTTGTCATGACGAAGACTTCTAGATATAATGAAAGTATTTTTAAAATGTTATAATATGGTTTACAATTGGTGGTGGAAGATGAAGTATTTACAATGTATCATATTGTTCTTTTCTGCAATCTAAAAATTTTTATTACATCTTTTACATTACCACAGCTTAGTATTGTATAGGTCATTACAGAATGGAAGTAAAATATATAATTCTCAACATACTTGTATTTACAGATTCTCTCATATATTTAATAAAGAATGTAATTTTACTTAGTTTCAATGCTAGCTGTTCGTCTAACCATATTCCTAGAAATTTAGTATTTGGTACATAGAGAAGTGGTTTGTTGCTTAAATATAAATTTGGAAATTGTGCGGAGTTCTTTAATTTATGCTAAAATCCTATAGCAACTGATTTGTCATCATTAATTTTTGGTTTATTCATTTGGAATCAATTGACAAGCTTGTTATTAATGTGATTTGATAGCTCATTAGAGTTTTTACCCAACATTAATATACTGGTGTCATTAGCAAAAAGCATCAATTATAAGTTACTGACTGTTGTAGACAAGAGTTTGACCTAAATCATTAATGAATAAAAGAAAAAGAAGTGGGTCTAATATTGAACCCTGGGGTATGCCTTGAAGTACTATTTTCTCTGAGGAAATTTCACTTTTAATTTCACCCATCTTTTTGTCTACATAATCCAAATATACAGTTTGGGATCTATTTACATGGTAAGATTTAAACCATTGCTAACATCCTCTAATACCATCTGCTTGCAACTTGTTCAGTAGAATATTGTGATCTACAAGATCAAAAGCCTTAGAAAGATCCAAGAAAATACCAATGGGCAGCTCTTTCCTATCTAGTGCTATATACACATTTTCTAAAAATTTAATCAATGCTGAGGCAGTAGAGTTTCCTTTCTGAAAGCCATGTTATCAGTGTGCTAAGATATTGAACTTTTGTAAACGATTTTCTCTAGCACTTTAAAAAAAAAAAATGATGAGATTGAAATAGGTCTGAGTTGCTTATTTTTTCTCTAGAACACTTTTTGAACAGTGGTTTGACTTTAGAGAGTTTAAGAATATCTGGGAAAGTCCCTGAGCTAAATAATAGGTTTACTAAATAATATAGTGGTTTTAGCATAGGGTGATGGCACGGTTTTAATAAATAATTTGAGAACCCATTAGCATCCATGGATTTTTTATTTGTTAGACTTAAAATCACCGAGGCTATTTCTTTTTCATCTGTGGGTGCCAGATACATACTTAAGTTTGTTTTATTACATGCATAAGAAGCTATGGAGATATTACTCATTTGATTTTGTGAAACATTTGCAATTTCAATGAAAAACTTATTGAAATATTCGGCTACTTGTCCAGGGTCCTTTACTAATTTGTTTTGGTTCCTGAGACATATATTCATTCCTGTTTTGTTCAAGTTTTCTTGTTCAGCTTTAATTGCATCCCACATTGATTTAGATTTGTTCACTGCTTCCAAAATATTTTTATTATTAAACATTTGTTTTGCTATCCTGATTACTTTGTTATAGTTAGCTTTATACTTGTGTAAGTAATCAAGAAAATCTATTGGAGCTTTATTGTTCTTTGCATATTTGCAGAGGAATTTTAGTCTTTCATATAATTTACAAATGCCTTTGGTTACCCACTGCTTTTTAGAGGAGTTATTGACATTTACTCTTTTAGTGGTTAAAGAAATATCAGCATCACAGGCTTTGTTTAAGGAATTCTTTTGGTAAGCTGAATACCATGTTTCTTTTTATAAGAAATAATTTAGACGGTTTATGGTTTCACAATTAATCAATTTTATGTATTTGTGAATTGCTTTTGAATGATGAGAATTTAAATTGGTTATATTTTCATTTATTAAACATAATAACTGACAATAATGATCTGATAATCCAGTGTCAAAGACCTTTATTTTGTATTCCCCCAAGCGAGAGTTTAATATAATTTTATCAATGGCACTTTTGCTACCCTTTTGGGAACACTTACAACTGCTTGCAGCCCATAGCTCTCTAACAAAATCCCCTGTGATTATAACGTTCTTTTTGGTTTGGTCTATAGAACCTAAAATGGTCTCTAATTTCTCATATAGAATTTTGACATCAATACTTAGGTTACTGTATATACAAATAATTATCAATTTATAATCTGATAATTCAATAAGACTGGCTTAAAAATACTCCTCAGCAGCTACATGTTTCAATTATTGCAAATTTTTAAAGTTTATATGATTTTTTTTATAAAAGAACATGATGCACATTATTATTATTTTTTTTGTTGTTGTTGCAAGAATTGCTAACAAGCAGTAATTTGGAACATTGAAGCCTAATATTTCATTCTCAATAAACCAATGCTCTGTAAGGCATATTATGTCATGGGAGTGGTTAGACAGTAGTACTTCAAGATTTAATTTCTTATTTCTTAAGCTCTGAACATTTTGATGAAAAATTGAGAAAGAGCGTGCTATGGTATTTCCTTTTTTTAGGGGTGTCATCAGTGTTTTTTTGTAAAAATCTACTTCTAACAGATTCATACACTTTTCCTATTTCACTATTGATTTGTTTATACTTATTTGTGTTATAACTACTGGTCATCGATTTAGCATCCACCTCACTATCAATTAGTTCCCCTTAAGTTCCGAATTGATTACACCACATAATAACTTTCAAAAGTTTAGGTGAAGACCGTCCATTCCAAATTCATTCTTAGTTACCCAAAAATTTCCATCCACAAAAGTACATTGTTTAATGGAACATACTGGTTAGGAGTGATTTAATGAGTACAAAAGTAAACAGTGTAAACATTAAGGGGAAATGTTAAGAGTCAATATTTAATTGGTATTGTATTCTCTTTTATATTTAGTTGTATGAAAGTTGTTATACCTGAAATGTGTAACTCTCCAGTCTCTTGTGCTGTAAAGTGCTATAATGTCATCTTTAATGCATCTGGCTCATAATGTGTAGCAAGGTGTAGTTTTTTAATAAATCCAGTAATATAAATGCTTGTTATGTTCATGTTTAGTAATTTGATATAACAATTGAAGATAAAGTGGAAAAAAAAGTTGCATTTGTAGCTTCCTTATCAAAGCACCATTATAGTATTCTTCATTTATATCATCAATAATATGATAGTCACATTGTTCTGTATTGTTTTCTTCCTTGTTAACTGAGTTAGTTTCTCAGTTTTGGTTAATTTTCTATGGAAAACTGAATCAAATTTAGGAGTTTATAGTAACAGTGTACCTTCCTTTTTCTTTTCTTCAAATAATTTACAGTATTTTGCACCAATGAAATTTTCTACCATCCATATTTTATGAAAAAGGCTTCAGCACATTAAAAAACAACTACATTGTTCAACAAACAATAACTACAAATGTGTACTAAAAAGGCATAATAGATGCGCACATGCTCCGAAGCAAAGTAACAGTATAGACAACAGCTATTGGATTACAAGTTAAAACTTATCTCTCACATATAAAAATACTAGATACCTCTTTTGTTGATCTAATACTGCCTTTTTTCTTTATAGAGGTAGGAAATGTAGTTTTAGGAAAATGATATATTGCTGCCTTGGTTCTAGGTCCCTTTGGCCTCTATTAAACAGATCTGGCTTAAGCATCATCATCTGGATATTTACACTCCTATCCACACCTCATACCACTATGAATAAAGCTTAGGGGCATTTTGTCAGCATTTTTGAGGAACACTAAGTTGTGGTATTGGTCTTTAATTTTAACATTTCTCTTAATAACTGAAAAAAAAAAAAAAAAAAAAAAGTGGTGATTTGTATCAGAGACCTAAATCACTATCCTGGATAATTTCTATTTTGTTAACATATGAATACAACACTGTTTAATGCAGAATTGCCAGTCCAGTTTGAGTGTCCCTCATTATAAATTAACTTAAGTATCTGGACTCTCAGCCAAGCTTAATAAAGAGCAAATAGTCCACATGATCTCATGGCAAACTAATGCCTGGTTCACAATGAGCTTCTCGCTTGGCAATGATAGAGGTAATCAAAGAACTTGCACTCCTTAATAGCAGTAG
The DNA here is from genome assembly GCA_030762935.1 of Hymenopus coronatus. Classification (NCBI taxonomy): domain Eukaryota; kingdom Metazoa; phylum Arthropoda; class Insecta; order Mantodea; family Hymenopodidae; genus Hymenopus; species Hymenopus coronatus. The sequence continues at coordinate 99,433,967 of CM060900.1, read as the reverse complement.
TAAAGAAAAACCACAAACTTAGGGTCTTCTTTGTTCATTAAACTAAAAATTAGAAGGAATTAATTAAAAATTCAGATTTTACTTAAAAACTTCAGGTGTATTCTAAGCCTTTAGATTATCTTTGGGCTCACTAGTGGTTAATACATACTTCTGCTTGCTAAATTGTGTCCTCTTTAGCTTGCAGAAGGAATGAGAGAAAATAAAAAGTTTGCTGATGCTACAATGCAAATGTTAGAAAATAACACAGAAAAATTAGAATAATTACCTTTCATTATTTGCATATAAAATGGTTTTAATAGATTTTCATCTCCAAGGGCCTGAACTTTTCGATGAAACAGGAACACCAAGTATTTCCAATCTGATTCATTGACAAATCTTTCCTAGAGCAAAATAAAGAACAATGCATTAGCTAACAGCATGAACAAGGAGAATTACATGCATGCATCTGAAAATAAATAAATAATAATAAAAACCTACAGATTTCTTCCGACTGTTTGATTTTTGGTCACATACTCAGAAAACAACATATAGTGTACATAATTTTTTTTACAGTTTTTCAAACTGCTCACATTTTTATTCATAATTTTAATCACTTTTTGACATGGTGATGTAAAATACTCCTTTGGCCCTAAATTTTATTGTATCACTTCTAAATGTTTAATTTGAACTTAATATACAACATAAAGGAATTAATGTGTAGAACTTTCTTAATTTTAATTGGTTTAAGAAAAAAGAAAAAAAAAGAAAAAAAAAAAAACTTTTTATAAGCATGTTATTGTATTTGTTAACCTTTTCACATTAAGTTATGGAAAATAATTAATTTCTGCTGGATTATTTCATGCATTTTTAATACATGCAATTTTTAAATCCATAATCAAGGTCATCAGCTGTAAAGTGTGGCTCAGGTATTTTAGTGATGAAAATTTGGAGAAAAAGGAACCGAGAAAAATTAAATTCGAAGTTCAATGTGGTGCATTAGCTAAATGGTGCAGGGGCAATTAAATATCCATTTGTGTTTTTAAAATACTTGAGATTAAAAAGGCCAAAGTAGAATGAAAAGTTGTAATAAGCAGGCATTATTTTATATATATAAACACACACCTTTTACTAACCAAATTTCACTGATTAATTACATTAAGATTGTTTTGTATCTATTTTTTCTAATGCAGAGAAAAATAAAAGAATAAATGCTAGGTAGATGCAACATAGAATTAGAACCGTGCCATAGGCTTGCCCAGTTAAGACCAACATCTTTGAATGATGTATGACCATAAGTTTACTCAGTTCTTTCATAGCAGTAGCTGAATCTCATTTATTACCAAGTTATAATCTGGACAGGATTATCTATGATTACCTTAGCAAACTGTAGAATAGCCTGTGGGCAGAAGTCAAGAACAACTGAAATAGCTTCACGTGTTGGAACACCCAGCACCTGCAGACTCAGACTTCCATATAGTCTTGGATTTGTCTGCACATATTTGTGTACTTCTACCAAACATTCCTTTGGCAGTTGTGCATATGATAATAGGCACTGTAACAATAACCATAATTCATGTTTTGTATTATATAAGCAAAAGCTGTAAATTACTTAATTACCCCTTCATTGACATTATACATATTACAACATAAATAACACTATCTGTATTTAGCTCCTAGCATTTTCAAATGGAAAAGTAAATGATACATTCCCTATGCTCCCTTGTTTCCTATGCCCCTCCTACCCTTAGATATTCATATATAATGTGGTTCCTGCTTCAGACGTGCATCCAGTGTCTAGAAGTGAGTTGGCATATAGAAAATGAACAGTCACATGCCATTTATATAAACCTCAAATATTTTCTAACAATTTAAGCCCACCCTACTTCTACTACTGTTATTCATTCTCCTCTCATAAACAAATACAGCAGAAGCACACTTATGCAAAATTTGTTTCTATGTTTTTTTTGCAGATATGCTAATCTTTTTGCATTATACTTAGTTCAATTATGTATACATATATATTTTTGATTAATATGCTTTCTCATTAATATGCTACACTTTTCTGGATCCCACATAAGAAATATAATAATTTATTTACTCTTTTGTACACTATATTTATACTATGTTAAGATATACTATGGTTTCTGCATACTGTAGATTTCCATTCCTTATAGTTGCAGTGGGCATGTTGAATGAGCTATAAATAATCAGAATGCATTATTGCTAGGCTCATAGGAAAGAAAGTTTTACAATTTCTTTAAACTGGTATAAATCAATACTCTGAACTTCTTTTAGTTTGAATTACAAAGAACAATATTAATATGCATGTAATTACCCTAAACAGTGCGCTATATTTATTATAATCCACCAGCTGTAAGTTGGCCTTTGGTTATTAGAAAAAGAGGGAAATATTCACCATCTCTTTCTTTTTGTGTCCTCCCTCTTTTATTATGAACCGGGCAGGACACAAACACCTTTCGGATGATCTTTCTTCATCTATTCTTCTACTTCACTTGCAAAAGTTGCAACACCACCGATGCCTTCATACCTTCATGCCACTGCAGATAATTAGGAACCATAATAAGAGTTTTAAAATGGATTGACTTGCTAAAGGAAAGAAACCCAAGGGATTTTCCACAGCTGTTTTAGACAAGGACAGTAGAAAAAGTGCCAACTTAAAGTATGTGTACTGGATTTCACTTATTACTTTCTCTTATTAAATAATACATATTCAATCTAATAAACAGTTTTGAGTACCATAAAATGCTTTTACGTTGTCTTGTTTACACATTATTTTAACCACCTCTCTTTGAAAATGTATAACTTAGCTATGCTCAACTTATAACAACATTTTGGTAAAAATTGCAACTATTATTACACTCTAGATTGGTGTTAAGTTAGGCTATGACTTTCAGATAATACATTTCCATGTCCTACAGTTTTTTTACTTGGAAAGCTTTTTCATTCTGCTGAAATACATTTATAGTAATTTGGAAAATTATGTTTTGGTGCCGTTTAAACAGAGAATGTCATCATTTGGGGAAAATCCTAAAAAAAAACTTGTATTATTATTATTATTATTATTATTACCACCAAAATATTCAGTAATCATTGGCTATTTTTAGTGGGGCAATTTTTCTAACTTTGCACAAGCTGTTACATAGAACTATTATGTATACTTTGGTTTTGTAGCATAGTGCTACTAGACTCTTTAGAGTTTGTCATGAAAAAGGCATGGCTTACAGCAAACAAAGGGTAGCTGGTTAGTAGAGGGGAAAAGGGGAATGTAGCTATAGTGGGGATTTGGGGCTATTTCAGTTATGTCATATACACGTGCCTGTATGTATATTGATTGTTGCCGTTTTATTTCTGATACGAGCAAGGTAGCTTTTTTTGTTCGCAATGCCATTTTAGATGTTAGGCGACTGAGAAAAACTTATTAAACAGTTAGACACTGATCATCCTAATCTTTCACTAATATAAAAACACAAATCACAGTGACACTCTTTCAATCTAGACTGGTACAAGAAGAAACCACAACTGACAGCTAATGAGATCAAGAAAACATTGTTTTGCTTTAACTGTTTGTTGTTTGATGGTGAGGCTTCATGAAAAGATATATTAGTGACCTCAAAATTTTTCAGAAAAAATTAAGTCACATGAAATAAGTTTTTCTAGCATTGGGAAACTCCTTAAAATTAAGCTTGTTTGGAAAATGTTATGTTTGAATGAAGGTTATAGCCTATCTGTTACACAACACACGAAAACGGGCAGATATTAAATAGAATTATTGCTTGCCTAAAAGTCAATGAAGGACACACAATTGCTCTATGAGGATGTAACAAAAGCAAAGAATAGTTAATAGAAGCATATTCTTGGATTTAGTAAATTAAATTCCTAAACTAGATAACAGCTTTCATTAATATTTGGGGGCTGCGCCGTGGCCGAGTGGTTAGACCACTTGCCTTTCACCTAGATGTCCCGGGTTTGATCCCAAGCAACCACATGTGAGATTTGTGGTAGACAAAGCGACGCTGGGATGGGTTTTCTCCAGGTTCTCCAGTTTCCTCTGCCATCGCATTCCACCGGTGCTCCATCTTCATTCATGTATCATCAGTGTCACTGCCTGTGGTGCCATAAGTAGTTAAAGCGGGCGTTAAACACTACCAAAAAAAAAACTTTTGGAGGAATTCAAAGTAAACAAATATACATCAGCAATAATACAAAATGAGTTATTGGAGTGAATGTACCAGGTTTACAAAGAAATCCTCCAGAATAGTAAAAAAGAAGCATATTTGTCTGTACAAGCTGATGAAACCAGTAACATCTCCAATAAGAGACGGTTGATAATGATACGCAATTTACTCATTTCTTGCCAAGTGAATTACACTTGAATATAAAGTAGCGTTTAGCACAGGCTCTTTGCCAGTCATATCCTATTTACATTGTGTCTTGTACTATTTTCTGATTATTAAGCTCTACACAGTATTCTAAGTACCATTTCTGCTCTCTTTTCACTGTCCGATTCAATTTCCTTTTCTACCTTCTTATGGCATTTTTCCTTCTAATTTTGAATCTTTTTTCTGAAACATGAGCTTTTCCACATATATCAGTCCCTTCACAACAAAAAATAGTTCAGTGCCCTCGCTATCATACATATGAAACATTGGTTCTACAGTCATGATATTGCATGGGTGTGGAGGGATAGAAGCAGTGCACAACTGTCTCTTTTCTGAATCTCCACTGCCTTTGCATGTTGCATGCCAGACAAAACTTATGTGCTGCCACACAAACATCAATGAAAAGAAAATTCATATTGTGAAACACAGAAAATTGAAGTGGAAGCTAATATTAATAGCAAATGGGCCTCCTTTAATATGCTGCGGGTTTAATCAAAATATGCACATTTTTCTCAAAAGTAGATTTTATCCGTTCTCAAATGGTTAGGTGAGGTCGTGCTTCGTGCTGAGAATTTTGATTTCCAGAAAAATATTTTATTAATCTGCTTGCTGTATTATAGTGCTTGTTGCAACTACAGTCCCTGATAGTTTGAACATCTCCATTAACCCATTGCCAGAATTTTTAAAATTACCTTTCTCCTGTATTCTTATATCGAGTTATTCAAACAAAATAATAAAACAAAACAAAAAAGACAAACAAAATAAAAAAAAAGGCCATTTTGAAAATATCTATATTTATTGAGAGGGTGTTGGGGTAGTGCAGTTTAATTTGCAGCTCTTGTGCTGAGGATCAGTGTTTAACTGCTGGCTCCGGGGTGGTGATTTCAAGTTGGCCCTATCCATGCCTCCAATAAGGAAATATCCCCAAGAGCCAATGTGGTTTGGAGTCCATGGTAAAGACTGTAGGTCCTCTCATTTCACTGCCATCCTCATCATCACCCAAACATTGAAGGTAATGGATACCATCCGCAGGGTGCCTCCACCTTAGAAATGGGTGGCCATTCACTTGGTGGAAATAGGTAATTTCCAAAGGTCAGTTAGACTATAAGGGAAGTGTTAGTTACTATTTATTGAGATAAAATGTGAGATAAAACCTATTACCTGTTTTCTTTTGAGTATTCTTCACCTCAAGTAGTTTTGCTGTATCAAGCTGATTACAAAAGGATATCCAAATAAAAGTTAATCTTTTCACGGTATAAAGTCTTTTGACCCCTTCTTGGTTAGCCATTTGAATATGTGCACTACTGTTGACATCATTTAAATTAATGATGGTGATTTAACTGTACTGATATTCAGAGTTTACCCCTTTATGCTTTAAATATACTGAGTGGGGAAAAAAAAAGAAAACAAAAAACCCATAATTATGAAAACATTAACCACATACACTAGGCAACCATTATATTTCATTGATTTTGTTTTATATTATAGTGGAAGATTGGCATTTAACTCGAGTATAACACAAATTGACAAGCTGGTTAATGTATTTCTTCATGGACTGCACACGGCCCACAGTTCATAGGAGCATAGGAACCTAAGCTGTTTGTGTCACATCATAATGTAATCATATGAGACTGAACACTTAACTCGCTCTTTCTCCTTATATTTTAAATAATACACATATATGGTATTTAATGGTATTTCTGACACCAAGGTACAGTGTAAATAGTACTTTTGCAAGTTGTACTATTCCATGTGGCCTGTAAAATGCTTTACATCTTGAGGTCTTAACAAACTTTATACATTTATGGCATAGTTGATATTATCTTTTGAACTATGACCAGTGCAAAACTCTTAGGTCAACATACTGCACCTATTCAAATATGCCTACAATTAACAACATAAAAATCCACTATGAAAAATAAAGGAAGTATGAGCTGCCATATTTCTACACAATGGCGGAGATGTTTATAATTCTTTCATGATTACCTAATTTAGCAAAAGTTGACCATAAATTCAAGTGAATATAAAGGACTAAAACAGTCTGCACAAGACAACATTCAGTTCTTATAACTGATGCACGAGTGCAACTAACTAGACATGGGGCGATTCATGAACAAATCATTCATATGAATGACTACAAGGAAAGAATCATATGAATCGTGTCAACCTTGTCATGAATCATTGTTGAAAAAGAATCACGAGAATCATGCTAGTCTCAACATGAATCATCATTAAAAAAGATTCACATGAGCCGAAAAGAACAGCATGAATCATGGCAACTATTGCAGGTATCGTCGTTCAAAAAAAATCACAGATTTGAAGAATTGTGAGCAGTTATTGGGGTTTGGTTTTCTTTTGCTTCCACCTTTTAAAGTTCCAAACTGAGCTTTGATGAAAACTTATGAGCGCACACGATGATGCACACAGGGATTTATAACCATTTATTTTATTGTGAGAAAATAAATAGTACTGAAGCCATGAGGCTAAATATAAGAATATATAAAAATATAAAATGTATAAAATAAAATATATAAATTATGTATAATATACATAAGAAAACGAACACTGCTGATCATTGCTGAAGCTGCCATGAGCGTCTTTTTATTGTTTAGGCATGAATTATTTTGCACGTAAAAGCAAACGTTAGATTTACAACTGTTTTAATATATATATATATGTTTATTTATTTTTTGCAGTCTCTTACATATAATAGATGCACAGCTTAATTGTCACTAGATTTACAAGATATACAACTTCAGAAACAAAATTTTAGAACAAATAAAGCAATTATGCTCCAACATAACAGGTATAGGAACATATTATTCTAATACATTAAAATTACTTTGAGTATTTCTGAGGAAAATAAAAATTATTCTGGGTACTAGCGTTGCTTTATAATGATGTATTTATAAAAATTACATGACTTAGAGGCACGCAACTGCAATAGTGATGAATAATAATTATTGTGCATAATAACATTACACAAATACCACCATGCAGTCAAAGTTTAGGTGTCAATTTTAGACAAACTTTTTATGTCCCCCCCCTCAATAATGGAGGAAATTTTACCAAATATGTTTGTAATAGATGGAAAAGAGTAAAACTTTTTTTATAATTACTATTTTTATGCTAAAAGAGCTACCATTTGACTATCATCCCCTTGTATACTATAAGTCAAACATAGAGAAAGCATGGCGACAATTAATGAATTGTGAACGAATTATATGAATCGATTACTGAAAATTAAATCGCTCGACCCAACTCTACAACTAACACACCTCTTTATACTACCCTCCATATGCTAAACAAGATAATCAATGGTAGAACACCCGCCTGCTCTGGATTTGATTCCTGGGTGAGGTTAGGGATTTTTCTCTAGCTCAGATTATTCCCTATCCTCCCCACAGTCTGGAAGTATAAGTGTGTGTGTGTGATATAACAATTAAAATTAACAATAAATAGAAACTCCACGACATCAGCACATAAGTTAACACTATTAACAATAGGCAATATTTTCCAAAGGGAAATGCTGCTTATAGGACTACACATTTAAAAGCAAGGTATACATTGGCCAAGGGGAGGGGGGAGAGAACAAAATAATAATAATAAAAAGATGATCAATCCTGTGAAATTTTATATAAGCACAACAATAATAATAATGATAAATTACACCAACAGTAACATTCAAAGCACAACTTACTCATCTTCATTCCCAGAATCCTCATTGGTGTCCATACTGGGCTTGGGAGGCTCATTAAAAACACCTTCAATCTCTTCATTCTCAAGCATTACAGAGCTTCAGCAAGAAAGAACCCTGGCACATTGATATATAAAAGAAACATGCCAATTGGTAATAATGACAAAATTAGCGTCTAGCATTGCCAAAATTAACACTGGATTTCACTTACCAATAAATCCAATAATGCCTCTGTGGAATTACTGAAACTTCCTCCCACATATAAGGTGAAGTATCCCTAACATGACTGAGATGAAGCATTCATATAATTCTATACACAAACATCCAAAACTATGCTAACTGTAAATGTATGTCCATATTTACATGAGTAATGGTACTATTTGATTTCAAAATAAGAGTAGGTACCACCACATCAACAAAAAGCTGAGTACTGACTGCTGCAGTGTTTTGCATATGTACAGAATGACATATTTCCCTGTCATCACAGAATGTTTACAAGTAACACAGGAAGTTTCAAAAATGAAACAAATGCTGTTGTTCAAAAATAATGCATGTTACTAATGGCTTAAGATGTCTTACTGTATCCTTTGAAAAACTGCATTTTTGTACTCCATTCAGACATTCCGGTAACCTTCTGATCCTGTCAAAGACTGTCAGAATCACATGTGGCATATGACACATGTCAATTTTAAATGGCAACCAATGTCAAATCTCTGTACATTAGACAATCGTGGTTCATATATGAATTAATCACAGTCCATCAGAGAGTTTTATGTTAGAATGAACCTAATAGGTTAGTTCCAACATGTGATTTATGCCATCGCGGTGACAAATTTTTTTCCATAGATTTGGCCAAAAACGATTGGCTAGCAAGATTACATCATATAATCTGCTAGTTGTGGGAACTGCTAGCATAAAACAACATACACGAGCTTTAATCTTCATATTGCATTTCATTCTTGCTATACTCAACTTTGAACATTTTTAAGTTACCTTGGCATTTTAGTACATGTTCCAGGAATTAAATAGGTCATCCAGGTTTACATGGGCAGGATGTATTTTTCCCATAGTACCTAACCACTTAGAGTGGTTTTACCTGTGTGATACAGAAGTTTAAGGGACCATTCGCAAACTTTGTGTGTCATTTGTCTGCTGCTGGTGTTTTGCTTCCTACACTGTTTAAGGTGTAGGTGCGGTGGGCCACTTGAGCAGTTGCTTCTCCAAATGGTGACCACACCCAATGCTTTTATTTGACAAGTCAATTAATTACACTAAACAACACTTATTTGGGATTTTTGCTGGAAAATGTTTTGAAGGAATTAAGTTTCCTTCATTTTCAACCGGAAATCAACTAATTCCTTGTGATGAAGCTGGCGATGCTGTGAGAGCTGTCTCCTTTGGTGATAGTTCAATGAACTTGCTAAACACATCCTTCTGCAGAGTGTAGAAATTGAAAATCCTGTTTCTCTTTTTTAAGATGAAGATGTGTTACCGTGTGGCCAGCTCTTGTTTTCCTGTTATGTGTTTTCAGAAGTTTTGGTTTTGAATTTATATTGTGTTTTGTCCAAAAGTGGGTGTCAACTGCTGACTTTTCTAATTGTTTTTGATTTATGTTTCTGAAGTGTTCTTTGGAACTTGTTTCTAAATTTATTTTTGTTTTTCCAATATAAATCTGATTACAATACTTGCATTCCATTTTGTATATGCCCAATTTTTTCTTTGCTGGGATGACATCCTTGATATTTGAGTCTAATTAATTTTTTATGCTGTGATGGTTTACTGGTGCTAGCTGAATGTTGTATTCTTTGAACATTTTTTGAAATTTAAAATAAGAACTGAAGCTTTCCTGATGACGTATTAATTCAAAATCTTCTCGGGCTTCTAACCAGGTAAAAACTTGGCTTGATACCAACATTTCGAAGAAGTGCATCTTCCTCGTCTTCAGGGTGAACTGATGGCTTGCGGAGACTGGATTGAAGCTAACATCTGATTGGTTCGATATTATGGCCTGGTATTTAAGATGACTGAGACATGGGCACGGACTTCGTAGAAAACTATTTATAGCAGTTATACGGTTAATGTTTTGTGTTTTAGCACTGACCTGCTAGAAAACAAGCCTTGGAAGACTCCAGGTAGTGGATTAGGTGCTAAGGCTCTTTAACATCGGTGTCCATGCTGAATTTAGCTGTAGGCCAGAATCGCAATTTAGATTATTTGTTTCAGATGAGATGACTAAAGTTTCTTTTATTCTCCTTTCCCAGTAGTTCGAACACTTTGCCACTATCTTGGTGTTGGTAAAGTTAGCTCTGTTGCTTTGTTCTATACAGTGTTCAGCCCATGTCTTAAATACCAGGCCATAATATATCATGCGAACCAATCAGATGTTACCTTCATTCCAGCTCTTATAAATACCAGTCTCCGCAAGCTCTATCCATCAGTTCACCCTGAAGACGAGGAAGATGCACTTCTTCGAAACGTTAGCAACAAGCCAAGTTTTTACCTGGTTAGAAGCCCGAGAAGATTTTGAATTTTTGAAATTTGTCAAACGTCCATGGGTGGTATGTGAATTTCTTTAAGCTCATCTTCTGTTCTACTGCCGAGAGAGTTCTATGGAGTAAGTGTGTAGGATGTGAGATGTGAATCCATGCCCTGTATCATAGATGATTCTTAGTGCCATGATCTGCAGTCTGCAAAAAACGGTTGGAATTGCCAATCCCAGGTGAATAATTGCCTGATACATGTGGTGTGAAAATGAGCCTGTAGTTGAGGACTCCAAGGTATATGGTGGCAGCAACCCAAGGGATTCGCCTCTACAACCTCAGAGCCTGCTCCGGCCACCAGTGACGAACTTTCACCAGGAGAAGATCCAAGTTCTTTCCCTGACTATCCCCCAATTTTCATTCCACTGGCTAATGACAGTGAAGTGGGGGGGGAAAAGTAACAGGCATTCTGGTTCTTTGTCACTATGAGGACACTGTATGCATATTGGCATATCCACTCTCACCCTGAAGTAGCAGTCCTGAAAAAAGCTGCTTATCAGGGGGAGATAGGGTAGAGGAATGTCTACCTCCTTGAGTTTGTGCAAAAGGCCTTAATGCCACAAACATGGCATCTTGGGTTAAAATCCAAGAGCTTTTAAACCCAACCCCCAGTTAGTAGTAGCCAATCGTGTAGTTCTGAAAGTCCATAGTTAAAGGTATTTCCATTAGATACTGACATTTGCTACATACTGATTCTAATGTGCTCTGACTGGATCATAAGTCTGTTGAAATGCCAGAATTCATAACATAACTATGGTCAGAGTTTCTAAATGCAGACTTTCATAGGCTGAGCCTATGCCGATCAATGGTCACGCATGTATATTTGGAATTTTGATGAAATACAATGCAAAGTTGTTTTTTCAGACTAGAAGAAAAAACATTCACTGTTTTACAAAATCTGCAAAACTCATGTTACTTGTGTAAAAATCATATAATTTGCACAAAAATTTATTTTGTCACAAATGCAAAAATTAAAGAACTCTACAAATAACTATTAATTCTTTTTATTTGCACAATAACACTATTGTGTACTTTATCATTCAAAACACCACTCCCAATACTTTTACAATCTATTAAAAACAAAATTTGTCCTGCATCCTAACAAACCATTCTGAAAATGTCTGGCAGTCAACAATCTAAACTAAGTGGAGTTTAACAATAAGTAGTATACCAAGTCAACATAAACACTCATAAGCTTCACAAATTTTATTTAATACCTTGAACATAATTCATTCTTATTTGAGGGCATTGTCAGTAATTTGTCATCTGTACGGTTTCCTTGTTGCTTCCTATGGCAAATCTATGGGAGGCATCTGGCATCATTTCCATGAGTTTTAGTAACATGTTTTCTTCTGACTAAATGTTGAGATGGAGTTGACTGAACACTCAAAGTTTTCACTAACCATACACTTAACATAGGAACATGTTTTCAAAGGCTTTTGCTCACATTATCAACTACTGTCAACTGGCTGAGTACATGGTAACAGTTTGGTTAGTGGTGTCACATCTGGCAGCATAAATTAGAACCATTTTGTGTTAAAGTTTGTCATTTGGAATTTCAATGTTCATGACTCATCCTTCGTTCTTCTTAATGAACATCTTCTCCTAGAACTCTAGCTCCTTAAAATTTCTTGCAGGCTTTAACAATTTGATATCTTCACTTATGTTATAGTTGGTTGTCCAAAAATGGTTGGCTACTGCTGATTTGTCTGTCTGTCTGTCTGTCTGTCTGTATCTAATGTTCCTAAAGTGTTCTTTCTGTCTAATCTTTATAAACTTCTCTTAGTTTTTCCTATGTAGATTTTGTCACAATCTAAACATTTAATCTGATATACTCATTTTTTGTTTGGTTGTGGTTTGTCCAGTTTGTTGGATTTAATTAAATTTTGTATAGAAAATCTACTCTGAGGAGCCAAGATGATACTTTTTTTGAAAATCTTTTGAAATTTATGCATAGCATAGCAGTTATGTTGCATGTCCTGTTTCTCATTTTTGAGTGTTGTGATTTCTTTCAAGTTGTTTTTTTTTTTTTCCTTGTTCTCCATTTCTCTGCTATCCTGACGATTTCTGCATATATATTCTTTAGTATATCCCATATTATTCAAAGTTAATTTAACTAACCTATGTGCAACATGTACCTGCATTAATTTTATGGTGATTGAAAACTCCACCTCAAAATTTAATCCTAAATTTGTTTTCAATGTGTTAAGTTCCTTTTTCATTGAACTTTAATGTTTTCTTCTGTTGGTGCATTTAAGTTCATTAGGCAGGACTCGGATGTCTTCATATCAATTTCTTTTCCATGTATCCAATTCTGTCTTCTTGTTTATTACTTAAGAAGATTGAAATGGATACATGAAAAAAAAATTATATGAAGAGCTTTTTGTCCTGCCTAATGAACTTTGATGTACCACGGTGTCTTCCATAGGTTCATCATAGGAAGTATTGAGAAAACCTTCCAGTCCCCAAATTGCTGACAATGCCTTTAAGTGAGGTGAAATATGTTCAAGGTATTGAATAAAATTTGTAAAGCTTACAAACATTTGTGTCGACTCAGTATCCTATTTATTGTTAGCCTTTGCTTCAGAGTGATAATTCCAAATATTATCAATCTACAAATAAGTGGAATTTGTTTACTGCATATAATGAAGTTTAGAACCTTGGCTTATTTGAATATAATTTTACCTTGCAGAAAACAATCTTGAGGTTTAAACAAAGGCTCTAAGAATGATGTATCACTATGTTATTTGATTAAATTTGTAGGTATGTTATATATTTATGATTTTCTTTACATTTGAAAATCAAATATTACCTGTAGTTTGAAGAGAGTGCAGCTTGGAATATCTTTATCCCTTGCTTTGGGTATGCTGTTAGAGTCATCTGAGCTAGAGCCTTCTTGTAGTGAAATAAGTTTTTGTGACAAATCAGGTGCAAAAGGTGGCATCTTGCTGAGATACGCAAACCGATGCTCTTCACAAAGTACCTGTGGAAATAATAATCTCTTAAATTTTTCTTGATTAGAATAGATTATGCATCTTCTTTACCTATAAGGTGGCAAATAAAATTATTTTGGGCTTATTTGCTCTTAATTTACATGACATATGCTTTTAAAAAAGCTGAGACACACTGGAAATAAAATATACGTAGGACTTCATCCAATCAGAAACTAAGGCTAATAAGTAACATCCACAGATGGACACACAAATTTTACAAGTTGCAACTGTTAAAAATGTGAACATTTAAAAGCTAAGAGGGGATATATATTAAAATAAACTGCAACTGATTTACCTGTGCTTTGATTAACTATTACTTGGAAGCATTCACAATTCTACAAGCAACTTCTATTACAAATTCTGCAGGAACATCTTGCAAAAAAAAAAAAAAAAGGGTAATAATTAGTCAACCACAGAACAGAAGATATGGAAGAGGTACCCTGAAATTGGTCTTCCTGAATGAATGGGAAGTGGAGTTAAAAGTGTAAATTTTATCAAAACTCAACAAGTTAAGTGTTTGTTTATTTATTTAGTTTTATGCATCAGTTCTAAACCTGAATGAGTAGCATACTGTTCTAACCACTGATGATGTAATGGGTATACATGGGAACATTGGTGAAATGAATAAATACACAGAGTGAGAATATTTATTCAGAAATTTGTGCCAATAAATATGTGATGTTAAGTCAGGGAAACTAGGCTTATGATATTATTTTGGATATCAGAAAGAATATCCTCAAAGGTATAGCACAATTGTGTGATCTTAATAAGTGCTTCAAGAGCTCTGCAAGTTCGGGATACAGTGAATGCCTTTTGATGATAACATATATAAATTAATTTGATGACAATATATATATATATATATATATTGAAATTTCTGGGAAGAATCATGAAGTCCTCTTTATTCTGAAGGAATTTTATATAATTTTGTTTAATTGATAAATCACTGACATAGGCAAAAATGCACTACACAAAAGCTGTAAAACTCTAGACACAATTTATTTCAAGTATCTTTCTTGTGGCATCAACCATTTACCATATATCTGTCATTACCAGTTTGAATTTTTCAATACTTTCTCTTTTATATTAAAGTATTGTCTCTATTTAGCTGTTTCTTGTAATGTCATGGAAAGAGTGTAGAATTTTAAGGCAAAAAATAAACAAAAGCGTGTATAGAAAGTCATATGAATGTAACACATCAGATTTTTCTTTTTTCCATTCCAATTTAGTTTCCTTTATTAGCTGATTTTCTAAGTTTCACACATAAATGCTAAGCCAAGCTACACTGAATTTTTGTCTGAGATGGATTACTTACTTTGCTTTAGTGCTCATCATCCATTTTGAATGACTAGGAAGCATTGTTACTGAATTTTCCCACTGCTGTGATCCCTTTTGTGACCCTTCTGTTCAAAGCACCAAACCCATTCTCGCCTTTTGGGACAAAAAACACAGGAATTTACCTTTTCATTATTTTCACTGTTTGATTCAAGCAGCTCTTTCTTCAAACCAGTTGGGGTCAATTCATACCGCTGTAGGTCACTGAGATATGATCGCACAAGAATTTTGAGAGCTTCTTTAGTTGCAGCAGTATATTCCAGTTTGCCTGAGGCATTACTGAAGTACCATGCAAAATAATGCTCAAGAAAAAGCTGCAAAGCCTGGGATGCTGATGATCCTGATATTCCTATACGTGATGGTATGTAGTCCATAAACATCTGAAACAATGTAAACTCATGTAAATCATATCCACTTATACCACTATATCTTTGCTTCATCCATCAACACAAGAGCAATAGCTACATATGAGGGTTTAAAGTGGCTATGTCATGAAAGATTACTATCAATATACATGACTATGTCAAAAATTATATGTATACCCAGTAAAACCACTTTTTTCTATCCTCAGCTATTTGTGTCATTTCTCCTATACCGGCAATACATAGCATTCCTGCAATTTTAAAACTTTTTAATGGCTGTATTTTCTGCCTTTTATGCATTTTCCATGTTGGCAGCATTGACTTTCACTGAATCACTTTCACTTATCTCCATTTTCTGTTAAGTTGCCAGCACTCAGATGCTGATGCTGCTACAAATTTTGTGTTAGTTCACGTGGTAAGCCTATGATTTACTGCATTATATTGCTGTTATACATAATAAAATAGTGTAATTAGTCATGATTTGCAGCAACACTGGTGTTTTGTATCATGGAGGTGAAGAAAGCCACAAGAAAATATATTTCTTTGAATGAGAAGTCTGAAATTCTGCATCATGTTGATTCACGTGTCAAAACACATGTTCAATTGGTGAAAAAGCTTGGATTACCCATCTCAACTGTGAATACAATTGTGAAAAATAGATCAACAATTGAACTTAATTTTCAACAAAGTGGTCCAAGGGCCAAAAAACGCAAATATATGTGCACTTCCACATATGATAAGATGGACAAACTTGTGGCAAGTGGTTTGTTTCCAGAGAGTGGCAAGAATTCCAGTTGATGGTACATAATTTCAAGCAAAAGCTCTTCAATTTTCTGTGAAGTTGGGAGTAACAGATCTTACTGCCTCAAATGGGTGGATAGATCAGTTCAAGAATTGTCACAGCATTGTGTGCAATCAACTGTGTGGCGAAAGGAAAAATGTCAATGTTGAAACTGTACAAAGAGTGCATGCAAAAGCTACCGGGTATTATTCATGGTTAAGAACTAAAGGATATTTGTAACGTTGATGAAACAGTTTGTTTTACATTTTCCCAAGCAAAACTTTGTTTTAAGTGGAAAAAGTGTGATTGT
Organism: Hymenopus coronatus; assembly: GCA_030762935.1. NCBI lineage: Eukaryota > Metazoa > Arthropoda > Insecta > Mantodea > Hymenopodidae > Hymenopus > Hymenopus coronatus. The sequence goes on along the minus strand of CM060900.1, from coordinate 99,417,570 downwards.
GAAAAATTCAGCAACCAAAGGGCAACTATTTTGCTAATGGTCAATGCTGATGGATCAGAAAAGTTACCTCCCCTAGTAACTGATAAATTGAAGAAGCCCAGGTGTTTCAAGTATTTGAAAAATTGCCAACAAAGTATGATGCTAATGCTAATGCCATGACTGGTAGCATCTTCACATCTACTCTGAATGCTAAAATGGAGGCAAGTCATCGGAAAATATTGTTCTTGGACAAATGTGCTGCCCACCCTGAAGCTCTGCGGCTAAGAAACATCAAACTTGTGCTTCTCCCAGCAAAATGTACAAGTGAAATTCAACCACTGGATCTGGGCATCATTCACAGCCTTATGTTGGTATGGGCTCAAAGCAAATGACCATAAAAGTTCTTGATGCCAAGTATTATGTGGTCAAAGTATGATCCTGTCACCAGGTCTATTTCCAGAAGGGAGGATTCAAGTTCGTGGAAGAGGAGGACCATCTGCCCAAGGAAGAGGTATTATCAGAGCCCAGTAACTAGGCTGTAATGGATGAGCCTTCTTCATTACAAGACTACATCAATGTTGATGCCGAGTAATAACATCAGTGCAATAATACAAGAGGGCCCTGCTCACATATATGCAGTGTTGACAGAATATGTGGCAACATCATCTGGCTTTCCCTAAAGTGGTGGTTGATGAGCTGTCTGGGCTAGAGAAGAGAAGGCTCCAGTGACAACTACTTGTGAGTTCACAAGCCTATGTGCTGGCCAGATTTGAGGAATGTCCAGCTTATTTTAGACCTGATAAAATTTGTTCAGCATTCTTTCTGGTCATAAAAAACTCAAAATTTCACTTTATTGCTGGACAAGGTCTTTAAAATTTATCTGGAAATGGAAAGGATTGAATCATTACATCATGTAAATTATATTTTCAAAATATACAACGTGAAATATATATTTTACCAATTTAAAGGAACATTTTATATACAAATTTCACATTATAAAATATTATTTGAGAAGTTTAAGTCAAAGCAAAAATATGCAAGGTAGATGGTAGTACTTTATTAAAATTTCTATGTGGTTCTTATAATAAATAACAAATGAACATGATAATGCATTCAAATGTTCCTTTTAAATTTTTTCTTTCATAGAGACCTTTAAGTTATTGCAAGGAAAGTCAAAATCCACTCCTCTTGGCAGAAAGTAGGAAATTTACAAATCAATAGTATACAAAACTGAAAGAGAAAATACCCTTCCACTTTTAGATCTTAAGCATTAAGGAACAACAAGAAATTAACAATTACAAATTTTCAGGAAAGACACATACAGATAACCATATAAAAACAAAAACTTCAACCCAACTACCTACAAGCGTGCAATAATCCACTTTGTACAAAGATTACTCAACATACCAATGAACAAAACAGAATAGAATAAACAATTTAAACAGATAATATGCTGAGACTAAAACCTTCAATAACACACTCATCTTAAAAAATATATTAACATTAGAAAGAGAGGAAATTAGCAGCTGCAACCACCCACAGAGCAGAAAAAAATCTGAGAATACTTTTAGGAAATCCAACCCTCAGGCCTTCATGAAACTTCAAGATCTACAGCAAACATAACATAATCTTAGCCCCGCAAAACAAAGACATCAGGAACCTATTAAAAAGCAGTGAGTTAGAAAAAGATACCTCTATTAAAGAAATCAGGAGTTTATAGAATTGTATTGTGAAGACTGTGAAAGATATATACAGAGCGTCCCAGAATTCAGCTGCAAAAATTGGCACGATTGTTGAGGGGTCCAAGATAAACAGTTTGAGATAGGGAACCTATGAGCTATGGGTTGTAAATTCTTTGCTACAGCATAACATGTATTAAGCATTAGCATGCTACTGATCAAACTGCAGTGGATCATGACTTGAACACTCAGATTTCAGAGTGTAGTTATAGTGGCATTGTTTGGCACTATAGTTAGCATGAGGGCATCAGGTTTATGATATTGAGGGTGTTGGGAGTTTCAAATCTCCATTTTATGTTGTCTCCTTTGTTTGCATTTTATAATGAGCCATTCATATTTTGCTGTGTTACTCAATATGATTTATTGATACTGACAAACAAAATTAATGCAATATATGATTAGCACATAGGTACAACAAAGAGTGTATCAGTAACATTTGCATTAAACACTTGAGGGGGTATACTCCTCCGTAACCCTCAAAGAAGTTTCTAAAACAGAGTGTACCATTCCAAGGCCCACCTGCTAAATTCCAATCGGGGACCAAAGTCATCTAGCCCCAAAGCCTGCACCTTTCTTCTTTTAATACTCGATGCATACTTTACTTACTGACATGCACTGCCCTTGTTATTATGCGGATGCTTAATGGAAGGTTCTGGACAGACCCTGGCAAGTACCTCTTCCTCGAAGGCTGGAGTGCAGTATCTTCCTTTGGCATCATAATCCAGTCTGTGTACCATTAGGGGTCCAGTTTCCTGCAATTACCAATGTATATTCTGGAAGGTTGACCTGCGAGGAAATCTATCCCCACATATAGCTGTTCAGCTACAAATTCATTACCTCTTGCTTCTCTATAAATCAAATGCATCTTAGTGAGCTCAGCAAATGAAAATACATTAGCCATGATTTCGAGCAACCTTAGTCACTCGGGTTGACACTAATGGTACCACATGTCACCAAAGAGCAGATGAGCTCAGAAAATCATAGCTTAAATTATTTTAAGATATCAGTCTGCATGATCTATGTCTCATACCTTGTTGAAACAATTTACACCTAATGTACATACGTAAATAATATGAACACAAGTTTAGGAATTCATGGTTCACAAATATAATCATGTGTAGGCAAAGACAAGATTTTCAGAAGCACAAGCAGTAGGACCACAGTAACTCAAATGGTTAGAACAACATATTATCTACATAGACAAAACTAAAGTACTGCTGTTAGAATCCTAGCAATAGCAGAGTTTTTTTTTTTTTATTACATTAAAATCATAAATTAGTTTATATGTTTCCATGCACACATTATATAAATGTTTTCAATAAACCTAATTGTTTTACAACATTAATCTATGTAGATTCCTTAAAAAACAATAGTGTATTTAATATTGAACACTACATAGAGTTCTTTCAGTCTTTTGAAAGTAACTTGTCCTGAAGGGTTTATCATCTTTACTATAAAGATATAAGCTAAGCAAGAATATTAATGCTGGTCAAATTGTGGGAGATAGATAGAGATAGATAGATAGATAGATAGATAGATAGATAGATAGATAGATAGATAGATAGATAGATAGATAGATAGATAGATAGATAGATAGAGAGAGAGAGAGAGAGAGAGAGAGAGAGAGATAATTATAAAAACTAAACGATGGAAACTTCAGAGAATGGTGTAATCTAAGGATTCAATGACCAGTGCTATACCAAATCACCCACCGGCATGTTTTAGCACAGCACTCTAGCTAACTCATATGATCTGAAATCAGCCAAGTGGTTATCAGTGGCATGCAAACCCTCAGAGAACAGGCAATTTTGCCAAAATTACAAGTCCAATAGTTTTAAATATTTTATCGATTGTTTGCCAATCCCTTCGATTGCTGGTATACAAATGAGGCATTCTGAATGAAAATAGGACACACATATCCACACCTTTTTTTTTATTTAGGGCCACTGATGTGTGATTCAGAAAACATGCCATAACTTTGACTATCTCAAAACGTTTATCTCTATAATCCTTCCAATTTGTATAGTTGAATTCTGGGACACCCTACATAAGAAAGACCTAAAGAAGCATAGGAACACTTATAAGTTCATTAATCTTCTGTCAGAGAATCTTAAGAGTCCATGGATGATATCGCCAACAGGTTCAACAGTCAAAATGCTAAATGTAGACATGATGTGAACTGCTGATGAAGTAGTCAACATTGCTAAATGAATTGCTAGCAAGATGGCGACGGCATGTGGAATGGTTACTCGTAGCATGCAACAACAATCTGTCAAAAGTTACGTTAATTATATAGTAAAACCAACAGAAAACAGTGACAAGACATATTACAGCAAAAAACATGATTGTGGAAATGAAGGTAAAACAAAAGGTGGAAGTATTGACAAAAAATGGGCTAATAAAGGTGAAGCGTGGATACATCAGCTGCAGGAAAGCACAATGGTGGTGAAATGGTGGCATCACTACATATGATTATCGAAATTCTTAATGAGGATTTAAAAGTGGCACAGGAAAAAATAGTAAATCTGCAAACAGAAAATGAAACACTAAAAGCACAGCTGCTGCATACAAAAGCAATAGAAAAGAAAGAGGATGCAAACAAAAATGAAGAATTCATGAACTTTGTATCAAGACGCAATGTGCGAAGGCATTCTGAAACAAACATGGTAATCGAAAGGAAATGTGAGAACAGTTTAAAACTGACAAACAGATATGAAGTATTGAATGTATCTACTGAAGATACTTACTTGAAAATAATAAAGCAAACATCGAAATTTGATAAGAAAAAATCAGAAAAAACCACAACGCAAAAAGGTGTACTAGTGCTAGGGGACGCTCTACTCAAATTCTCCGGAGAATTGTGCAGGGAAAAAGGATATGATGTTTACTGTTATCTTGGAATACGCACTATAGAACTTCAGCACAAAGTAGAGAGCATAGACCTGAAGAAAATGGATCCAGGGGTAATCGTTCTGCAGGTGGGGACAAATGACATCCATAAAGGAATGATGGCAGAAGAAATAATGTGCAACACAATGGACTTAGCGAGATACATAAATAACGAAGTACCGAGGGCAAAAGTCATAGTAAGTGGAATACTACGACGACATGATATAAGTGCTAGACATGTATCCATAATAAACAGCAAATTGCGACTGGATGTGCAGTGTGAAACAATGTGTAATGGTGGATGGTAATTGCTGGCTTAAAGATAAACACTATACTAGGACGGTGTACATTTTAACTGTGCAGGTTCATACATATTTGGTAACCTATTGTGTAATGTAGTATCTCCATCAAGAAGGGAAACAAAGCTATAAAGGTGGATGAAAAAGCATGTGTATCATTGTCAACTAGTAAAACAAAGGTAAATCATGTTACTAACTTGCCTGCAAATCATGATATACAAACATTTAATATCTTTCACCTCAACATACAATATATAAGGACTAAGTTTACAGCACCCACTCTTACTTTAAATGAACTAAATGCAGATATATGCATCATAAGTGAACATGGCTTAGGTAGGGAAGATATTTGTAAAGTGGACAACTACAAAGTTGCAGGTAAATATTTTAGATTGAATCATAAGGGTGGTGGGCTTATGATACTCTCGAAAAATAACATAAAAACTACAGAAATAAATTTAGAATAGTTTTGTGTAGAGAAAATATTTGAAGCTACCGCTATAAACATAGGAACAAATCAGGGAATATACTCATAATTGGATTGTATAGGCCACCCTCAGTTTCTCCGAAAGATTTTATTTCACAATTAGAATTATTGCTACTTACACACCTGAGCAAAGATGTTAAAGTTATTCTTGGAGGTGATTTTACTATAAACCTAGATAACTCTGATAACTCATATAAAGAATTAAAAGCTGTAATAAATATGTACAATATTAAGGATATAATCCAAGAACCAACACAAGTAACTTTAAATACATCAACTATTGATCATATAGCATCCAATATACCAGAACGCTCGTATTCCATAATTAATACTCACATTTCAGATCACTATGCTCGATTTGTCCAATTCAACATAGCTAAATATGAAACACAGCTAAAAGAAGTTAGGGTATATCGGGATCTAAATAAAGAAAATATATCTAGATTGGTGTATAAATTAAATACTGAAAAATGGGATTCTGCCTTTAGCTATGAAAGTATAAATAATAAATGGAATAATTTTTATGACGTTTTTAAATTACACTTTGATGATTGTTGTCCACTTAAGCAGGGTACACTAAATAGGATCAAAAAAGAAAGAATTGTATTACCATTAGAGTTAGTAAGGCTAAAAAAGAAATTGAAAGATATGTATGTACTATATAAGAGCACATCAACTGTTTATTATAAAAATAAGTATAAGGCTGTAAAATGACAATATTTAAAAGAACTAAAGAATGTAAAAGCAAAAACATACAGGGAGAAAATGGAAAATTCAAAAAATATTAACAAATCAGCATGGAGTCTGATAAATGATACTAGAAAGAACAAACAGTTACACAAAAATATTCAGCTAAACATAGATGGGAAATTGATACAGGATCCAGTAATTGTAAGTAATACATTTAATGACTTTTTCATCAATGTGGCCTCTCAAACATTAGACCGAAGCAAGTATTCGGATATTACTAATATTACTACACCTCCAGTCCAGTCCTCATTCTTTATTAAACCAGTAACAGAAAGTGAAATCAGTAAATTAATTAGTAACTTAGTGAATAAATCAAGTAGTGGGTGGGACGAGATCCGTCCAGTGATAATGAAACACTGTAGGAATGTTCTGGTTAAACCACTAACGTATTTAATAAACTTCTCTATAGAAGGAGAATTTTCGAAAATATTAAAAATAGGACCTATTAAGCCTTTATTTAAAAAAGGAGATGGTGATGTTAATAATTATAGACCAACTTCATTAACTTCTAAAGTAGCCAAACTTTTTGAGCGTCCTATTGGAAAGGTTAATTTCTTACTTTGATAAATACCAACTTCTACAAAACTTTCAACATGGTTTCAGAAAAGGAAAATCTACATCCACTGCTATTAGCCAGTTTATTCATGACCTATTGAGTAAACTGGATAACTATGGGATAAGGGGTTTAGCAAAGAAAATAGTAAGTAGTTACCTTATCGGAAGAAGTCAGTTAACAGAAATATCCCATAAAACAGGTAAATTCATCAATAAAATACACTCAAAAGTAAAAATCATTAAGTATGGAGTACCCCAAAGGACAGTATTGGGACCATTATTATTCATTATATATGTTAACGATATCGTGCACCCACTCAATACATCAATTGTCACTTATGCAGATGATACAACAGCCATCTTTTCATTTTTTTTTTTGTAGGGTTTAATGCCCACTTTAACTACTTATGGCACCGCAGGTGGTGACACTAATGATACGTGAATGATGGAGCACCGGTGGAATGCGATGGCGGGGGAAACCGGAGTACCCAGAGAAAACCCGCCCCAGCGCCGCTTTGTCCACCACAAATCTCACATGCGGTCGCTTGGGATCGAACCCTGGTCGTTTAAGTGAGAGGCGAATGGTCTAACCACTTGGCCACGGCGCAGCCATGAACAGCCATCTGCTGGAGTAAAAGCATAGAGGGATTAAATGTAAATATGAACAACTCTGCCTCCATGATAGCAAACTACTTTGAGGCTATCAACCTTAAATGTAATATGGAAGGAAAACAAAAAATGCAATTTAACTCAAACAAAAATATCTCCAATTTGAGCCTACAACTACAGGGAACGCTATCGAAGAAGTGCAAGCTCACACATTCTTAGGTATAGTAGTAGATAATCAATTAAAAGGGGTAGAACACATTAACCACATTTGCAGTACCATCAGCAAATCAATTTTTCTAATAAGACATTTCCAGACATATGGGGATTTATATATTTTGAAACTTATTTATTTTGGTTGCATTTATTCCCAACTTGTGTATGGAGTAGATATCTGGGGCTGCTGTGCAAAAACACACATGGACAGATTATTTATTCTTCAAAAAAGATGCATTAGACTTATGTTCACATTAAAACTACGAGATTCATGTAGGGATACTTTCATTAATAAAAAGAATATTCACCATTTACTCTCTATATGTTTTCAGGACTATATTGTATGGATAGATAAGCAGAGCTTAACAAGGAATAATGACCTGCACGAGTATAACACGAGGAGCAATTCTGATTTCCACAGACATAATATAAATAAGGGTATCACAGAAAAATGTTAGCATAAGAGGAATCAAGTTGTTTAATAAGTTACCATCACAATTAAAAAATATTGCTAACGTCTCAAAAACACGAATTCAATCTAAACTACAAGAAACTTAATAAATAAGGCTTTGTATAACTTAAATGAACTATAAATGTACAATAATGTAAAAATATTGTAAATAATTTGTATATTCAAGGAATAAGGCTCTCATGTCCAAAGTCAATGTAAAGTTGATACATTGGATGCAATAAATTCCATTACATCACATGTTCATGTACTTAACTGTACAATAAAGAAAATCAAATTTAATTCAAATCACTTTGCAATTTGTTATTATAAATATCTTATTGTTGAACTTGCCAACTTGAAAATCTGTATGACAGATCAACAAGTTAAGCTTCAACTAGTGTGTTTGTTTTAAACAGCAGCAGGGTGAGAAATTTATGATGTCAAAGTGTAGTGCATTTGGCTCCAGATTATTAAAGTTTTTGCAGCTGTAGGATGAGGACTGTTCTATTTAGAACATAATTTCTATAACAAGATCAATGTGATAAGAGCTTTACAGGATATCAACTTAACATTATACCATTTCCTTTCTCCACTCAAAAATGCAGAGAGCATAACCATAAATGGGGAATAAATGCCAGTTCTCTGTGGCTCTGCAGTTCCCTAGATATTTTGTTGTGCTATGAAAGCTTAAAAATGGGTTGTTTGAATAACACTGCATTTATGTCAATGTATCTATTGTTTCTGGGTTAATTCCACACACACAAATCAATCGATGTGCAAATTCTTGAACTCCCTGTCTTTAAAGTCAATACATTAGCATTATTACGATGCTGTCATTTGCAGGATGAATCTTGAACAGATAACACTATTTCACATCTATATCTTGCTCATAAATTGTGTTATTTATTATCATTAACATTATTATTATTATTATTATTATTATTATTATTATCATCATCATCATCATCATTAAGGTTAAAAAATCAATTTTAACACAACCAAAGACTATTTAAGCAATCATAATGATTATTTAATGACAGCTGAACATCCCTTTACTTTTAGTGCCTGAGACTTTTTATGTAACATCCCACCATAGTTTTATACTTCTTCTTGACAAACGATAGTTGCAGAAACAGAATTACTAAATTACATTATACAACAAGGAAAGTGAAATCAGTCATGGGTAAAGTTTTCTCCCATAATGATGATATTGCTCAAATGTATTGCTATAAAGTCTGAATTACATGTGCATTGAGAAATGGTTATGAAAATTTTAATTGCAGTTAACACTGCTTAAAATATATTTTCTATATTTCAGCATAAAACCCCATTGAGAAGTTTCAGAAATATATATTTTTAAGGTTTCCTCTTTTTTGAACATCCCTTTTTCTAGTCAGGCCAACAAAGATGTGAATTAAGTTGATGAAATGAACCTACAGACTACATAGCTGAGAGATACCAAACATTTTTTTCAGAGGATAATGGCAAACACCAGAATAAGACATTCTATGCAAATTTACTCCTGTCTGAATTAGAACTTCACTTTATCAAAAACAACTGCTTCTTGAAAAATTGTACTCCCATTCCTTATACTCTGTAAAAACATGCATTACAGAATGCAATATTAGTATATACTAAGCACTTATTCCAAGGAAATATATTTAGGGTCAGATCCATGGTCCTTAAGTAACACTAATATTCAACTCTCACAATAATGCGAATATCAGATTCCGAAACCAAACTCAACTGAAGAGTGAGTGGAGGATGAGTGGAAATTAAGTGAGGGTTGAGTATTTTTCTAATGAACTCTAGAGTAAACTCAAAGCACTTTTTAAAGATTGGTAACCAAAAAAAAATTTCAAAAACATTATTAAATATGTTATTAAGATTATTCAAACATAAATAATAGCTACAAGCATGAACGTTTGTACCATTCTGCATAATTTTATATTTAGAATTTTAGGTTATATTGTCACGTGTACTGTTGAGGGATGCTCATGTACATACATCAATTCAGACCTTTATTAAGCATTTCTCTAATTTATTAAACATTTCTTTACTTGGTATAGAAGACATTTTTAGTTCAGAGTTCTGAACATATTTTCTAAATTTTATAACTTATCTTTCTTAGCTGATGGCTGATAACAATATCTGCATTCTAACAGGAATAATGTGGGCTACCACTTCCTGTGACCATATGGGATGGTCTATGCCATCAGCCTCCGGTTGCCTACGTGCCGATGGTCACGACATCAGGCCACTTCCTGGCACTCCTGAATCAGACAGGATTTTCTAGAACAATTGCTTAAAATAACTGAAGCGTCGGCGTTGGCTCGCCTTATTTGGCATAAAATACGTCATATTAAACAGGATACCCGTAGGTGGTGATTCCCTATATAACCAGCCATAGACTTCCGGAAAGGGGTCTTTTTTTCGTCTAAGTAGAGAGGCTGGTCACATTGACATTTGTAAAAGGCGAGCCAAGGCACGCAACGCATCAGGGCTCAGCAACCCTCAACCTCCACGTGACTTCCTCGCTAAGGTAAGCGCCCAAAAGGGCCTTCATTAATATATCAACTATGTGTTAGTTAAAAACTAAGGTTGTTACTTATTATGTGAACCTATAAATGGTGGATAAATAAATGGGCCAACAAACGACCCAATGAGTTGTCTCTACCCTTTAAACTTGCTTAAGTCCGCTACGCTCCCCTGTCACAACCCTAGTTGTGACATATGGTGGAGGCGCCGATCTTTCTAAATTTTTGTTGAAAGGTATGGTTTCAATCCTGGCCTTCTGATTTGGCAACTATAAGTTTTACTGTTTGAAATATAATTTCTTTCTTTGTCCTTTTTTGTTTTGTTTTACTTTCCCATTGGGATAACTTATAATTTAATTATGAGATGGATACAGTAACTGCCGGACTCATTTTGCTTTGTTCGCTTGCCATGGGCTGCCTGTGCTATTTGGTGTTGCGGAGTACGGGTGTTTTATATGCTCCTACTTGGTGCTCATATTATAATTCTCACTCTTCGTAACTTTATGGATTCACTAGTATACTATCAAAGTGATAGCCCTATTAGTACAGAAATCCGTAATCTTATCACAGAGTACCAGCAATCTTTGAATGGAAATGTTAGTACATACACTCTTGCTGTAAAAGATATACAAGTCGTTTCTTCTGATTTATCTAAATTATACCGCTCTATGTCCAAAATTCGACAGCGAAGTAGTCGCAGAATTCGCAACCAAAATCCAGTCTGTTATTTCCCACTTCAAAGACAGAGGAGCCTTAGTGTAGGAGCTCTAACAGAGGTTGACATTAAAGAACAGGCCCCCATCTCTCCACATCGATCCAGCTCTGACTCTTCTTTAGACGATTTTACAATGACCTCTACCGCTACCCAGGCGGGGCCTTCAACCTCGGAACAAATAAATCATAAATTCCCCTCTCCTTCAATAGTACCATTTGCTAGGCCATTTATTGACCCTGGAATTTTTGATGGTAAACCAGGGCACGACGTGGCAACTTACCTCTATCATTTTGAAACAATTGCGGCTGCGAATGGTTGGGATGACAATTGCAAAAAGCAATATTTACCATGCTACTTAAGAGAGGCCGCAGCCAATTGGTTTAAGACTTTCGCCCCTAGACACCTTCATTATGCCTGGTCTGATTTAAAAACCGCATTGCAGGCTGCATTTGTGCCGGCAGCCCATGAGGACGTCCTGGAATGTCGCTTGCGACAAAGAATGCAAGATCTGGCTGAACCAACGGAACGTTACATATATGATATATTCGTATTATGTGACCAAGTTAATGCTGCTATGTCCGAAAGGGAACGCATACGTCATATTATGCGAGGTCTTAAACCCTCCCTGTTAGAACAAGTTCTTCCAGCAGACCCCAAAACGGTGAGTGAGCTCACTAACTTTGTACGCCGTATAGAGGCCGCAAGGTACTTGGCCGGTCAACGAGTTGACCTCGTGCAGGCACCACCGCCAAATCCAGTGTCTTTCATTCGCAATATGGGGCCACCTGACCCTATAGCAAACCTAACCCAAGAGGTTCGGGGCCTCCAACGACAATTACAAAGAATGCAAGTTAGTCGTAGCCAAGCTACAGACGTACCACATAATATAGGGCAGAAAACAAATTGGAGAGGACGTGGTGGTCATAATGGGAACTTAGCCCCTCGTGGAAATTTTAACCCACAGGTTACATTTAATACACGAGGTGCTACTAATACACAAACACGTGGAACCTGGCAGGGGCCTAATGCAGATGGTCGTACACGAGATGGCCGCCCAACCTGCTTTATATGCCGACGGCCAGGGCATGTTGCTTTAAATTGCAAACAAAGACCGGCTCCCCCAAACGGGCCACAGACGTCACGAGAATAAATCTCGTGACGCCCCCCTCACATTCTCACCAAACTTTATCCGAGCTAATTCGACCGGCGAATACCTTGATGATTAAAGGTACAGTCGCTGGTACCCTTCACATTAATGTCCTTTTCGACACTGGGAGTGCAGTGAGCATAGTGCACCAAAGCTTCGTTGCTACTCCCACTTACCCAGTGCCGAAGAGCTTAATATTGCGAACGGCTAATAATAAGCTATTGGATGTCAGCTATGCAACAACACTCGAATTTGAAATTGGTGGTGTACATTTTACAGAAGATGTACTGGTGGTACAGGAGTTTGGCGAGCATCTCCTTTTGGGGATGGACTTCTTGAAGCGTTATCAGGCAGTCATTGATTTAGCATCTCTGTCTGTTACGCTTCGCTTACCCAATAACCAAGAAGCTACCCTACATTGTGCAGAACAGTCTCAATGTCCGTTAGCTCAAATCACGTTAGAACCCGAAGAGGAACCTGATCAGCCCTGCAAAGCTTCTAGTATTAGAGATATCAGAATTCCCCCCTTTACATCTTTAAATATTGCTGTCCACCTACCACCCCAGGGGATGGGCAGGGTTCTCTTAGAGCCCAATACCCGATTAATGCAGAAAAAAAATGTAGACATCACTCCCGTATTTTGTAATGCGGAAGAACAGTGTGTCATTCCTGTGTATAATAACACCGTGGAACCAAAAACTATTTTTGCAGGTACAACCTTAGCCAATGCACATGAGGTTGCATTAGTACAATCAGCTAATTGGAACAACAGCGATGTACAGTCCATTGACATCGACAAGGCCCAGTTTAACGTCAATTCACAGTTAACCCAGGATCAACATACCCAGTTACATACACTTTTAAAGCAATATCGGCATGTTTTTGCCACTAAGCTACAGGAATTAGGTACAACTGATATTGGAGAGTTTCAAATTGAAGTTATGGACCCCAAACCCATACGGCAAAGACCCTATCGGGTATCTCAAGCTCAACGGGAGGTCATAGAATCCCAAGTCAAGGAAATGCTTGAGGCAGGGATTGTAAGAGAATCATATAGCCCATGGGCTTCCCCAGTTGTTTTAGTCAAAAAGAAGGATAATTCCTTCCGGTTTTGTGTTGATTACCGAAAACTAAATGCGGTAACAGTTGCTTCTTCTTACCCATTGCCTCTAATTGATGACTTATTAAGTTATCTGGGAACGTCGCGCTGGTATTGTACCCTGGACTTGTTGAGCGCATATTTTCAGGTTCCCATCGCGGAACAATGTAAAAAGTACACTTCTTTTATTACGTCGGAGTCTCAACTCGAATTCAATAGATTAAGTTTTGGTCTGATTAACGCCCCTAGATTCTTTTCCAAGGCAGCTAGTGAGCTGTTGGGAGACCTTAAATATAAAAAGGCATTGGTTTATCTAGACGATATAGTGGTTTTCGGGTCCACCTTCCCGGAACTATTAAGTAATCTGGAAGAGGTGTTTGCTAAATTGGCAAAGCATAATTTTAAGCTTAAGCCCGATAAATGTTTCTTTGGCATGTCTCGTATAAAGCTCTTAGGCTTTGAGATATCCGCCAAAGGCATCGAACCAGATGCAGACAAAATTAGAGCAATTACCAATTTACCAGTACCTAAAACGGTAAGGGATGTACGCCGAGTGCTGGGACTATTTAGTTTCTATCGACGATTTGTCTCTAATTTTGCATCTATAGCGCAACCCCTCCATGACCTCACTCGAAAAAATAAAGAATTTGAGTGGTCATACATTCACCAAAACGCCTTTGACACGCTTAAGCATTTGTTGACCACAGCACCGGTGTTAGCCCACTACCGCCCGGGAGCTTATACAGAGCTGCATACAGATGCAAGTACGGTTGGGGTGGGCTCGGTACTTTTACAACGTACCGAAAATGGAGAACTTCATCCGGTAGCTTTTTGTTCTAGATCATTAAATAAACATGAAAAAAATTACAGTATATCTGAGCTGGAATTACTGGCAATAGTATATGGATTAACACATTTTAGACCCTATATATATGGCTACCCAATTAATATCGTCAGCGACCATCACGCGTTGTGCTACCTGCGTAATTTGAAGGATATAACAGGTAGGCTGGCGAGATGGGCGTTGAAACTTCAGGAGTATGAATACACTATTATATACAAATCTGGTGCGAAGCATTTAGATGCAGACGCACTGTCACGTTACCCTGTAGACGAGCCTAAGCCACAGGTTCAAGAACAATTGGATGAAGTAATTACCTGTTTACTATCTCCAATAGAAGTGGCAAGACTGCAGAAAGCGGACCCTCAGTTGGAATCTATAATCCAAATATTAGAAGGTTCCGACACTGGGTCGCCCAAACTAAAACGGCAAGCAACTTCTTATATTTTAAAAACAGGCGTGCTGTACCGGAAGAATGCCGGAGCAACCGGACCATTGCATTTGTTGGTTATTCCGGAATCCTTAAAACAGGAAATTCTATTTTCATGTCATGATGACCCACTATCGGGCCATTTGGGGTTCACCAGAACCTTTACAAAAATTAATGCTCGATATTACTGGGTAGGAATGCGGAGAGATATTGAAAAGTATGTAAAAAGATGCCCTAGTTGTCAATCACGGAAGGGTCCGAAAAACCTTAAACCAGCCGGATTACTACAACCCATACCAGTGAGCCAAATAGGCGCACGATGGGGAATAGATTTGGTAGGCCCCATTCATAGATCAAAAAAAGGTAACACTATGATAGTAGTAGCAACTGAATATTTGTCAAAATGGGTAGAAGCTCGCGCAATCCCAAAAGGTTCTATTGAATATGTAGCACAATTCATCCTAGAAAACATAATTTGTCGCCATGGGGCACCAGCAGAGTTACTATCAGATAGGGGAGCAGTATTTCTTAGCGAAGTTACACAACACCTGCTAACTTCTCTGGGCGTCAAGTCACAATTCACGACAGCATACCACCCAGCATGCAATGGGTTGGTTCAGAGAGTCAACCAGACAGTGATTAATATGCTCTCCCACTATACTTCTACTAATCAAACAGATTGGTGTGCCGGCCTGCCTCATGTAATTTTTGCTTTTAACGTTAGTCGACAAGAATCCACTGGGATGACACCTTTTTTTCTAATGTATGGTCGAAATCCTACGTTACCCGAAGAAGTTCAGTTAAAACATACAACTGATCACTTATTCGTTAAAGCAACGCAGGACCATATTCTTCAAGCTCGGCAGATAGCTAAAGCTAATATTACACGTCGTCAAATTAGGGATAAACGACTATTCGATAGGAAACGACGTATTCTTAAGTTTGTCCCCGGACAGTTGGTAAAGTTGTTTACACCAATCAGAAAAAAAGGTAAAACGACCAAACTACTACATAGATTCCATGGACCATATGTGATAATCAGACAGACATCACCAGTAAATTATAAGGTGAAAACAAGAGTGGGTTCCAAATCAAAAGAGTTGCTGGTACATGTATCACGGTTATATCCATATTATGCACCATATAAGAGAGGGTGATACTATGTTTCTTATTCCAATATAACCTAGATTAAAACCATGTAAGTTCACCCTGGTAAATATTTCAGACAAACAGAATATATTTTGTTATATGTCATGCCCTCTTATACTCAAACTTATTATTCAATAACAGTATTAAGCTAAATCATAGATAAACTCAATATAATACATTAGCTATAATGTATGGTATTATGTATGTGAGGTTATTTTGGTATACCAATATGTTTATGTTCGTATGGCCCATAGATACACAAATGTATACAGTGGAGGTAGGTAACAACTAATTTTCCTCTTCCCCATTTGGTGATAGATGTAGTTATTGTTTCACTAAGATAAAAAGATAATACTAAAATCACGGTAAAAGATGACTGACTATTAAAGCTAGCATTAAAAAGAGAGGAAGAAACAAGAAGAGAAGAAGGATAAGTGGTGTGATTCTCAGGTCCCATAGACTTGATATGTAATTATTCAAACATTTATAAACACCCCCACAGACCATCTTTTGCTCTTCCACTCATGCAGCAGTTCATGGTCCATACCCAAGATAATGGCTGATCCAGTAATAATAGAATAATTATAAGCCATAATCAATATATGGAAGTAAGCGCACCAATCCAATATTTATGACCCCCCCCCTCCAAAGGAAGGAGTTCGAATGAAACCAAATTCATACTACCGAATTTGAAAGAAAAAAAAAAAAAAAAAAAAAGGAACGAAAAGACAACGAAAACGTAGTAAAATTTATAATAATAATAGTCGTAATAATAATTATCATAATAAATAATAACAACACTAACAGTGTTAATCGACTAGCATTCTACTTAAACAAAAAGACCGTACACGCAGAAATATGCTACAAATGCAGAATTTAACCACAATGGGGCTTTCTATAGAACTTGATCACACGATGTCGAAGTTATAATTTTTTTTACAAGTTTGTAATATTCCTTAAATTCTGAAAATAAACACAGTTGTTGCCGCCATTTGTTGAGAAATAAGAACATTTTCGATAAACTTTAATGTAAAGGTCGTTATGTGGTGAGGGCAGTTTTCGGAAAAAAAAAAAAAAAATTATTCAGGGAGCCTCGAAACATGTATTTTTGTTGAAATTTCGCTACCGAAATTTTTTTGAAGTGGAAGACCACACTTTCCACTTACGAAATTAACACTGTTAATTATTAACTCATAGCAGTAGTACTAATAAATAACGTTGCCAATAAAACTAATATATAATACCACTGTTTATTCAATTAACAATGATCATACCGTTATTAATAATAATTACCTTAACGATGTTGATTGTTGTGGTAATATTATTCATTGTATGAAGGACGTTACTACTGAACAGTTAATAAGAAAGACATAATAAATCATTCTAAAGGAACAGGTAATAGCGCGTTATTAATATTGCTTAATACCGCTAAGTTCCCTGGTCTCAATTGCCTTACTTCACACATAAGACAACAATATGTCGACCCGTAAACAAACGCATCCCCCATGCTTATTGTCTAAAAACTCGGACGAGTGGGCAAACACTTTTTACATATAGCACCCTACATTCCTTATAACTAAATTCCCATATGTTTTTAATTATGACATATAGCGTACTTACCCATACACCTGGTACTGCATAGGATTACATCCTTATGATGGGTCCATTCTTGGCTACTCACACAGAAGCACATCCTCATAGGAGAAAAACGCTTTTCTTCCGTATTACACACTCACTAATTTGACTGTGAATAATTCACTCACCAAGGCGACCGAGTTATCTTTTTGCCGAAACCGGATGCATCTTATCACTTGGCTACACTGGCATTGAACACGCTGCGGTTTTAGAAGCATTTCTATTGCGATGGAAAGTAGGAATATGAATTAGAGGATATGGAGAATACATCAGAATATACTGCCATATAACTCTCTCGGGAACATATAAAATATATGATCTCATTCCGCGCATTATTGTGTGTTACTGTGTTTGCATAACCTTGTTATTATTCGTCGTTATTACATTTTATTCCCGTGTAAAAATTTTATTTTAATTCTCCTGCCAAAACGAGATCATTTTTATTTTTATTATTTGATCGCTCATTTTTTTTTTTCTTTCTTCTTTTCCTCGAACATAATTTACTTGATTTTCTTTTCCTCTCGTTCAAGTAATTATGGCAGTACATTCGAATATAGATTGGTATATGGAATCGTATTTTTAACTCTGGAATCATTGAATTTTCGGCATTGTATCTCTCTTTATCTTATTTTATTTCGTATTATTCTCCCTCGTATTATTCATGCTCATTCAGTAGTAATTATATTTCAGTTACGATTAAAATCCCCGTGAAACAAAAAAATTCACAATGGGAGCTTTTCCATTTTTTAAGTACACCTTTTGCATGGGGAAATTCTACATGCACTATTCTTCACGACAATGCTTTTGTCGCGGTTAGTGGTTCTTATGTACGTCCCATTACGGGGGCCGCTTTACAACAGTGTGATCCTTTTAAGACCGGTCTGTGTTATATTCCTCGTTTTAGTGACGATTTATTATTTAGTCCGCTGTGCGCTACTAAACTCCTTCACGGAATGACGGCTGCGGAAATGAATGACTTTTGCCCCTTCCAATGCCACTCGGCTAATAAAATGTTGATTACCGAAGTTACGAGGGATGAATATGTACTCACTCACCCCCTAGACCCTATTGAATTTATCTGTAATAATACCGTTCGTATTATTCCTGGTTTGCCGCAAAATGCCCCGGGAGCATTACAACTCACCCTTCCTTGTTCTTGTGAACTTAGGGTAGGGCAGGTGGCGCATATCCCTAAGCGCTTTCCGTGTTTAGATTTCTCTCTACCTGAACCTCAAACCCTCCATCTTATCCCAGCAGGGTGGACATCACTAGCCTCACTTAAGATTTCACCCTGGGCTCATTCAGAGCATTTAACTTTTACTAATCTTTCTCAGTGTTTGAATTCTAACTGGTCAGTGGAAGTGCTACACCTTAATCTATCTCACCTTCCGCATGTGCACGCTTTCTCAGGAATCGATACAGTTATGCAAGATTCTTTATCACTCACGCATTTGTTATGTCTATGGACTTCTCTTTTGACTATTGTGCTAGCAGTCATCTTATTTCGTCGTCCGGAATTATTAATTACTACTCGCATACAGGGAGCTGTAGCTTTCGGGAACGTTTCCAATGTTTTTTATGATGTATACGTGATACTTTTTGGTATACTCCTGCTTGCTTTTATTTTTGCAGTAGCTTACCGTACTCTGAAGTTGTGTTGGCAGGTAATTCGCTTACACCGAGCCGTTCGCAGACAGGAAATCAACACGATTGGGGACCCGCCATCTGAAAGTGTACTTCTGCTGACGACGCCACCAGTTGCACCCCGACGGGTACCACTTGTACCCATGGACCCGATTTCGGAAGCTGGATCGGCCTAAGTGGTTGTTACTTTGGTAAAATGTTGCCTTTCTTTTTTTAATGCCCGATACATCATTGTAGTGCCGATTCTTAAACCCTTCCTTAGGAAGTGCTTATCTTCCCACTTCCTGCTATTCTCTTATAGATAATCCAGCTTGGGTCTATCCAGCCGTTTCGGAGCTCCGAGAAATTGGAATATTTTATTTTTGCAAAGATTACTTATATATATATTTGTTTTGTTTAAAAGATACTTAGGGTTTGTCATGTTATTTTCGTCATTGAAACGTCTATTGTAGTGTTACCGATAACTCTAGGTGTGCGCCGCGAGGCCCTCTTAGTGGTTGCGGTTTATTGATAAAAGGTGTAGGAGTTCAGGTGTTTTGTATTTTGTTCATGTGTTAATCGCGAGATCTCATGAGCACTTACAATTGGTGTTAGTATAGCAATTGCGCATCGGATTGTTCGGTCCTACGGTGAACCGCGAGGTCCAGTGGGATGTTCATCTGATTGATTTCATTTAAAGGTGTAGTTAATAGTTTATAGTGATCACTTTGTTATGGATGCGCGGGTCGCTCCATTTAACATATAGATTTTCAATAGTTGTTCTTGTAGTCCCGGGACTGACTTACAGAGTCGTGTGTATTCTTGCCGCAGGGATGGCCACCCCGGCAGGTATAAATATATATATTGTTTTGATGATGACAACCCCTAAGTACAGTGCACAATTGTTCGAATCAGTATCCATTGAAGTGACGGCTGGTGGGGACTTCTATGCCTTGCCTAATATGACTCTATATGAACATTCAGTCCCTCTGCTTTTTCTTGCGACCCAATGCTGGATATACCCTCCTATTTCTGGCTATTGTAAACTTAATTCCACTACTGCGGCCTTCTGCGATTGGTTATCCAATAAATTTCAAAGTATTCACGAAGCTTATCCATCGTTATTTAACTCCCAAGATGACCCCTTATAGGGGGATGGTTCCATTTTTGGTTCCCAATTTTTATTGGCGGATAAACGACACATTGAAAATTTGTATGTATCTGATGACGCTTTGGGTCAGCTGCTGCGCAAGGCGCGACAGTTTAACCACTTTGTCACCATGTTTAATACATCCTTCTGTAATAAACTCTTTACTCTTCAGGACGCCACTGCTTTACGCCCCTCGGGGGCCGCCCCCTTATTTGAATTAATCTATCAGGCGGGCCATATTGATAACTTGTATCGGACATGTGTCTCTCGTTATCTGCACCCGTCAGTGATTTCGCCTTCGGTATTGAGTAAGGCTTTAGACGCTGTTCTCATTAATAACACAGGCTTTCGTTTGGTATGGGGGAAGGACGCTATTGGAAAATATTATAGTGCCCCTATAGTTGATTGCTTATTTTCTCCTAAGCACATTATGTTGGGTTTACAAATTCCACTCCTTCGAGCGGATGTGGGAGTAGCTGTGGGACGCTACTTTACTCCCACTCCGTTCGCGTTTTTTGGGGAAACTTGCATGATTAACTTAGAGAGCCGCGCGATTGCAATTTTATACACCCACGGTAATTTCCGGGTCTTACTTCCGCAATGCGATACTTCAAAGTCTAGCCTATGCTTGGTCACCCCTGCATATGGCATTTCTGCACTATTGACGGCATGTGCGTCAGCCATTCTTCATGGTACTTCGGTTTCAAACTTATCGCGCATATGCCCCATGTCTTGTATTCCGCAACATAGACCCATGGTATCTCTTTTTGACAATTTCACTTTTATACTTACTCCTGTACCCTCCTTTCAGGTACATTGCCCAAATTCACAACGGACCTTATTTCTTTATAGTAGTGTTGGGGCCTATCGCCTGCGCCTGCCTTGCCGCTGTAATGTGACCGCGGCTCATTATGTCCTTACCCCACCCCGGCAATGCCTGTCCTGGGTTCAACCTTCAGTGGAACTTCGTCATTTAATTCCGGCCCCTTGGTCGTCTATCCCTACTACAATTTTACCCTCATACTATGCGGGTGCATATCCTACTTACACGTCCTTAGATGAGTGTTACAACACTAAATGGCGCTCTGTAGATTATTCACTTTTTGTTACTATATCCTTAATTAGTATTTTGTTTTTTATGAATATTGTCATTATTACCTATTTGATATGGTTGGCTAAGGCTAATGGATTATACCCTGTCTGTTGGCGTGACTATGCACCCTGGTCCGCCGCTTTATCACGTGATCCTCCCTCCTCCTCGCAGGCTTCCCGAGCTCCCCATGGCTACGACGACATTCCACCCTCTTCACCTCCAACTGCCTTACCACCGACACCAAGTGTCTCTTCCTCTCCTACGCATTTATATGAAATTCCTCGTTCAGTGGAACATGATTACGCCCTTTTGAAGCCGGCGGACCTGTCTGGTATGCAAACCCACTCGCCAGGTCAGGCTTACGCTAGCCTTTCCCATGTATAGGTGTAAAATGTCCCTGAACTTATTGTGTATTTTGTGTTACCTACGTCTTACTCACAATTTTGTACCTTTTACTAGTACTTTCTCATGTGAGGGACTTGTACCTCCATGGTACCTTGGTATGCCAAGATCAGGCATCAGTGATGCTGCCTAGTGTTCAACTTTATTTACCTTACTTTTATATTATTGTTCTCTTACAATTGTCATGATTGTGTTCTAATTCTTTAGTGGAAGTATTCAGTTCCGCTTTATTTTCATATATTATAGTTTGGTGAAGCAAGTCTGTACACGCTTTCTTTTTCGTCTACGGGGGGAGCATACAGGGCCTGTTCCGCCCTGTTGTTCTTCTCACGCTCGAACGTGCTTTCAATCTGGCGAAAGGTAGCCTGGGTTTTTTTTTTTTTACCAGTATTTTCAATATTGATACCATTGTTTTTTTTTAACCTCGTTTAACTACTTTCGTTACACACTTGCTTCCACCATTTCAGTTGTTTTTTCTCTTGCATATATATGTATATATACGTTTTTTTTGCTTATTTACTTATGTCATGCATTAATCATACATATTTACGCAATATATGGTACTCCTAGCGGTAGCACCCCCTCTCGTTCTTTCTACCTCCCTTCCCCTTCCCCATCCATTCTTATGTCCTATTCTCGTTTTTAATTTGTTTCCTCTTATTTTGTTACACGCCCGGGGACGACACCCGTCACACCTGCGGAGCGTATAGTGCCCTACTGGACGCCCTGGCCACCGCCCACACTTCTTGGTCTACCATGGTCACCCGGGGAGTCACCTGCACAATCTACGCTCTATACTTCAGGTGCTCCCTACATTGGTGCCCTGGAACCAGTCGACCTATGCAAGTTGCATTCATTATTTGGCTACATTATGCTTTACGTCTGAGATGACCATTTCCATCTCTCCTCGGCAGGATAACCATTCTTATCATGGTGTCTCCGCTGGTACATCCGGGAGACGCACGCTGTGGTTGCCTCAAATATAGACTATCGACAGTGCAACGGATATAGCGGTTGAATGGACATGGCCGCGTTTGAATGTTTGTGCGTGGTGGGTGGCGTTCAGTGACTGTGTACATGAAGATTCTGTTCCTATAGGGCTGCGCTCGGTGGGACTAGACTTTTGGGTGTGGGAGTCCCTCGGTTTATTGGTGTATTCTTTGTTACCTGTTTTTCTTCCGTTTCAGTCCTTTCCCCCCCCGTCCCTTTATCCTGACCCCTGTGTTGTTGTTTTTTTTTTGGTGCTATCTTAGATTTTTGTATTCTTGTTCTTCTGGCTCTATGTATTGCTTTTATTGGATTGCCTTCCTTATATTGTATTTGTATTTTGTTTAAGTGGTCGCCTTCTGCGATTTATTATTGTCCGCCTTCAGCGACTTATTGTACTTTTCTTTTGTGTCTGTTTATGTTCGCCGAGGCCGGCGATTTCTTTTAGCCGTCGGGGATATGTCACGTGTACTGTTGAGGGATGCTCATGTACATACATCAATTCAGACCTTTATTAAGCATTTCTCTAATTTATTAAACATTTCTTTACTTGGTATAGAAGACATTTTTAGTTCAGAGTTCTGAACATATTTTCTAAATTTTATAACTTATCTTTCTTAGCTGATGGCTGATAACAATATCTGCATTCTAACAGGAATAATGTGGGCTACCACTTCCTGTGACCATATGGGATGGTCTATGCCATCAGCCTCCGGTTGCCTACGTGCCGATGGTCACGACATCAGGCCACTTCCTGGCACTCCTGAATCAGACAGGATTTTCTAGAACAATTGCTTAAAATAACTGAAGCGTCGGCGTTGGCTCGCCTTATTTGGCATAAAATACGTCATATTAAACAGGATACCCGTAGGTGGTGATTCCCTATATAACCAGCTATAGACTTCCGGAAAGGGGTCTTTTTTTCGTCTAAGTAGAGAGGCTGGTCACATTGACATTTGTAAAAGGCGAGCCAAGGCACGCAACGCATCAGGGCTCAGCAACCCTCAACCTCCACGTGACTTCCTCGCTAAGGTAAGCGCCCAAAAGGGCCTTCATTAATATATCAACTATGTGTTAGTTAAAAACTAAGATTGTTACTTATTATGTGAACCTATAAATGGTGGATAAATAAATGGGCCAACAAACGACCCAATGAGTTGTCTCTACCCTTTAAACTTGCTTAAGTCCGCTACGCTCCCCTGTCACAACCCTAGTTGTGACAATATGTAACTGGTGAAACTAAAAGTCCAGCATACTTTGCTGTTCATTGGGGGTGTGCTGATGATTACTAGCTTTCTAAGCCTCTAATATATAGCTTCTATTTTTAATATAGATAAATAATTTATAATGAATTCATAGTTGTGCATTTTTACAATGCGAGCTTACTTCAAATGAAATGCGGAGATAAACTTGTCACTATCTCTCGTCTAGATATAATGTAAATGTAGCTCTGTGGCATTCAAAATTACATTACAATGGTTAAAAAGCAAGGAACACTATCAGTAAATAACTATGCTTTCATCATCAGTGTTTGGGTTCAAAAAGCAGGAAACACTATCAGTAAATAATAATGCTTTTGTCATCAGTGTTTGGGTTCAACATTTTTAGATGTTGCTGGACCATTCTTACGTAAGAATATAAAAATATTAAAACTCTGTAGAATGCAGTAAACCACTTGTTAGTGATTTCTCTGTATAGTTAGTAGATTGCAAGTTCACTGATGTTAAATTCATATGAACTGAATTATTTTACTGATATATCCAAAGCATATTTCTTTTTTGATGAGCAGATACTTTCTTGCTTTTTATTTTCCAAAACACTGCTAAGATTCTCTACAACTGTGTTAAGCACTAGTTCATTTCTGGGAAGAAAATCTTATGATTGTCTGAAATTTTAATCCACAAATAAACCATGGAGCAACACATCCCACATGAAAGACTATACATCCAGTGAATAAAAATAAAGGGCCAACTGAAGAAATCTCAGACCTCTCTAATATTCAGTCAATGCTTGTTCCGGAAAAGACAAAAAAATTGTCACCCTACTGAAGTATGTTCATGGTTACTTGAAAATCTTACAATGAGTGGGCACTTACCTCACACCAGAGTGTGAGTTACCAAGGTGAAGGAGGATCAACACCCATACTAGAGTGAGGGTCAAATGAGTGGAATACGAGTGTCCCTCAAGTAAGGACAATGGATTTGCCCCTTAGAATTTGTTTATTGTGACTCAGAACTTAAATCGAAGCCCATTCTAAACTAATATATTATGTACTCACCACATGGATAAATAAAGTAAACAAAATATGCAACTTGACATTTCATATATTTACCTTTAATACTTGCTGAAGTGTATACAAATTTGACTTTGTCACCAACTCCTTTAGTACACTAGCAAGAACAACAGGTTTAGAATCCATGAGCAATGCAGCCAGCTCTGACAAACTGCTTGGAACATTCACTGAACCAGACTCTATAAGTAAGGTTGGATTTTCAAGCAGAATGTCATACACTCCTGAAGATGAAAGCGACTGCAATACAGCAAAAGCCTGATCAGGAGATCCCTTCTGGATACATAATAGCACAAGGGCCAGAGCATCTGTTGTTTCTGGTATAGCTCTGCAACAATCAATCCTCTTTCATATTAATTATAAGCAATTGTATAGGTCAGTACAAAAGCCAACAAGTGCAAAATTATCAAATATTAGTTTTCATCCAAAACATAGATTTATGCTGTATGTTATGATAGATATATAGTATGGCAAATGTCAGATGATAGCATCCTGTTCTGCAGTATAAATTAATAGGTACTTTGACTATTGTATTATAAAAAACAATCATAATTTCTTGAATCAGGATTACATTTTAAAAATGTTGACCCACACATTTTTGCTAACTAATGTCCATGGTATTAATGCTATTTTCCCTTTGCTTCATATGGTGATGACAATTTATTCATTATTTTGTAATTACAATACACTTTATAATACCCTCCTCCTAAAGTCTTAAAATTAAGCATAATATGTAGGGACAGGAAAATTTCGTTTTATTTTTCAGAACATTTCGGTGTTACTTTTAATGTTTATCGGTGTTATTTTTCAGTGGGTTTTAGTACACTAAAGTTGATTTTAGAGACACTTTTGTGATGCATCATTTTAAAAGTTTGGTTATAAGTGAAAATTACTTAGTTATTTTAAATACAAACACTTTATGTATCAAATCATGAAAGCAAGCCCATTATTTTTACAAACTATCAGAATTATGATGTGGTTTTACTTGCATATTAATTGCACTTCTATCAGACACTATGAAATGCATTCTTCACAACATATTTATCAACTGGTTCACTGAATAACACTTCTAATAATAGCATGGTCATGAGTTCCAAATTTCATCACTTAGATTATGTCTTCGGTCAGTCATATTCTCAGTGTTCTGTGAAGATAGTCGTTCACTGTCCATGTTGGAAAATGGAATCCACACTGCTTGCAGGGTTGCAGCTGCAAATTCAGTTATCTGCTTTCATTGCCTGCAGACTTTTGTCAATAGTTTGTCGTTGTGGCATATACTGTCATTGGTGGAGGTGCAAGGCCAAAATCGGAGTACACTAGGTACTGAATTCTTGTAAAAAGAACAATGAATAAGATTTGCAAGTGTTAGGACTGCATGTGTGTAGTGATCTTGGGAGATGAACCTGTGGGAATCATCATTGACTCTTATTTTACGCAGGTAGATATGTATCATCAGACAAGTCTCTTCCTGCCCAGATTAAGACGAATCATTAGACTTAAAAGAAAAATGTCAAAAACTCAAAACTCAGTAGCAGAATTGCAGTTCATATTTTACAAAAATTGTCATCGGGACTAGTTCAAAATACCTTAGCAACACCGCTAAATATGGAGCAACACTGAAAATTGTGATGAAGAATTTGGCAAAAATATTACCTACATTGCAAAATAGCCAGCTAACTGTTGAATATGTATTGTATTTATCCAAATACAAGATTACCTCAAATGCAAGAAAACCCTCATTTTTCAGAACTAAATTTTGGAATTAAGCGTATCATCTATTTAAAAAGATAACTAAACTTTTACATGAAATTTAAAGTTTTGCAATATATTTTGAACAAACTAAGGGTCACTTAAGCTGATTAAGTATTTTTTTTTTTTTTTTTTTTTTCTTTTTTACTTAATTTGAATTTTTGCAGAAATTCACATGGTAGGTAGGAAAGAGGGAGAGGGGAGAATGGAAATTATATATTGGTACCTATGTATGCAGAGGTGATGGTGGCGGCGGCAGCAGCAGCATAATTGTTATCATGTACTGGATAAGATTTTCTATTTAGAGACATATCTGGTATAAAACATAATTGTAAAAAGTTTTACCTAAATTAATAAATCAAATTTGCATGGAAATTCATGTATTGGGTGTGAGAGAGACGTAGAAGGGAGTACAGAAATGTACAGTATGTGAGCAGTGTGAAAATGTGACAACGGAGGAATATCTGTTACAATGACGGATACGATTTTCTGTTTAGCCAACATACTTAACGTAACACATTGTTGTAAAAGATACCTAATTCAAATTTGTGCAAAAACTCACATTGTGAGTTAGAGAGACTTAGAGAATAATGGAAATGTATCGCTATGTCTGTACATGGCGGCAGCTTTAACTGTAATCATGAATACAATTTTCTATTTAGACAACATAAACATCATTGCAATAAGTTTTATGTAGTTTTACCTTATTCTAATTTGTGCATAAATTCAAGTTGTGGATGGCAGAGAGAAACAGAGGGACGAAGGGAAATGTATTGGAGTATGTACGGTGAGAGGACAGAAATATGCAGCTAAACCTCTCTCTTTGTGCTTGACAGTTGGCTCCCAATCAACATTATGTGCAACCACTAATGTAAAATAAAGACCTTTATTTTTATTTTGGTCTCACAGAGAAATCTTTTTCCTAATGAGAATGCTTATAGGCCCGTTAACAGCAAACCTTTTGGTGTGAAATGAAGGCCCAAAATCTGCAGCATTGGTGGTAAGCATTGCCATTCCCCCCAGGGTTCGTCACTGCCATACGCACAAAGTTTGAGACTTACATTTTACAGAAAACATATCATGAATGCAAGACAACCACCAGTTCTGGACATTAATATTTTGAAAAAAAAAAAAGAAAAAAAAAAAAAAAAAACTATCTTGTATTCAGATAAATACGGTACTTATTTAGTCAGAAAGTATTTCATAAACTTATACCAATGCCAAACTTGAATCCTTCAAACTGGCAAACCAAATGTAAGTTGAAATTTTGTTGTTTTTTACCTGGATAAATCTCTTAGAAAATCTCACAAAGTACAGTATTTTGCATAAACACCCAATTTTTGTTATTTCACAATCTAAAATTGGGAAATTCCAGTTTTCAGATGTCCAAAATACATTCTCACTATGTTTTCATGATTTTAATGTTTTTTGGTCTTACTGTTTAAACAAACTTTTCCCATCCCTAACAACATATATTACATTATGATTAATGAACAGTATTTACATATCATATTTACTCTGTCTAATATAAATTATAACCTATATGCTATATAAATATGTTTTATTAACTATTTATACACTTCAGATTTAAAGGGCTGAACATTGCGGTAGTTACTTTTGAGGAAAATGAAGTGAAAAGATTTTAAGCATTACTACATCATAACACTTTGAGGCCTTTTGCAATCTGTGGTATATTAATTTTATTCATACTACATGTAGTATGTTTATGTATGAGGGTCACTTTTTTAAGGAAGAACTGATTGTTATTAGTGCTCGTGTAGGGTGTCAGGTAATGCCAATTCAAGGTCAGCCACTCTCGGCCGGTCCCCATTATTTAGCGAGTAAGTTTCAGCTCTGTGTCTGAGTTGGCTTAGTTGTTACTGCATTAATTGCCACTGTGTTAATTAATAATCCTGCATACTGTGTTGTGCATTCTGCCTTTCAGTTATTAAATGTTAAAGTCTGTCCTACTGAAATTTATCAATGAATTGGTGCAGTATCTGGAGAGGGTGCGATAAATGATGGAAATCTGCTTAAGTGTTGCAGACTATTCAACAAAGGAAGGATGTATGTTTACAATGAGGATCATACTGTATGTTTACTGCCATTATGAAGAGTTGAGACTAAAGTTGATGAGAAGATTCATGAAAACAGGGGTTTCACTATTGATGAGCTTCATTGAAAATTCCCAAGTGTCAAGGTCAGCAATTTACCCCATTGTTATTGACAAACTTCAATTCAAAAAAATGTGTCCAAGATAGGTCCCAAGAATATTGACAGATGAACAGAGAACAAAGTGTTTGGCATTCTTTGTCAATTTTGGGGTGCTCTGCCAAGGATGGTGATGAATTCTTGAGTTACGTTGTGACTGGTGATAAACATGGATTGCTTAACATATGCTACAGACTAAATAACAATCTAGTGAGTGGCATCATTAACCCTTTAGTACTGACACAATGTTTTGTGGGCACGCCACACTGTAAAATGCAACTCATCATGAAAGCTTAACTTTGATATATGGCTGAAATTCCCAGTACCTATCAATCCTTCACCTAAACATTACACCAGGAAGCAATTTTACAATTACTCTATTTCTTGAACTAGCTTAGAATGTATAGTCTGGTGTTCCCAGCAACCCATGCCAGTACTTATGCATCTTCAGTGAAATTGGCAATACTTATTATAACTGCTGCTCTTTTATTTATAAATCAATCCATTGTTTAATGCATTGAAAAGCAAATATGTTTTAACATACTGTCATCCGTAATTTCCATGTTATGACCAACAAAAGTGAGTTTCCTTCAGAATGTGAAGAAATGAGAAGTGAATAGCAGTTCGTTAGGATTTCAAAAAGATAAAACAATCATCTCCTACGTACCAAAATGTCCTCAACTTGCAAAACAAATCTATTCAGTTCACCACAGAGACCGAATGGGAAGGATGCCTCCCATTCCTGGACATTAAAATAAGAACAGAAAAACATAACCTAACATTTGGAATACATAGAAATTCCACAAATACATAAATAAATACATAACTACATAAAGTTTGATAGCTACAATCCCACAGCATACAAATTTGGAGTCCTCAACAGTTTAACGTACAGATTAGTACACATTCCCATGGAGATTCATGAATACCAAAAAAAATATCAGCAGATACTCCAAATAGATACCAACAACAGCTTTCAAAAATGTGCAATAGACAAGAGAATACACAAACACACAAAACTGAAGTGCATAACACACAGAACCACGCAACAGAACTTCCATGACCAACCTCGGTTCAGAAAATTCACTTATCATCCTTAGACACAAAACAAATTTTAGAAAATCTTCAAGAATTATAACATCACCTTAACTCTAAAAAACAACTACAGCATTCAGAAACTGCTAGGCCAAATAAAAGATCCTATCCCAGCAAAAAAAAAAACTGGGAATATATGAAATTAAATGCTCAGACTGAAGTCTTGTGCATTAAGGAAGAATGAAAAAAAATTTGGAAACCAGATTAAAGGAACACATGAGAAACTTAAGATACAAACAACCAGGAAAATTAGCAGTTGCCTATCATTTTTGGACATCAGGACACAAAATCACACCTAATATACAACTGTTAAAACTAGAGTATAAACCCACAGAATTAGATGTCTGGGAAAAGATCTACATCATGAGCACCTTTGGAAGCTCATAGATCCAGCACCTGATGCCTCCACAAGTGATACACCACTACCCTCATCGTTGATGCCAACGAAGCAAGATTTAGTCGGAGTTAAGGGTTGAAAATGGGAACAAGTGTTCACAAAATTGGTCCCAGTAAGTAATTTCTAAGTGATGATGTGTTACAAACTCAAATTATTTCAATTTAACATTATGGTATGTTTATTTAGATACTTATTGTAAATGTGTGGTATTAAAATCTATGCAAGCATCACATCTTATCAGGGGCATCGCTTTAGGGGATGCTTGTACGCTGAGTGTTCCACTTATTTTTGTGTGTTTAATTGTTTTATACTTATTTTGTTTTCTAACAGCTTTAAAGGAGGACAATTATAGTATGCAATCATTTAGTAGCAACTTTTTTCACAGATCATACTGTTGAGCAGCTGTAATAAGCCGAACTAGCAAACACAAGATTTACAAGTCAATCCGTTCAGTAGCATACACTGAGACAGGTCAGGCAGTGTTCACTGCCTGTATGGGATATGGCTAGCAGGACCTCCCCACAAACCCCTGACCAGGCTCATGCCTACCCCTTTTGCTTCCGCAAAACCCTCACATACCTATCGTGCATACGCTAGCGTTCAGCCATGTTTCTGAATCCGGAGCATGTTGAGGTAATGTTAATTGTGTTTCTTTGTGAACAAAATTGTAGTATGTGTTCTGTAGTCACTGGTTAACATGAATGCTTGCCATAATGAAATACAACTCTCCATTGCAAATATGCCCCACCTAAGAATGTGAAGCTTTCTTTGAAGAGTGCCCAAAATAGTATCCAGTTGAATAGAAATGTAAGTTTCAGTGACTCCCAAAAGGCTAGATTGCAAATGCTGACATATGAAATCATTGACTGCCAAGTTCTTCAAATGAATTCCAGATTTGAAGATTTTCCACAGCTCGAGTTTGTAGAATTACAGAATAAAAAAATCATTGAACATAAGAAAGAATTTCCTCATACAAAAATTTTCAAACTAATAAAGCAGTATCCTGGTTATTTTAATTCAGACCAGCTTGAAAATGAGCTCTTCAATATTTATGCAAATAATCAAAAGAAACTATCACTACAAAATGTACTAAAGTATTTAGTTGTAAATAGCTTCGACTTGGTGTATGAGGAGGTCACTAAGCTATTGCATTTGCTGTAACATATCCTGCTACAACAAGAAGTGAGAGATCCATGAGTACATTAAGAGAATTAAAACATACTTAAACTCAATGATCATTCACCGTTTGTGCAACAACATTTTGTGTAGAAAAAAGGCTATTGGGAGAACTGTCCTCTGATGCTGCCTTTATTGAAAAGGTGATTGACACGTTCGCAACAAAGAAGAGCCGACGGATGGATTTGGTGTATAAGTCAGTTTAAGTGAGTGTTATTGTTTTCAATATAACCATTATATTAACATTGTTATTTGTTGTTTTCATTGCCAATTTTAAACCTAATTTATAGGTGCAATTTTCGATAAAATGTGCAGCCAACAACCTCCACCTTTTATTTCCAGCATTAAACTATAGCGTTCCAATTATTTTATTTCATGCTATGCTACTGCATTTTATTAGCCAATTATACTCCACTAGAACTTCTGCATTCTGCCCAATCTCTAGGGCTATTTCACACACATGTATATCTTGCTCTTTAAATGTTCCCAAAAGGAAAAATCCTACTTTTGCACTTGCTGAGCTATTGCAGCAAATGCTCAGATTTGGAATTCTGCTGTTAGCAAATTTATTCCTATACAAGCCTTGGGGTTTACAGGTATTGCATTAGCTTTGCCATCAGATATTCCCGATTTGAAAAAATCTGATGCATTCCATTCACATCACTTTCTCTATGTATTCTAC
Organism: Hymenopus coronatus; assembly: GCA_030762935.1. Lineage (NCBI taxonomy): Eukaryota > Metazoa > Arthropoda > Insecta > Mantodea > Hymenopodidae > Hymenopus > Hymenopus coronatus. Next base: position 99,385,191 of record CM060900.1, on the reverse strand, counting down.
AGCAAACTGTTCTTAGAAGACATTTTTCTGTCTACTTCATGCTGAATCAAGATGGTTTTATTACATATAATTATGTACAGAGTATTACAAAAGTCAACATTTTTAGAGCTTGTCACTATATGATCATGGCCTTGAAATTTTGTTTGATTTACATGAGGATAAAAATAAAAACACACAACTTTTCATTTGAGAAATCTGTGTATTGGGAAATTTAAGCTAAAAACAAGAATTACCTTGAAATTGGACAAATCAACAGAAAGAAAACTGACAAATCAATCAATCGATCAATTTCCTGTATCATCTCCTCATGAGAACACAGGGTGTTCACAAAGTGTTTCCATTGGACCCTAGTTTCAATAAGATCTACATTTTTGGTGTATTAAGATTTTGTCTATTTCTTATGGCTTATCCATCATGCAAAAGTCATCCAGAACGAAAAGGGCCTCAGAAGTTGGTCCCATAAAATTCAGGATATACATTTTATTTCCCATGTAAATATCTTTAATATATGACATTTTAATCAAAATCCTTTAACTCATTTTTGTAAAAATAAAACTTTGAAAAATCTTCCACATAAAAGGCACTTTGTGGTGGGGGATTTAACTTAAACATTTTTTGTTCCAAGTTTGGTACTTAACAGAATTGTTGTTTTTGAGTTATACTATTCAGTCACACAGACCCTTTTCTAAAAATGCAGTTTTTTTATTGGATTCAGGGATCCTCAAAGCATGCAATCTATGGTGCACAATGTGTAAGATGCATACATAATTTAAATAGGAATCATGTAGGAAATTTTTGTAAAAGCTGGAATATTAACCATTGTCTCGCTGTATGTATATAAAGTTATCATGTTTGTAGTTAAGTAAAAATGCCTTTCCGATGCAAGATTGTCATGAGTGTAGCACAAGGTAACAAAAAACTATTATAGGTTACATGTAAATTGAAAAGCTATAGAAAAGGATCCACACATAATGGGCAAAAGTTTATATAACTATCAAAGGAACTACCACAGAACCAATTTTTAGAATAATTTAAAAACATTCTTAATTATAAAATGCTCATATTACATAGATGAACTGTAAATAAAGATTTTAAATATTTTCTTTCATGACGAGGCTTGAAACTTGTAAAAGGCCTGTAAGCAAATAAAGATTATTTATTATTATTATTATTGTAATATTTCATGTAAAAATTACAGTATAGAAGGCTATCAGTGCAAGTAGATTTATTATACCTGTGTTTTTCAAGAAAAGCATAAATTCATATTTAGGATATTTTGACGAAGGTCATTACCAAGCTAGGAGCCAATCATTTATAAAAAGGTGCCTGATAGTTGAAGGTAACATTTAAAAACATTTTGAATTCCATGGCATCACAGTGTAGCTATTAAGAGTTGCATCTGATTTCATTTTTTATCTTCAAGAATTGATTTACTCCCTTTTACTACAATGGTTAAGTGAATTTAAAAGCATTCACTAACCTTGTTTTCAATTGCTTCTTCATAATGCCAAGCACTCTATCAGTGGCACATTCTCTGAGTAATGAAGAATGAAGGACTATAGTAGAGACTTGAGAAGGATCCAATTCTTCAAATAAATCCAACAAAGTGTGGGCAAAACTTGGTAGCGTTGGGCTGAAAAGTATTTCTCCTTTTTCATGACCCAGAGCAATCAAACTCTCACGTAGGTACACTATTAACCCATGTAGATGATGCTTTTTTTTCTGAAAATTATTACGTACTATACATTAATAAAGTGTGCATAAAAGTCAAATCTGTGTCCTAGATAGAACTTTTTATACTAATCATATACAGTATCACATTGTTATGCATTCAATAAATTACCCATGATTATTTTGCACTATTTCCACCTTTAATTAGTGCTCACAGAAAATCCTACATCTAGGACAGGAATGTGCATGGCATCCTACAACAAGAATAGTATGCTGGAAATTAAACAAGGGATGTAAACTTATTACAATTTTGATGAATTCTTTACTCTTTGGCTTCAGGAACTTCTTAAGCCTATATACTAGAAAAAGATACAATGAAATCAAAGTTGCCTGCAGCACCATACTAGTAAAAATGGCCTTTAAACACTGTATAAAAAAAATGAAACCAAAGACTTGGGGAAACCTAAATAGTGGAGCATGGATATCTTATACATAATTTTTATAGCACCTGCTTCCATTGTGCAATAGCAACAACAAATTTATTGCTCTTAAAAAGATATACTTTCAGTTCAGAAAGTCAAATTATGAAGATGACAGGAATAGTCTACAGCCTGTTACTCTACCTATACTTAACATCCTGGTGCCCCTAAAAGATCAATCAAATCATACTCTTACTGTTACTGTTGCTGTAATCTTTGCATCTTTACATACCTGAGAATCAGAATCTCCTTCAAATTCAACCTTCATGCTGCTGACTCGCTCAACTACTTGTATGGGAGTAAGCTCAGCCATTATATAATATGGTCTTGCAAGTTTCCAGTCCTCTTCAGTTTCACAGCTGCAAACAAGAATAGGAACAGTTTCATACCATTGTTAGGTTTCAGTTCATTGCAGTAGTCTCAAATTTCACAACAGGACCTCTTAATAGGAATATGCAATCCAATGAGGCCACATTTATAACTGCTAATATGTTTTAACTCCTACCACAGCCAGAGGTAAGAGTTGATAAGAATTTATACAAAGTTCACTTAAGGATCAATGTGTTGTTTCTTAAGAAAAATTTACCCATTATCCTAAAAACATCTCCTACAATTTATAGTGTGTCCCGCAAGACAGTGTACCAGGCTTGGTATCTCATGGTGTCCATCAAGAGATGAATAGATAATAGCCACCATGATGGATAAGCCAATTGAAAGCAGATGCATGGAGCAACCCAGGTGTTATGAGTATGGACATGCAATGTATAACTATACATCTGTTAGCAGCAGCTTTAGTAATTGGTATAACACTTTTATACAAAATGAATAATGATGAGCATCTTGCAATGATAAAGCAAAGTGGACTGCAGCTCAAATATAAACTGAGATGAAGGAAGTTCATGGAGACATTGCACAAGCAGTCAAGCCTGCTTGTTCTGGATGCCTGACTGAGGTTTGTTCTGAATAAATGGCAAATAAAATTTGTGGCATCATAACAGAAGACTGCTGCATTTGCTAAATTCCTGGCATGGTGGTGATTTACATGAACAAGAACAGGACTCTTAAGAGGCTAGGGCCTCAGTAACAGTTGCAATAGTAACCACAAAAAAAGTTACCAGCAGTGACCTTTCAATAGCTAAAAAAGTAACCAAATAGTGACCACTACTCTGTATTTCTATGAATTTTCAGAATTTTTTTAACAGTCATAATTAGACACAAAACTCAAAGAAAAATTTTCAGTAACACATGTAGGTATGAGTATACTGAGCTAATTTCTTAAAATAATAATGAGTATTTTCTGCATAATATTCCCCAACTAAAATATGGCCAATTGAATCAAAGCTGGAGCATTGGCAGTAACTGACATTAAACTCGGCTGTAAACATTTTATTGCAATGAATATTGTAATAGTGGTTTTAAAAATGCTTGACAATTTTTGTTACACTTTTGTTGCCATGAAAAAAAGAAAAAAAATACATATTCATGCATGGTAATGTGACTAGAAATAGGCTTATAACCTTACAAATGGATGTATTTCATGCCTTGAACACTTAAGTGTCGATCTAGATTGGGTAAGGTTCTTTTTAAGTTTATTGTGGAACCAAATATTTTCATTATGTTTAACGGCAGTTTTAATCTCTTTAGCTGCTTCTGATAAAAATTCTTTTGCTTTCCTATTCACAGCTTCTTCTCTCTTCTTCTGAATGTCTTTTTATATTTCCTCAATTCCAGCTTTCTCTTCCAGTTTCTTCTTTGCTTCTGAGTTTATAAACAAATATAATGTGATTGCTGGAGAGGACCAGTAGAAGATGGATGTGTGTCACACAAGCTCCACAATGGGCAATCGCCGGACAATTATAGAGTGTGAATCAGTGCATTCAATGGACTGATATTGATGAAATATGGAAATAAGAGCACAGGAGGTTTTTCAACATAGTTTTGAATAGCTTTAGTTTTGGCATTTCTACCAGTCATTTGTGGAGTCAAAGAGAACTCTGGGCAGATATAATGATGTTAAAGGGAATTGTGAAAAACATGGTATAGATGAAATGTATAGAAAGAAGAATAGAGGAAAGGCTAGTTAGAAATATGGAAGAAATAAAAAAAAAGAAATGGGTAAATTAGGAGAGGTGCTCTCGTAATTGAACCACAGATTAACACGCTTGGAAAAGGTTGAACAAGCAATTAGAAAAAGGAATCTAATCATTTTTGGATATGAGGAAAAAAGAGGTAGAAGGAGCTGGGGAAAAGTGGAGGATTTAATGAGATATCAACTAAAAACAGAATCAACAATTATTTATCCTCTTGTGGCAGTCTCTCTTGCACTATATAATGCTATTGTGCTACATGTCAAGTAAGATGAAGTTGATGTCACACAAGAATGTGAAGTAAATTGTGGTGCCATATTACAAATGCTGGAAGCAGAGATTTCCTCTGCAGGAATGACAGTAGTATGAGGAAGATGACAAGGTTTTAGGTTTATCCAAGCATTTTCCTTATGCCTACTAGTTACAGCATGCAAACCCTCTATTCCTTTGGCAACATTAATCTCTGAGCCACAAATGACACAAAATCCCTCCTCACTAAATTTTTTCCACACATTTGGAATAAGAAACATCATTACAACCAGCTTTTAAAAGTCACCCCTTCTTAAAATTACACTTCCCCATAGCTAATAGCATTGCAAAAACACAATCAGTCAAAAAAGGATCATTCCTCAGTGCTTTAACCTACTGCCATAATCACTTAAGCCATTGCAAAATGTGAAAGAAGAAACCACTATTAAACATATACAGGTAATACACTTGTATATATTAAAGGGGAACAGACGTAAAAATAAAAAGTTTTTACATGTTAAAGGGTATTTTAGGCATGATACCTACTATGAAAAACCCACTCTCCTAAGCATTTACTTGGAAAATCCACCTTCAGTCTCAGTCCTATGGAAATGAAAATTGCATATTACTGACCCTAGCACCTGGCAGGGTGCTGAGTGGCAGTATGACGTCACTGTGTCAACACACTGTGATATATAAAGCTGAATAATATAAGAACCAATGGTCCTAAACTTATTTATGTATGAATCCACCATTGCAAATTTTACAAATTCATGACTTCCCCAAGAGCACAATTTTATTTTTAAAAATATTCAACATAAATATGTTCTTAATATTTTTAAATCAATGGGTTATGTTAATATAAGTTTAATATTAGTTTGGTCCCCTTTAATAATAGTTCAACGTTCTCAATATGCACGATACATGTAACATTTTTAAACATCATACAATACCCATACTATAATATACATGAATGTCAAAATGAATTGTGTCAGATGTCTTGCACATAGTCTATAAGTGTATAATTTCAAAGCTTTATTTAGGATATAGGATGAAGTCTATTGTAATGTTAAGCACTGTGTAGGATGTAGGACAAAGTCTATTGTAATTTATATAATTACCTAATGATGGATAATGAATTATTATTATTATTCAAACCTAATGTGGTCTATTTATGGAGCAAAAGTATGCTGCTGGCTCCAGTAAGACAAGTATTGCCACCCCTTTCAACCTTTTAATACTGAGACTGTCAGGATTTTAAAATACAAAACTCTTAAATTAAACTGAAAAATCCATAACTGGATGCCAATGCTAAAACCTTGCTGTAGTTTATGCCTTATTTTCTAGACAATTTTAATACACTAAGTCTATTATAAGACCCAAATGTAGAATAGTGATTTAGAAATAAAAGAAGGAAAAAGTGACTTTTAGTAGAAAATGTGACCTATTATAAGCCCTGCAAGTAAATTGTATCCTGCAGTTGCTGGAGGTGAATGATAGGAGGTGGACAAGTGTGAGCTCTTTAAAAATGGGTATAGCAACATTCGAAAGTTGTCGCACAGAAATCTTAAAATTTTAAATGGATGAAAAACACAAATACAAGCAGGGTATTATCAGCATGGTTGTGGGTAGCATTAGTTTTGGCATTCCTGCTTATTCATTGTTGGAGTAGAGCTGAACACAGGACTAGGGATAAAAGATTTAACAACTATTTTGATGGGAATTGCTGAAGACATGGTGCAGATGAAACACATGGAAAGAAGAACAGACAAATGACTGGCCAGAAGAATGGAAGAAATAAAAAAGGAGTTGGGAAATGCTATTGGAAAAGTAGAAGAAAAGGTTGCAGAGCTGAACAAAAGTTTGGCATAACTTGAAAATAATGAGCTAGTTTCTAGAAAGAGGAATATAATCAATAATCTTTGGATGCAAGGAAGAAAGAAGTCCAAGGACTTGGCAACAATTTTATGGGGCACAAATTGATGTCAGAATTATAAGGATGGGAAATAATTGATTCCTTAAGAGTAGGAAGACGGATGGAGAACAAACCCAAGAACCATAATAGCAAAATTAGCAACATACTTCAGATGGAAAATTCTGAATAATATGGCAAAGCTTCGAGGTTCAAAAAATTTTCTTGACAAGATTATGGGAAACAAGAGCGAGCACACAGAGGCACTTTAATAGGGAAATGAAGAAAGCTAGAGATCAAGGAATAATGCCTGTATAAGAGGACTAACGCTGTGGATAGATGGGATCAGACATTACCTATATTAGTCAGCAAATTAAAACATGAGCTTCATCACAACTCAAGGAAACAATTCGGAGAAACATAAGAAGCACCGGAGAGGGGAGAAGTGAGTCAGGCAGCCATGAAATGACAAAAGAGTGATATGAAGAAGGACAAGTGACAAAATAGGGAGTGACATTAATTGCAATGGGAAAGGGAAGATATTGCAGCAGGGAGTTTACTTTACCATCAAAACAGATTTCACCATCACATCAGCTGAGGCAGGATATGAGAAGGCTAGCATTAGAAGCAATGGCAGGATTGACTATTTGGAGCCGTGGAAATTAGGGAAGGTGCATATGGAGATCTCACTAAGAGAGCACAGGAAAGCAATGTAGGTCAAATGACATTGCCAACTGAGAGACTAAAGATAGTCAGCTGGAAGAAAATGCTCCAGCTGCAGAGATAGAGGGCATGAGAGATACTAGCCTGAACATACTTGTGAGTGAAGGTGATGAAAGATCTAAGCTATGACTCAGTGTTATGGTGTTATAGGGGGGGATAGAAAGGGTGTGTATGGCAGCAGTGTATAACTCACCAATGGCATCAGAACTTTACTACCCAAATTTGTTAAATAAATTAGGACCTGCTATAGAAGAATTGTAGGACAGATATATGCATAAACCTTATAATAATGAGTAACTTTGATGAAAGAATAGATGAGGCACAAATTAAATTGGTCCGTATTGAAAATGTCAAAGAAGAGAGTGCAAAGGGACACCTAGTAATGATAAAATTTGCAATAAAGAAGGAAAGAAGTTCTTAGATTTTTGTGAAAAATTGAATCTGGTACTATACAATGGGCGAAGGGAAAATATTACTGGGGAATATACTTTTGCAAATAATAATGAACAGTATGGTTGCTTATATGATGCTTACAAAAGATCTGGGTATGTATTTTGTAGATTTTGAAGTGATGGATATAGTATATTCTACTATTTACTAAAAAAAAATAGTCTGCTTAAAGTAAAATCAAGACATGGATATTAAGGACACTGGTATTTATTTAGAAATGGTTTCACAAAAATTGATGAGAAAATTATGCAATAAAGATACATAGGTATGCTAGATACCGATAATGTGTAAGGAGCTTTGTATGTAGTGGTCCCAGTAGCAAGATAACCACAGTGTTAGAGCTTGCTGGGAACAATGAATAAAGCAGCAACCTAGTTTGGGGTTCAAGACATTCAGGATCAAGGGATGCTTACTTGTTAATAATTAAATTAATTGTAGTAGTAGAGACAAGTGAATGTTATGTATATAAAACGTGGAGAAATAAATCTATAAATCTTGTATCCTGCATGAAGTTTTGCATGTGAAAAAGCTGAGTACACAATAGGTGCTGTTTGTTGACTCCAGAACAAAAACTATCACAAAAGGACATTTTGCCATCGTGTTTGGAAATGCTGTGGCATAATCACAATGCCTTCTGGTGAAGTTATCTGACAACAAATGAAATTCCCAATTCCCCATTACACCCTGCAGGCAAAGCAGTGAGTTGGTGAAGTTGATATTGCATCACAGAAAGCGAAAACAGTTTTGTCTGTGGGAAAAGAGTGCCTACTATATTTTAGGACTCCTATGGAATCATTATGATTGACTATTTGGAGAAGGATAAAACAGTGACTGGCATGGATATGAACCAGCTCTCTCATCAGCCATTGCAATGGCAAAAGTGCACAAATTAGTCCCTTTAAACCTATTCTCCAGATTTGGCACCATCTGACATTTTCCTGTTTCTTACCACAAAACTTGGCTTGGTGGAAAGAAATTTTCTTCAAATGAAGATGTAATTTGTGTTTGAATGAGTATTATACAAGTAGTGGACATTTTTTTTTACTGCAGAAATAAAAAAATGGAAACTTTTTGGACTAAGTATATTAAGCTGTGGGTGATAGCACCATAAGAAAGCAAACATGCATGAAAAAGCTCAGTATTTTGAGGGCCCCAGAAAGACCTTGGCAATAAAATGTTAGAAAATAGGATCTATCACCTTAATCTGATACATAATTTTAGAGTAGGACATGGATCGTTAGTCATAAAACAATGGATCTTCTAAATTTATTGTTCTGAAGTTGCCTCAAATGAATGAACTAACTTTAGCTCTATTTGATTTTAGTGCATTTCATTTTACAAACTGATACTTCTACACGACCATGATTCTGCTTTAAATAGTGTCCTGAATGGTATAGAGAGATTTAATATGCATCTTCCTGCTTTATGCAACAGGAGCACAAGTTCTCAGTTTATGAACTGTAAACACTTTTCAGAGAAGTTTTTGTATACTTAAAACTAGGGATGAGATGACAATACTAGTTCTCAATGTTTGATACGAATACTGTTTTTTAAGCACTGATATTTACTTTATTACAATAATAATGTGAGAGAGGGAGAGAGAGGGGGAGAGGGATAGGGAGGGGTGAGGGAGAGAGGGGGAGGGAGAGAGACTCAAAAATGAAAAGTTGGTTAAATAACAAGCTTGCTATTGAAATTAATTAGTTGAGTCAATTTTTTTAACACTACATCACTTACTTTTACTATCAGAAAACATGTTTCAGAAGACATGTTTTCCAATAATAAAAGTGATGTAGTGTTACAAAAATTTACTCAACTAATTAATTTCAAATGTTAAAACACATCACTGTCACAAAGACCACTATGTATCAGCAATAAAGCTTGCTATTGTTTATGTTCAGCATCTTCTAAGAATCTGGTGACATGATTTTTCAAGAAAATTCCCCACACCAAATTACCCTTTACATGAAATATTTTTAGAAAAATTTGATTTTCTCAAAAATGGCTGTAATGATTTTTATTAAAATAATATATGTTTAAGATATTTCAAGTGAAGTATATATTTTTAATTTTCTGGAAATAGTCTCTCAAGTCCTCTTCACTCTAAATTACTTATGAATAACTTGTATCCTACACTGTAAGAGAAAGACAAAATCTTGCCTCATAAAACTATAGATCTCATTAGGTTCCCCACAATTTCAGTGCTAGAGGCTTCATTTTTTATATACATATTTGAGGTATGTAAAGAAGTTATTCTGACAAATTTCATTTCTACAAGGCTAATTAGCTTTGAGTTGTTATAATTTTTTATTTTTCAAAATCTATCTTCTCAAAACAGTTTTTAATGGAATTGTTGAAATTATTTTGACAATACCATATAAGCATAAAGAAACGCTTCAATCATAGATTTTCAATTTTTTCATTATAAAGGGGAAACAATTTTGCCTCTTTAGCATTTATTTTGCAGATTACAGAATGTGCAGATATGCTTTAAGAATTCAAGTCTGGAAAAATGACTGAAATAACCCTACCTAGAGATATTCAAATTGTGTAGACCTTTAAATGTGATGCAATTAAGACAATCAGCAGACATCATAGGAGTTTGACAAGTTGCATACATGTATTATAATGTGCCCAGTATTTTTCTTTGGGAAAAATACATAAAGAATACTTTCACTGAAAATGGCTGAAACTTTGCGCATCACTCCCTTAAATATTTACCATCTATCTATTTATCTATCAATCCGTCTAATCTAATCTGTGTGTCCAGATCATGCAAAGAGAATGTAATTTCAAAGACGTCACACAGCAAAGCATTCTAAAAGTTTTGAAGAATAGTTTGTTGCAGAAAAGGTTGAAAAAGTCATTTAAATGTAACATTTTTTTTTTGATAATACCAAAGGCATATTCCCTATTGCTAGTCAAGGCTAGAACAAATACTTGTTGTGCTGTATTATCTCATATCCCTAAGTTCTGATTTGTTTCCGCTAAATCCAGATTTCGATCACCAGAGTAGATAAATGAGTTTGTCATCAAGCCAGGCTAAATATGGCAAAAACATAAATTAGTGTGCATGCTAAATCAGCTTCATTCACAACTCAACATGAATACTTCTACTGCTTCCCCCATTGCTTAATTTTCATTTAGACACAAAAATCTATGGAATGTTATATTCATTCACCTACAGAACATGCAGTCTAAGTATATAGAAAATTATAAACTGGGAGCACTCTGAAGACATCAGTAAACCAATAATGTGAAGTCTCAATTCCTTTTATTCCTTATCAAGCACAAAGTTAAATGCAACAACTTTCAAAAAAGCAAAACTTAAAAATTCAAATGTATCAAAAAAGAAGCAAACTCTGGCTCAAAGTATTAGACATACTTTCCATAACACTGAGTATGGAGGTATGATGCTCCCCTACTGAAAACATTCAAATTCAATTTTTGTTTTGTTTAAAATACAATACATATGCTTTGCATAAACACTTATCATTCAGTAATTAGGTACCCTGATATCCTTTTCCACCTGAATTGTTACAAATTTCTCATGCAAAAGGTACATTGAAGCATTGTAGCAGTGTGCAACATTGCTCAGGGAAGTGGAATAGTTTTAATGAAAACCAGCATTAAAGCATAACATCAATCTTTTCAGAGGGAGGAGGAGTGTTACTTCAGTAAAAATGTAATTTATGATCATCTTTTTTTCCCTTACTCCCTTTAAAAAAGGTGATACATAGTTTTACTACATACTGTTTGTTTGACCATATATGCATATATACTTTCCCATTATTGTAAGAAGCATGGGGGACTTTGTGGCAAATGTGGACTGTGGCTCAACTTCATTAAGAATAAAGGGTCCTGCAACTGTCACTGATTAGGGGGCAGAAAATTTATGCAGTTGGTATGGAAGTAACTGCTTGGTTAAAGTGCAATGGTCTGCTGCCTTATCTTCTTACAAATGTAATGCAGGAATTCAACCCTTTATAAACAAAATCATTATTAATTCATTTTCATTGTTTTTTATGATTTCAGCATTTTGCTCCACTTTATATAACATGTTCACATTCTAGTGTCATCAGTCTTACAATAATGTTAGAGGACAGCATTAACATTAAGTCCTGCATATAAATAAAAGCTATACTTCATCAAACATGCTCAATTTAATACCTTATGTGATAATCTCCTAGAAGAGCACAGGATTCTTGATAAAGACCTTCCAGCCTGTTTCTCTCCACTGGGTCTAGTTCAGCAGGCACTGTTGATTCAGAAGCCCCCCCTGGATGCCAAGTAATAGTATTAAGTGCTACTCGAAGCAACATATGACCTTCACCAAGAAGATGACTGTATGTTGTTGGACTTGTCCAACGATGCACAGATCCTACACCAAACATGTCTCTATAACATGCAGAAGGATGGGGTAGAGCTAAGGAATACAAAGTCCAGCCTCCTCCACCTTGTGAACTGCAACAGAAAACATACAGACCCAATGAATTGAGTGAATATACCAAAGATACCATCTAAAAGTAGCAATCTATCTAAAATGCCAGCTTTCTCTGAGCTCAATATTGTCGCATCCTGGCTGTATGCACAGGATTTGGCAACATTGAAAATAATTAATCTTTCATATGTTGGCAACATTGCCAACTTTGCTATTTATAAAAACCACCTTTATAGTAGTTTCTTCCTCTGGTGGACTGTGCATCTAGGATGGAATAGATATCACAAGGAGCGTTGGGTTCTCTATGAAGCCAAGGTTGGCCCCAAGCCAAGATGGTGGCACGTGTTAAGTAAAAGGTAACAATAATAACTGTCTATTTAGAAGTGTTTGTCTTTAAATTAGTAGATTAGTTAACCCATACACGTCCCTTTACTGGATTATTTAGGCTATTTTCCCTGTGTTAAAGTATGGAATAGAGCTGCGTTCCCATATGCACGCCTATCTTTAGTGAAAAGTACATTTTCCCTAACCCATCCTCTCATAGCCAAGTGAGTTTCTTGAATTAATAACAGTAGGCATGACAATATGATTGCCTGAAGCAAAAATAACAAGAGTTTTAACAGAATATGTATGATTTCACTTATTCTAATTCCTTTCAGCCTTGTATATGAAAGAGGCTTTAAATGTATGCTTAAGTGTCACAAACACATAAATTTCATCAGGTTAAAGGAGAATGCTAAGAAAGAATCAGGTCAGTAAATGCAGCAAGCAGGAAAAGAAGGGAATGACATGGTTTAGATAGTGAATTTGGTATCTAAAGGAGTTTAAAAGTAACTTCAAAAGTGGAATCTCTACTATATTTGGGAATTTAGAAAATGCACTGCACATTTTATTTGAATGCCTAAGAACAAATGAATGTCTACAGCAAGCAGTATGTGGTAAGTGGCTGTGATTAAATAGGGAAATTGCAAGTGAACCTATTAAGACAAAATGCAAGTCAGAAGTCTTGAAGAAAATCTGTACAAAATTGAAAATATGGCTATGGGCAGTAAGCAAAAACGATAATATTTAGGTTCTAATTTAGGTTTATATAACCTTGCATAGTAAGGAATGTTTTATTTGTCATGTTTGAGTAAATGAATAAGCTATCTACACACATGAACCAAAATTAAAAAAAAAAAAAAAAAAAAAAAAAAGCAACTGATTTAATTTTCAATGATTTCTTTCCTTTAATATAAAATATATGTACTGGTATGAGATTATGGCTTAAGAAAGAGCTTGGGCTACATTATATTAAATTACACATTTAGCTCATGAATTTGTGCTAACATTTGCATAAATTATTATTCATCCAATTTTTTTAAAACAGTAACATGGGCTAGCAGAGCATCTTTAGCATTCCTAAATGCGTGACAAATTTCACCAGATCGAAGGAAGCTGTTTCTTAACTTATCCAGCACCTATAAACAACAACATAACAGTTTCTACCACCCAATACTATCCGTAAATTAAACCAACTCAAAAACCATGAATCTCTGCATTTCTGAATCTGAGACAATCAACGTTATTTTTCATTGCTAAGTGCGCATGTTATATTAAACACCTATGTATTGAGAATCATCCTGTCAAACTATTGACAAGATTATAGAATTTGCACACTCTCTTACTTTGTTAATAATTTCGAGCTGATGACAACATGCATGTTCGATATCAGTTGACAGAGACGTATAGTATTCACATTTATAGCATGAAACATTTATTTCTGCCTAATACAACAATTTCTTTTTGGAATAGCAATTCCTTAACACTAGAGATAGGAATTTCTAAGCATTACAGCCAGAATAAAAAGAAATAAAGTTGCAACGTTACTGCACTTTAAACCCCTATAGCTGAATCTTTACACTTGACAACTTGGGTAGCTTCAGTCATGTTGGTTATGTTGTGGTTGCAACATTGCCAGAGTTACTAGTACACAATAACAGCTATTATGGTCATTTCTATCATGTCTAAAGTCACATAAATAGTGTAGATAGTAATGAATGCTGATGAATAATAACTACTTTGGTATTATTATTGTTAGCTGAAAATACCATATGCATAATATATAACATAAGTAGAATAAATTATCTATTTTCAACAATAGGAACAAATTAATGCAACCTTGTTTACAACAACGAGAGAATGAAACAGATATAAGCATAATAATAATAACTCCATGGCACGACAGCTCACGGGGAACCTTGGCCTACCGCCCGGCCGCTGCGTCCCCCATCTCGGTCCACTACAGACGTCATGGATGGGGTGCAGTATTGGAGGGTGAGACGTGGTCAGCGCCTCGAGCCCCTCCCGGCCGGTTAATGCGGTCCTCACGACCTGGAGCCGCTACTTCTCCATCAAGTAGCTCCTCAATTGGCCCCCCAGGGACCTCACGAGGCTGAGTGCACCCCGGTCCAGGTCTCCCAGCGGGGGAAAAATCCCCACGCCGGTACTGGGGATCGAACCCAGGTCTCCCGCTTGGTAGGCAGCTGCGCTACCACCGCGCTAAGGAGACGACCAGATATAAGCATAGCATAACAAAATATTTTTCATTTACCGACTTAAAATTATAATGGCTCAATTCCAACTAACCTCAAGTTGTCACCATCCTTGGAAGCATAATTGCCATCTTCATCATGTTTCACTCTCGTGCTAATAAGTTTTTGTGCTTAGCACAAGAGCTGCTTAAGTTTGCTGCACAATTTTATCAGCAGGAATAAAGGAATGCCCATTAACATTTATATCCTGCAGTTCATAGACTTACTGGGTCCTTCTTAATAATTCCAGAGGCACACCTTTGCATAACGGATTTTCACTTCGCAAACCATCACTCAGTAATCATCATTTTTAAGGCATTGTCGCACTTCAAATCTTGTATAAATAATATGAATTAAATAAATCATACTGATATATGGTGGACTTTGAGACAGTGATGTGTTTTAACAATTAAAATTTAGTTGAGTCGATTTTGTAACACTACATCACTTACTTTTTTATTTCGGAAAACATGTTTCAGAAGCCATGTGCTTCCATTGTCAATTCCTTTGGTCGACTACCGGTATTGCTTGCTGTGGTGGTTGTCTCTGTCCCTGGTGGTGGTTTGATGAACTTTTGGATGAGTAGATCGCCTGGCGGGATTTCAAAATTGAAAACCCGGTTCTTGTTTTTCCAAATATATATGTTTTCCCAAACTTTTAATTCTGTCTTCCTTGTGATGTTTTTGAGGATTTTTGGACTTCTATTTATAGTGTGTTTCTCTTTCCAAAAATGCCAAGCTACTGCAGATTTGTCTTCTTGTTTGAGTTTAATATTTCTGTGGTGTTCTTTTGCCCTGGTTTTTATATTTCTTTTTGTTTGGCCGATGTAGATTTTTTCACAGTCATTACAGCTGAACTGATATATTCCTGGTTTGTTTTCTTGTGGGATATCATCTTTTAATTTGGAATTTAAAATGTTTTTTATAGAGTAATTGTTTTTAGGGGCTAGAATGATGTTATGTCTTTTGAAGATCCTCTGGAATTTGTAGAAAGTTGTAGGGTGGTATGTAAACTTCTTGTAGATCTTGTTTTCTTTCTGGTTTTGAGTGAGTGTGCTGACTTCTTTAATTCTCTTTCTATTTTTGGCTTTATTAACTTTTTTGTACACCAGTTCTGCCCGAAATCCATTCTCTGCAGCTATGTCCAAAATTTTATTAAGTTCACATTGGTATTCTGTTTTTCCCATTGGTACATTTACCAATCTGTGTGTAAGGCTGTTGAGTAAAGCATGCTGATGGGGAATGGGATCTGCAGTAGCTTGGCATTTTTGGAAAGAGAAACACACTATAAATAGAAGTCCAAAAATCCTCAAAAACATCACAAGGAAGACAGAATTAAAAGTTTGGGAAAACATATACATTTGGAAAAACAAGAACCGGGTTTTCAATTTTGAAATCCCGCCAGGCGATCTACTCATCCAAAAGTTCATCAAACCACCACCAGGGACAGAGACAACCACCACAGCAAGCAATACCGGTAGTCGACCAAAGGAATTGACAATGGAAGCACATGGCTTCTGAAACATGTTTTCCGAAATAAAAAAGTAAGTGATGTAGTGTTACAAAATCGACTCAACTAAATTTTAATTGTTAAATAAATCATATATCAAAAATATATAGATAATAAAATGAGATAAATATACAGGGTGTATATAAATGAATATCGAGGTTTTAACTCTTTATAATATTTATTACATTCAACTTACAGCTATAAATGATACGTCAAATGAAAAACCAACTCAAACAGTTTTGTTTGTTGGCACAAGTGTGCATGTGCGTGCAATGTTTCTGCCGCAATCCGCTAGACAGCAGTAGTAGCAAAAATGGCGACTAGTAAACAGAAAGCGTTTTGTGTTTTGCAGTTTGCAAAGACCGAATCTGTAGTTACTGTGCAATGTGCGTTCCGTAGTAAGTTCGGTTGTGATCCTCCTAGTGATAAAAACATTCGTAGATGGTATAATCAGTTTGAAGATACCGGCTGCCTTTGCAAAGGGAAGAACACGGGATGACCAGGAGTAAGTGAAGAGACTGTTGAGCAAGTGAGAGAGTCGTTCACTCATAGCCCAAAGAAATCCGTCCAGAAGGCTAGTCATGAATTACAAGTTCCTGTGTCAACTGTTTGGAAAGTTGTAAGAAAACGCTTACAGCTACGTCCTTACCATTTACAGTTATTACAGGCTCTAAAGCTGACAGACCACGGATTACGTGCCACATTCACAAACGACATGTTTCATGATGATTTTATGGATCGTGTTGTCTTCAGCGATGAATCGACCTTTCACTTTAAGAGGACATGTTAACACTCATAATGTGCGCATCTGGGGCTCAGAAAATCCTCACGAGATGGTACAAATGCAACGAGATTCCCCTAAAGTGAATGTTTTTTGTGCCGTATCCCGGCGAAAAATTTATGGGCCTTTCGTTTTTGGTGAACCTACTGTAACTGGCACTTCTTACCTTGATACACTAGAGCAATGGCTCTTCCCTCAGTTGGAAGAAAATGAGGCAGAGAACTTCATTCTCCAGCAGGATGGTGCACCACCTCACTGGCATAACGAAGTATGCGATTGGTTGAATGTCACTCACTGTACCCGAGTGCTGAATAGGCCGCAAGGGCCCCAATGACACTGCTTGCTATGCATGGCCTCCACGTTCTCCTGACCTAACGCCATGCAATTTTTACCTTTGGGGCTTCATCGAGGATCATGTGTACGTGCATCCGCTACCAGCTGATCTCCCTGAATTAAGAAACCGGATTGAAGCAGCTGTTGCTACAATTACTGAATACACACTTAACGTTTGGGAAGAACTCGGCTATAGACTTGATGTGTGCCGTGTGACAAAGGGTAGTCACATTGAACATTTATAAGCTTCTTGGTAAAACTGTTTGAGTTGCTTTTTCATTTGACATATCATTCATAACTGTAAGTTGAATGTAATAAATATTATAAAGAGTTAAAACCCCGATATTCATTTATATACACCCTGAACACAAAAACCAACAATATCAATAATAACAAATATAAATAGCAAATAACGTATAGCTTGCAAAGAACAAACTTGAGTATATGTTGGAAACCATAAACTGAAGCACATGGTGGAGAGAGCCACTTCCAGTTCTGTTTCCACTTTGCAACAAAACTGACCTGAATGCTGTTTTGTGATTGGTTCAGAAAGTCTAAGATTTATTCTATTTTTGTGTATCAACTTAACTACACACTATCAAGTGCAAAGTTTCAGCAGGTAAGAAACCAACCCACATCTTTTGTGCAGTCTGTTGGCATTTGCAGACAACACTCAACAGACCATGTTTCCCTGCTATCAGTGATCCTTGGCTGCTGCTGTTTATGTTATTTGTACTGGCATGTGATTGAGTGTAATTAACTTTAAGCCAACTGATAAAGAATTCCTATGCCAGTCATCTCTATGACTGTGTAGAGCTTTTATTAGGTTTGAAACCACATAGTTCTAATTCACCAATATTTAAACTAAACTTTGTAAGGCTTCAGAGGTTGCATGCTTATTAGACATTTGTTCTGTGTGTACTAGCTGAACTAGATTTCAAGAAAGAGCATAATTTGAGCTAATATATCTGTATCGAAAAAATAAGTTAGGTTTATATAAAGCAGTTTTAACTGTTCAATTTGTCATTTTGCTCCTTATTAGGGAACACATTTTTGTCTAAATATTTTTTTGTTTATAGATTAAAGACTGTAATTAAGACAAAAATTTCCAATCAGAACACATTAATTTGTATGGGAAATTCTATTTTACATAAAAATACACATTTTTGTAATTGCATTATGTTACTACACATTTTAAATATTTTGGCTAAAGCATAAACTGTTTTCTTTTCTAATTTTTTAAAATTTAATAAAAAGGTTTCTATACTTTAACATTAATGAAAACAAAATATGAATGAATTTCATTTTTAAAATATTCTAGAGTGAACTTGGCTGCACACACACCCACACCCACACCCACCCCCACCCCCACACCCACACAGATATATATACGTCACCTAATAAGAGCAAAGTCAATGATAAATATCTGTATATAAACCAGTTTGCTAACTTTTTTTTTTTTCCTTCCATATGTATTAGCACAAATTGTGCTTTTCTGGAAATCTGGCTCAACAAATAGTACACAAGGCACTGAAATGTAATTATTATGCAACCTCTAAAGTCATAAAGAAACTTATTTTAAAAAGTGAATAAACTATGTATTTCAAATCTGATAAAAGCTCTACACAAGGCTGTTCGGCTTGGGTCCATGCCAAGAGAGCAGCAAGCAAAACAACTCAGAATTGAGAGCAAGCTGTCATCATGGCTGACTGAAGTACAGAACAGGATTGGCTTTTGAGGTGAAGAGAATAAAGGGGCTTTTCACCTCCTTGCGCATAAAATGAATAATGCAATTAATATTTATTTGAAAATTCTCAGCCTTACTGCTTTAGAGGCTGAGCTGATGTAATGCTTTTTCTCCACAGTGTGTATTGCTTCACTTGTTTATGCCTTGTCAGTGATAGGGTGGCTGGCGACTTAGGTCTGCTAGACATAACAAACAGGACATGACAGAGTGAGGTGAGAGAGGAAGTGAATGCTCCATCTCTCTCTGTATCTACTTGCTACTGGGTTTGAAGAGACAACGAGAGGCAAACATTGATTCTTCCTCTTGTTTATATTGTTGCTATGATAACGTGACATCAACAATTTTTTTCTGCTTGCATTGTTAAACTTGTAAGGGCTTGTAAATGCAGGAGACATTCTACCACAGTGCTGTAATCATTATATAGTATCTTCACCTACACTGCATATGCTTGCTTTGGGGCCATGGGAAAGAGTATACAGCTCACACTGACTTATCTGACAGGGGATCAGTGCCATCTCAAAAAACTTCAGACAAATCTTCTGCATTGAACATTTATTTTCAACTTGCACTAGAGTAAATACACTGTGATATATTCAACCTACAAATATTTTCCTTGCAAAAGATGCTTTGAAATGGAATATAGCCCTAAAGCAGATTGTGCATTGGCCTAGAACATTACCAAGATAAAATTTGGTCAGGAACAAAATGTTACACCAATTTATTATGTAACTAATTTGAGTCAAATATGGACACTATTTCTCTCTCTTCTACAGCTTTTCATTCAGGCATGGATAAATATTTTTCTTTCTCACCTGGAATACTTTACCTTTGCTATCATTTAATTGTTGAAATATTCTTCCCAATACTTTATTTGAGGCAAAAATTGAATAGTGAGGTACAGTAGCTTTTCCTATGAAAACCTATTATATTTGATGATGCCTGTTTTATGTTCAAACTTATGCAAAGCAGTTCTTGATTATTTAAGTCTAGAATACATAATTGGGTAATGACTTACTCTTGGCTTGATAAACTGGAACCTTCAGAACAGGCAAGTAATACAATGTGTGACTCAGCCAGAAGAAGGTGCTCCACTCCAAGAAAAGGTCGTAAACCCACCAAGCAAATAGGATCTGTTACAGGTGGGCAAACCTGTTAAAAACAAACACTATATTTATATGTTGTTATGAACTGAAGCCTTAATAAGTTTGATCTAAATTAAAACCAACCATACTGATTGCTGAATAACATTACATACTCTTATTGCTCTGCTTACCAAATTAACAGCAAGGCACGTTTCATAGTCCCTTTGTCTGTGTTCCCAGCTGCTAGCCAACTGAAAGGTAATTGTCCAATGTTCTTGTCCTTTGGGTGTTTCTAATGCCTTCTGATGTTAGGTTGGTATATCATAGTTGCATTAAGTTCATCAACAAATACCAAAGGACATCATGAACACCCAAAGAAGATAAGGCAGTCATTGGTTGGTCAACTAGCAGTTGAGAATGTGGAGAAATGGGCTCCGAGATATTTTCTGCCTTTAATTTCCTGAGTGGCATGATTTCACTTCATTTTCTTTCCTTTATTATCTCCAAACACATTTTACAAGAATTGTCAAACTGATAAAAAAGACATACTAATGATAAATGATATGACTGTTCACTCAACGGCTAGTAATGATTATTTGTTTAGTTCCAATTTTAAATGTTACTTCATAAGTCATGACAACCATATTACATTAGCCAATAAAGTTGCAGAGATAAAGTCACTATATGCAATTTAAGGTCATGTAATCTGCTTTGCAGTGCTTTGCTAATATTGTGTCCAGACACAGGAGACAATGGTAAGGGACATTGAAAAACATTATTTTATTAGAAATCATTATTTTATTATGCACAAATGGAAATGGAAGTACATTACTCAAGCTCACCTTTCAGAATAGTCCAAAATTTCCACACATTTTATCAATGATGCGGAAGGTCAGCACTGGCTGAGTGTGATTCATCTGTGTGTACCAACTCTCATAGAACCCCTGTTAAGATGTCCTGGTTTTCAACACAGCGGGTTCTTAATTTCAGAATGAGAACAGTCTATGTATTAAGATCAGGCAAGTATGGAGGATGTTCCAAGATCTCCAATCCCCATTGCTGCTAAAGGTTTCTGACAGATACTGTACAATCTGCAGCATGAGGCCTCTGGAATGGCAAGCCCCTAGAGCTAGACCTAAGCAGGTACCGGATGTGTCAGCAGGTGATGGATAACTGGGACCTACATAGTGGTTTGTTTGATCACCTTACACTGTGTCTAAATATATTGAATAGGAGACTGTGAACCAACTCCCCAATCCCAAGGGGTAATATGCTCTCATGCCAAAGGGGTCATTGGCACACAGAGCCTCTGGGATACTAGGAGACTGCCAGAATATTTAGCCTTGTCCTGGAATAGGTGGGCTCTGCCAAGGTCAGCAGCTTTTCCCCCATACTCTGGGAACTTAATTGGACACCAGAAAACAAAATAAAGAGAAAGCCTTAAAACAAGAAACTTATCAAGGAGCTGCTGGAGCAGACTTGACAGAACAAAAAATTTCAGAAATATCTGTTTAGGATTTGGCTGCAAGTATTGAAAATATGGTCCTGTAACCAAAAGACTCAGAAAGAAACTAACAAGACAAAAGAAATTGAAAGGGGAAACCTGGACAGTTAAGAAACCAACCAAGAGGACCTCTCCAGGAAAAGATAGTACCAGAACTAGTGGAGGTGTAAAAAGGCTGCACTCAGACTCCCGCACTCCAAAATCTGTAGGGCAGGAGACTACAACCAACAGGAGTTCCAGTTGGAACAAATTCTATTTTTTCGTGATGCCACAGTTGGAGTCAGGATGGCAATCATAAGCCATCACTTCCCTGATGTTAAACTGAACCAGGAACAAGCTGACTGATTCAGTCCAAATTGAAGCAATGGATGAAGTTTCTATGGTAAGGCCCCCTCCGCAATTCATTGATACTTAATTTGTGCAGGGAGCCTTATAGATAACCTGTGCAAATGAACACAACAAAGTTTTGCTTAAACCAGACAACTTTTAAATCTTTGCAAGGACATGGAGTTGAAGGTAGTAGACTTTAAGAAGCACCCTAAAAAGGCTTAAGACAATTCTGAGACAATATTCATCGTCAAGAGACTCAGGACAAAATCCTGAGCTGAAAACAGAGGAGTGGTTAGTTATGAGAAGGAGAGTGATTGAGAAAGGACCAACTTTGGCATTCTTGATTGATTCTAACTTGTACAAAGCACTAAGGACAATTTTAAGGCCTACTTGGGACTTAGAAGGGTATTTTTCAAATCCCTTTCAAGAACAGGGATGCAGGTGATGAGGGTACTGCATGTAAAACCTTCAGCTTTTGCTGCACTCCATAAAGATGAAGTCCTGTGATGTAACACTCATTCATTAACCTTGGTGTTATAAAAGGGAGATAAAAGGGCTCAAAGAGGCTGGTGGTAAATTCATTTATAATAGAACTAACAAAACTCAACATGCATTTTAGTAAAAAATGACAAATATACTGCTGATAATGAACTTTTATTCTAGGAATTTGACAGCAGATAAAATTAATGGGGGAAAGTGGACTGAAGGAGTTTACACTCAGATTAGTGTATTTTGCCTAAGGTGACCCCTACAAGGAAATTAGAACATACTGGCAGACACCTGCAGATAACAGACTGAAGTTGGTAGCTGGCTATGATGTTAACTCCCATCTCGAGGAAGTTAACATCATTGAGCTGAGTGTCTCTTAAAATGTGCACTTGCCTGGATCAATTATAATTGATGAACCTGGGACAATCTGGGACTGGAGCCTTCAAGGTAAAAAGCATTCAGGGTAAATTGGGAAATCACCAGAGAGTTGTCAATTATGAAGAATTAAAATGGGTAATGTTCTCATTTCAACCATACAAATCTCCAGGAAACAATGGAATGACATCATCCTGGTCCACAGCACAGACACAAGTTTCAACAGATGACATCATCAATAAGTAATGAACATTTTGGTGTATGACAGCAAGTGCTCTGGAATATAATCCTGTTTTTGAAGGGGACACTGCCAATGCCCAATATTGCAGATTGTTTCTGATATTCCATGTATACACCCAGTCCTAAGTGTGGCCTGGCTTTCTGAAAATAGGAGAATCTGTTTACCAATGTAGCCTCTCTTTATATGTCTATGTATGCATTGAACAATAGCATAAATTTCCATTTTAAAATTGTTTACCCAAGGTAAGAATCCTGTACATCTTGGTCTTATGCCATATACTCCAGAATCAGTTCCTTATCCATCCTTTGAGCCATCTGTAAACTACATCAGAAGTCCTTTCAGGTTCTTCCAGAGAAGTTCTTATTAAAATGTTTGATTGGGATGTCCAAATGCATTTCCAAAAATACATCTCCTAAATATTTCTTAATCCTCAGTATACCCGAGTCTGTTTCAGGAACTCTCAGTTGCTTAGTATGTTACAGTCTAGAGAGTCCAATTCTTGCCTCCTTTATTACAACTAAGTGCAATGGAGTCAGGTTTGATAACAGCCAAGTGCACCCCTATGTTAGCAGACTTCAGACATTCATTATGCAATGGTCAACAGTTACTATGCTTCCACATTTAGAGACTGCCACCCAACATGTAACGGTTCAGTAAGGTAACACACCATCATCTAAAGCTTCATGTAGCTTTGCTTAACAATGACAAGCATTTCTGTTAAGAATAACTGCAATTTTCATGAATGGTCGCTGCTGAACTTTATTTACATTCATCTTGGAATAAGACTCTGGCACATTAACTTTTCTGAGTGCTATTAGCTACTTATCAATGCACAAAGACACAATGTGGCAGAGACATTCCATATAGTGTAACACAGATTTTCCAACATATATATGACCCAACCATATTTGCAGCAGTTTAGATGATAAAGTTAACATGACTTCTGAAATAATCCTCATATTTTAACGTTTAAAATTAATGTTATCAACATTTTTCAGTTATTAGCATCTTTAATAGAAATTGGTACATCAATTTTATGCGTAACGTCAATTCCTCCCTTTTTAGTCAACATTCAATGGCTTTGCCAGCAGCAACTTACCAAAGTATGGAGCAGTATTACTAGTGTTAAAAATCTAAATCCTGATTGACAATAAATTTGTAGCATAACTGGTTAAATGAATAACAGGAACATGAAGGATTGCAGTTTACAAGTTAAAAAAAAATAGGAATGGCAACAATGCTCACTGATGCATCTGTTAGAAACAAAAGAAAAAGTCTGTTTTGTGCATTCAAAACATATATTTATAATGGACCTATGTCATATTTTAATCTACTTGTGATTGAATCAATGTATGCATTAAAGATTAATCAATTTCAAGATCAGTCACATCACTTTTTAGAAAAAATTGTGTGTTCAGTTATATGTATATACACTGTATAAATAAAAAAGATTCTAAATTTAGGGTTGTATTACACTAACTTGTTACCACAGCACATACACTAACTTTTTCAGATGCCATGTGAAATTGACCAAACTTCAACAGCTTCATTCTTTTTGTGCTGCATGATGACATAATTAAAGGCCAGCAACCTGGCATGAATTGGAATTTCAGATAGACAGTAAGCATGCAGTATACAATAAACAAAAATGAAAATAGCCAAGTTAAAACTTCATCAAGTTTTCTGTTCCATTACACTTCATGTTAAATTTGTTTTATTGCCCTTCTCTAATTGGTTATGCAGTTAGCTGTGGAGCAATCTTATACAGCTTTGCAGATAAATCCATTTACGAATTTTGATACTGATATGTCATAGGACTTGTTAGGATTTGTGAAGTTTAGAAAAATCAAACTTTTTATGTCGATATGGTAAGAGAAAAATAAATTATTTACTACTTCTTAAAATACTGGAAGCTGTTCAGTCATGAGCAAGCAGCAGAAGTGGTTTTCGCAGAGCAGATAGCTCCTGTGGATAAGAGGAAAAGGAGACAATTGACATGGCAGTCAGGTAAGGAACTAGCAGAGAGATTTTGACAGGAATAGAATAGGTGCAAGAAAGTTGAGGGAGAAGATATGGAGTTGGAGAAGCCGTGAGAAATCATTGAGGAAATGTGGAAGTTAGAAGAAGAGTTGAAAAAATCTGAAGAGATGTGAGGCAAGAGGCATGAGAACTGTTTTGTGAGAAGACATGGGCTGGTACTGAACAGCTATGAAATATGCAATGCATTTAAAATTGGAAAAAGAAGAGGGAAGAGAAACATTATTGGCAAAATGCAATGGAAAGTAAATGGTGAAACACATATTGTGGCATATTGGCCACATGGACTAAGTGGGGGTGGCAACACTTAGCAGGTTTATGGTTTCATAGGTTGGCAACATTGCCAACCAGCAGAGTAGATATGAGGGTTATCTGCAAGTCTGATCTCTCTCTTTAGGAAGTGCTATGGATTAAACAAAATGTAGTGCAACGTCTCTCCTGGGTAGCTGGTGTTGATTCCTTGCCGCAATGATCTCAATGTATTACATAAATATTTGAATATGAACTCTTTTTTGGCTTTTAAATTTGTAACATTGTCTAACTTAATTATAATGCAACCCCTTTCTTG
Source organism: Hymenopus coronatus (assembly GCA_030762935.1). Taxonomy (NCBI): domain Eukaryota; kingdom Metazoa; phylum Arthropoda; class Insecta; order Mantodea; family Hymenopodidae; genus Hymenopus; species Hymenopus coronatus. The sequence goes on along the minus strand of CM060900.1, from coordinate 99,359,610 downwards.
AGCAGGATGCACGCAACTAATGAACTATGTCCCTTCATGCGTCTGTGTGTGTGTAAAAATTATGATCCCTGGTTCACCTCTCATATGTCTCTACCTACTTTAATTAAATTTAAAAACAGTCATGGCATAACTGGTGATGGTGCAGGGTAGGATATTAATATTGTAATTTTTGCAGGATTTTTTTTCCCTCTTGCCCGCTTTGAAATTGTAATTATGTTGCCACACTGTTTCAATGGCTGGGGTTTGAAATTTTTCTTGTTCCACCACCATACTTTATTAATGATTTGCAAAAGGTGACTTATTTTCACATATTGTGCTCAAAATTTTAATTTTTCTAACATAATTCTTTGTATGAATTAGCACGTGCTGATTTCTTCGTTCGTGGCATTCTTTACTTCCCACATTCATTTAGCCCGGTCTTAGGCTGCGATGGCTCAAGTTCTTCTAAATTATTTGTTCTACATTAACTTTTTAATTTTTAATTGCCAGTGAGTAATATATTTTTTCAGTTGAGTTGACTTTATCAGAAATTCCATAATAAAATTTTACATAATGGCATCTGGTGCATTATATTCCTTCAATTTTTAGCTCAAAATTTTTACCTTTTCTCATTATTTTGAAAGATAGGATACTTTTTACAGTTTTTAACAGTAAATTTATCTATGGTGATTCAGATGTAATTTTCATCTTACATAGCTTTTACACTATGTAGTGTTTATTTGCATTAACTTTCTTTTTCAGGTTGGTATTTGTAATACATCTTTGTGTTGTTTTCAGGGAATTTTGATATAGTTACAGATTGTATGTAAAATAAACCTTTTTCCTGTGAAAATTATTTTCTTGTATCGAAGATGAGTAACACATGGCAAGTGTTGAGACATGATTGAATGAAACTTGCATATTGCAGTGGTGTGGTGTGATTTTCCTCTACCTTTCCTTTAATATTGTGATTTTCAAAATCCCTTATTTTATTGGTTTTAACAATGTGTTAACTGTGTGTAAATTCCGTGGAAAGTTTGTTAGCACCACATGCTTGTTATTTTCTTTGTTCTAGTGAAAAGTTGCACATTGTTTTACATTCATCACCAACTGTATGGTATGAAGTTAAATTCTTCTTTTCATTTTGGCAATTTTGCATAGATTTTCCATTTTTGACATGTGTTAATTAGTATTTTCAGCTTAGCACATGCTTGGAGCTGTATAATTATGTGGTGAATATTCCTTTGTTAAGTGCAGTGAAGTTCTAAGTGGTACTTTATGTTGTAAACTAAGATTTTGTGTTTAAAAGCAGTACTTTCAATTTATATGCTTACCGTGTTGTTTACCACATTTGTATTGTGCTGCATAATGATGCAAGATATTTGAGCAGCTAGTGCTTTGATTTGCTTTACTTTTATTAGTAGGTGCTGCTTTTGTGATTTTGTGAGAAGATACTAAATGCAGAGGCAGTAGGTGTCACTGCTTGTTACAGCTACTGAAAGACCCACAATTTATAACCTCACTTTGCTAAATTTCTATTGTGTTTTTTAATTCTAGTTTGGTCATTTCTGTTTTGAAATCATGACTATAAAAGTCTTATAAATATGTAGTATTTGTGCTCAGTTCTTTCAGAATTTTGCCATGGGCTTAGTGAAACAAATAGTGGGAATTGTTCACAAATAAAAGAGGGAGAATTGCCTCCATACACAATATAACCAGGGCATTGAGTTGTATGGGGTCCTAGGGTGTAATAAACTAAGGTGAAATTTGTAAAATTGTAATAATGTATTGGAGGAAGGAGAAATAAATTTATTCATATTGGAAGTTTATGAGAGTTCATGAAATCAATTAAAAGTAAAAAACTATGTCACTTAATGACTCTAAATATGACTCAGTTTTTAATATGTCTGGACGATAATGGAGGGAACTAACTTTTTAAATATGTTTTGGAAACTTTAAAAAGTGAGTGTATTTCACTACTTACCTTTGCTCCACCTATGCCTAAATCTGCTGCAAGATGATGCCCCACGCGTACTGTATATGTCTCCAGACCTGTCTCAGTTAAGGCATGCAGAAAGGACCTTTCCATTGCTATTCCCTGAACATGTGCAGTAAATGGGTAAACAGTAACACAGGTTGACTGTTGGACCTTACTTTTCTGTTCATTGTGTTCTAACACTGAGAAGTGGTAGTGATAACCTTCTTGCTGTGTCACTACTATGCATTCTATGCTTGCTAGCATTCCAAAATGGCAGGAATGCAGTGGATTGTGGTCGGCCCCTGATTGCAAAAATTAAAATCAGCATTATGTTAACAGTGTGCAGTTCAAATGATAAAAAAAAAAAAATCAATTAATTAATTATGTGTAATTCTCTAAAATAACATATGTTGTGTATAGTGAAGGAGTAAGAAGCATATATTTCAATGCTGCTCCCACGAATGATGGTAGGTAATTGGAATTAAATAATAAAACACTATGAATAAAGATGACATTAATATTTGACAACTAGATGACAATAGAAATAATACTAACAAAAGCTATTTTTAGACATTATACTTAAAAATTATGAAACTTGGATTGTTATATTAATTTGAAGCCACTGGAGTAACAAATTTTTAAACATATCAAAATAAAATGGGATTAGATGAATTAGGGAGGGAATGTTGAAAAGAAACAAAACAATTGCCAAAAAACTATTATTTTTGCATGTTTAGCATGAATTACAGACATTCCAAATGACTGCCAAAAGGTCTTTAGGTAGCAAGTTAAATGTCTACATGCTTGGAGAAAAATTCTTGATGTGGGCACAATCAACAAAATTTAACTTTGTGCCTAAAACATTAGCGTTCCTTCCATAGTGTGCCTAATATTGTGTAATTTGTGACTTATTTTAGGTACATAAATTCTGAGCTCTAATGATAACATACAGCAAACAACTGTTTTCATAATGCTAAGCGGGTCACTAGATAAGTATTGAGACAGAATATTGGTCTCCTAGGGAAAAGCATTATTGCTGTGTTGAAATAGATAATTCATTGTTAATGCAATGATAGCAGGCACACTATTGTTGCACCATTCATTTATATGTATTGACGTTTGAAAAGTGTGAACATTCTTGCAAATACAATAGAGATTCAGAGAGACAGTATTTTCATACTTTGATCTCTTTTTTTTTTTTTTTAATTGTTTCATTTGTATAGCCCCCTTTAACTTCAATAGTCACATTGGGGATTTGACTTGTGAAACAACTAGTATTACTGTAGGTTTTGGAACATTAGGTTATTTTTATATCACTAAACACTCACTCTCACATTCATACTTCCAGACTCTGTAGGGGATAGGGAATGATTGTTGTTAAAGAAAATTTCCCCACTCAGCCGGGAATCGAACCTGGGACCCCCCAGGTGAAAAGCCAGCTCACTGACCACTAGACCATGTCCATCAATCTTCAAATGTGGCTTAAATGAAATGCAGTCACTTGAGTGTTTGAGGGGGCCTGTTGGGAACTTTTGTCACATGCCACTGTGTTCCACTGGTTTGGAGAATTCAAGAGGGGTGGCAATCTCTTAACAATGAAGAGAAGATGGCAAACCAACAACAGTAGTGATTGAAAAAAACAACATCACCACTGTGAAAATAATGATTAGGGAGGTCCAAGACTAATCCATAAGACATTGAGTTGGCATTAGCGATTAGTTGGATGAGTGGTTCAACCATCCTTAATGAATACCTTCATATAAAAACTTTCGAGATGGTGCCCCATAATTTATTTGAAGTACAGAAGCTCCAGAGGAGGAATAGTGACAAGAAATGCTGCAAAACTTTAATTGTGGAATACATCCATATTTCAGATATTGTTATGGGTGATGAAACATGGATATACCAGTTTGACCCAGAAACAAAATGTCAGTCTTGCATTTGGGTGTTCCCAGATGACCAACCAGCCATTAAGTTCAAAAGGGCAAGGAGTGACCTAAAAATGGTTGCTTCTTTCTTCTCCACAAAGTGGTCACTTGGCTACAATTATTGTGCTGGAAAATTAGAAAATTGTTACTGCAAAATGCTGCACAGAAGTTTGCTTTCCGAAAAAGTTTAAAAAAATCCAAAGACAGGACTAAGGCACATTTTGTTGCATCATGACAATGCATCAGCTCATACCATTAATGTAACAATGGAGTTTCTGCAATGAACTGAGGCAAGACTATTGACTCATCAAAACTATAGCCCTGATCTGTCACCATATGATTTCTTCCATTCCCTACAGTGAAGAACTGGCTTTGGGGTTGCCAATTTTCTAGCCCTGAAGAACCTGTTGCAGCATATGAAGAGGAAATCTGCAGAGTCAGAAACTGAGCGATGTGGATGCTTCCAGAAGTGATTCCAGAGGATGGAATGCTGCATATAGTGCCAGAAAAATACTTTGAGAAACTGGGATAAACAAAATGTTTTTATGAGTATTCATTGTGTGCCCTCATATACCGAATTTCAGGAATAAAATTATACAATCAGCTACACCAGCTGACTTTTTACAATTATTTCTATTAAAAAAGGAATAATAATCCAACTGCTAAATGCTACATCCATAAAGCTCCGTGATTAAAAGACAGAATTATCTCAAATATCTGATAATTAACAATGGAGTAGTAATTTATATAAACACACACACACACACAGACACACACATGCACACAATTTGTTAAATCTATGTTAACAGTACCTGAACTTTTCCTCTGCTCCAATAACTTTTTGCTTGCACTGAGATATATGGGCTTCATAATTACACCACGAAATTCATCATGGTTTTCTGTATACAATATACCATTTGCTTGTTGTGGTGTGCCTATAATCTGCAACTGGAGTAAATGCACTACCTCCCTTATTTTCATCCATGGCTGTAACATATGAAGTTTCATTAGACTTATGCTTTAAGCTGATATTTAAGAAAGTTTTAACTTAAAACTTTGTACTCACCAGTGCTGCAGAATTAGCATACTTAATTGTGACAGTCATATTTGAGGATGCAACCTGAAATGGGCTCTGTCTCTGTGTGGCAACACTGGTGCTTGGACTGCTACCAGAACTACTAGGTGAGACACTGTTTGCTGCTCGTTCTGCTGCTATGCTTGGCAATTCCACCACAAGAGGAAATGAATTGGGGTGTATCCATACATCATCAGGCGACAGCTCTCCGCTGAAGAGGGCATCCAAATCAATGCAAGTCTTCCTGTTGCTGTTATTTTTGTAATCATTATTAACGATGCTGTCTTTCCCTGTGATCAAGCAAGAAACATGGATCAGGCTTCACTCTTAGGTAACAAAATGCATAAAATTAGGAACTAAACCACAACTCTAGTGCACATACGAGAGAAGATAGATTAGCTCTAGTCCTCACCATTGCCCACAAACAAGCAAAGAAACTAATACAAATATTTGATACATTCTGCATATTTGGCTAAGCTAGTGAAATTTAAATTTCAGAGAAAGCTTGAGTTTGAACAGAAACATATACATCATGTATTTGTGTGTACTCGACCGGTTTCAAGAGCTTATGTGCTCCCATTCTCAGAAGAGACTGGCTCTAACTACGGTGTTGCTTGTGCAACATCTAGTGGTAGTGTGATGTACTTCCATAGTTGATTCAGCGGGAGCAATTAAAAATTTATTAAGTGATGTTTGTGTTTTATAATTAAAATCTTTTCCCATGTATCCAACTCTGTGTATTTTGTAGGTTTTAGGAGCGTAATGTTTGATGTAATGCAACTGGTGGTCCAGAAGTGGTGTGAAACTGCTGATTTATCATCTGCTTGTATTTGGCATATCTCAAGTGCTCCTTTAATTTGGTTTCCAAATTAATTTTTGTTTTTCCTTCACAGATCACATTCTGTACAACTGATTTTATCAACTTCTGCTCTTTTATTCTGAAGTACTGGGTTCTTCAAACTGTTGCAGCAGAGTAATTTTTCTAAAAATCTACATATTTTGTGGAGCTAAGCAGATATTATGTTTTTTGAAGATGATGTGGAATTTGTAGTGAGCATTTGGGTGGAACATAAATTTTCTGAAGATAACTTTGGTTTTTGCAAAGTGTTTTTTGTGGTATCCTTAATGTGTTAGTTGTTTTTGAATGTTGCTATTTGATTGGTAACAAAAAAGCTTTGTGGTGGATAAAGCAACACCTGGACAGGTTTCTCTCCAGGTTCTAAAGTTTGCCCTGCAATTTGTTCCACCATCAGCTTGATAGTTCATTTTCCTGGATTTCACCATGATTTCATATCGTCTTCCCCACTCTCATATCACGCATTGGGCTGATCACCCATCCTGGCAAATCTCTCTAAACCAGTCAGTACATTCAACAGCCATCTTACACCAGATACTGGTTTTTAAGTCCTGGGGGTCTAAGTCCTCCATACGAGGTGAGTAAATACTGAAAGAAAAATAAGAAAGAAGTAGTTTATCCCTGCCAATTAAAAAGGAATGTTAAGAAAATCTGAGGAGAATTTGAAGATAAAAATACTGGGTAAGCATTGATGCATCACCAGACTCGAGCAGTAGGAAATAGGGAAATGTTGTAGGTGTGCTAGAAAATGATTATATAGTTTCCAAACATGATTTTTATTAGCATTTGTAGAGAAATATCAGCATTGAATCATGCAACAATGGCTTGCTTATTCAATAAAGCTCTGTTTATGTTAAGGGTGAATTTTGATAGTGTTTTGCTCTTACTTATGAACGCTGCTCCATATATGAAAATGGCAGCTGAAGGCCTTTTTGTATGCTTCCCTCCCATAATATAGGCAATTTGTATAGTACATGGTTTACACAGAATATGTGAGTAAAGTGCTACATTTTATCCCAAAGTGGACAAACTAATTTCAATGGCAAAAAGTTGTTTGTGAAAGCACCAACAAGAATTCATTTACTCAGAGCCAAACCCAGATCTTCCACTTCCACCTAGACCATGGGTGCACAAACAGCGCTTTTGAGCGTGAATTCTCTGTAGGAGTGGGTGGGCCACAATGACAGCTCGTAGAGCGCTGACTGTGTGATAGAGAAGAATGACGTAGGGCAGTTTTAAAGCAGTTGTCTGGTGGACTGTGTTTTGTGTGCAGCCGGTTGTTAATGCTCCCTGCTTACGTATCCTTCTATAACGGAGGAATCTAAAAGGTAGAAAAGTAACCATCAGGCATTTACTTTCAACATTGCATGGGAAAGCAATTACTTTTTCATAGCAGCTGGAACACACTCTCAGCGCTTTATATGTCAGAAAATTTTGAAAGGTAGAAAAAAGCATAATATAATGCATCACTGTGACAAAACACAAAGATGTTTACAGTGAGCTTGTTGGTGAAGATCACAGTGAAAAGGTTCAAGAGTTGAAGGCTGCATTATTACCTGAAGTAGGTTGGAATTCATAATACTTGTGGAGTTAGTTTCCATGTTTATAATATCACAAAACATGGAAAATTGTGAATGTGAATATGTATTTATTTATTATTTACAGGAGTGTGGCGAACCAACAGTGTTTAATGAGGCAATGCTGCGCGTGAGTTACAAACTGTCTAATGATATTGCAGCAGCAGGTAAACCATTTACTGAAGGCGACTTTATAAAACAATGTATGTTTAATGCTGCAGAATTATTGTGTCCTAATGAAGTGTATCAGTTTGAAGCGATTCCACCCTCTCGCTGTATCAGAGACATGGCACAAGACGTGCAGCTTCAACTCATACAAATGGCAACACGGTTCGTGGTGTATTTTTTAGCACTCGAGTCAATGGATACATCTGATATGGCCCAACTAGCTATATTCGTGCACGCTGTAGACAACAATCTCCACATTATAGAAGCATTGTTAGATTTTGTCCCATTAAAAGACACTACTACAGGCGCAAACATTTTTCACAATGTTGAGGATTCTTTAAATGCCATTGCACTACCCGGTATCCGTAACAATGGTTGGAGCTGCAGCAATGTGTGGCCAATATTCAGGATTTGTAAGTTTTATTCAGGAAAAGGTTCAAACTGCTGGAGGCTCTGATGTGATTGAAGTCCATTGTCTCATTCATCAACACGTTCTCTGTTCCAAAGTAGCAAAGCTTGGTACCGTGATGGAAACAGTGATAAAACATATAAATTATTTAAAATCACACGGACAGTTTCAAGAATTCCTCTGTGATGTTGATGCAGAGTATGGAGATATTCTCTATTATGCGGTCCGGTGGCTAAGCAGAGGCAAGATGTTAAAAATATTTTACTATCTTCATGACGTCATTTGTCAATTTCTTGAAGTGAAGGGGAAACTTGCACCGGAACTCGGTGATCTCACCTGAGTTGCCAACCTTGCATTTCTTGTGGATATTTCTGGACACCTCAACAAATTAAATATTTCTCTTCCAGAAAAGAACCAGCTCAATCTTGATATGATGAATTATGGGCTTTTCGTCACAAAATTATACTTTTCCTAAGTCAGTTAGTGTGGCAACATGGCTCACTTTCCAATCTTACAAAGTGCTTGTGATGGAGCGATGTTCAGTGATTACATTGAAGTATTAATTGAAATTCAAAATGAATTTAATTCTAGATTTCAAAACCTTGATTCACTTGAAAAGGAATTTCAAATTCTCACAATTCCTTTCTCAACATCAGTTGAAAGGCATCTCATGATTTGCAGCTTGAACTTATTGATCTTCAGTGTGATATAAGAGCTAAAGATCGTTTCAACAATACCACTAATCTGAATAATTTTTACAAGACTATACCTCAACAAAAATATCCACAACTACATAGGCTAGCTGCGAAAATGATCTCAATATTTGGTTCGACATACGCCTGTGAACAACTGTTTTCTATCATGAACTTCAATAAAAACAGGTATCAAACATCTATGACTGATGTTTCATTAAGGTCAGTACTTTTTCGTTCAGCTGCCAATCACATAAAACCACGTATTGATGTATTGGTAAAGAGACATAACATATAACTAGTTTGTATGCAGATTTAATTTGCTATAGAAGGCAATAATTTGTTTAAAATAAATTTTTTTCCTAACCATAAATTAGTAAAATAATATTTTGAGAAATCATTTATGAAAGCTTGCACTTCTTTTCGTGTATGTACTGTACAATACCTCTCCTCTATGTCCTCTTGTAAACAAGAGCACTGCCAGTACCTGTACTCCGCTCACAAATTGGGAGCCGGCTTCGGGAGCACAAACCCTGTGCAGGGCGGATCTAGACCCATTGGGGGACATGGTTAGAAGCAGTAGTATATTATCCAAACAATTTTGAAAATTTAATCGGTGATTGATGAACTAAATAAGGATGATGCTTCATCAATTGATGTTCTTCAGAACAGTCAATGACAGTATACTAAAATATAAATTATCTTATATATCTGGAAATTTTAAATTTTTGTGCCATTATATAACATATTTGATGTGTTACATTCACATACTTTCTCTATCTGTACTACAAACAATTCTTATAGAAGATAATTCTTTTATCTGCATCAAGTTACTCGGTAAACATTAGCAGAAATGATATTATTACTTAGTTCCTTGTAAGTAGAAGACAAATAAGGGATACACCAGGCTAAAACAGTCAAACCTATTAAAATATGTTGCTCTGTACATTGTAGATACATGCTGGTGACAGTAAAAATTAGAAAACTTAATCAAGTTGTTAAATGAGACAGTTGATAAAGCGTATGACATTCAAAAAAAAAATTAATTCACTCAAAGGTCCTAAAGTGGAAGCTGTTCAACAGAAATTCAAAGTTTTTTCCAAAAATACTGATGGATTTTATACTATGTGTAAAACTGCCAAGGTTTAAGGGCAATTAGACAATGATGAAACTGAAAACGTGTGGCAATGACATTGCTTTGATGAAATATGCAAGACTATCTTTATGACTGTGACTCTAAGAAAAGCAATGGATCAATGATAGGGGATAAATAAGAAGAATTTAAATTTGTACATAAAAATGGACAAAGTGTAATTGATATTATGTTACGTGGTGAGGAGAGTGAAGAAAGGATATTACATTTAATGCAGAAAATGAGATAGTAAGAAATAGTCATTTCCTGATAAAAGCATAGATAACGGTGAAGGAAGGTGCAACAACGGAAAACAGGGTGATAAAGTTAAAAAGAATAAAAATGTAGAAATGGAAAGAGGCTTTAGGGAGCGAGATCATGAAAGAGTTGAGATCAGATACACTGAAAATTATTGAAATGGGAAATGAAGTAGCACTGGCAAAAGATATTGCGGGTACAGCACTGGACTTATCAGTTCTACTGATTGGAAGGGTGGGAATAAAAATTTAGACCAAGCAAGGAAGGAAACAAATTGAAAATGGATGGTATAATGAAGAATGCATGTTAGGAAAAAAGAGGTATTCAAGAAAATTGGGAGAGGGAGCAGGATAGAAAAATCATGCTAATAGGCACAGAAGTTATAAGAAAATATTAGAAGGAAAAAAAAATAGCAAAGAAACATAACTAGTAAGATAAAGGTAGCAATTGAAGAAAGGGACAATAAACAAGATTGGAATGGGTTGATGGGCAAATTCAGCAATTGTTACAACTTAACCTAAAAACTGGATGTGGGAAGTCCTCTTCTGCCAGTAAAGGAAGTGTAGAACAGTGGATCAGGTGTAAGCTTCATAAAGTGAACAAGAATTATGACACTCAGAATATATTTCAAAAGACCAAACTGGAGTGTTCTTAATGTTATGCCCAGCAAAACACCAGTATTTAAAGGAGATAAACATTATGCTGGTAAGTAGAGTAAAGTAAGACTTACTGTTAAGTTGGGAGCCAAAGCTGATGGCTTTGAAAGGTTTCAACCACTTGCGATAGGCAAATACAAAATCTATGTTTCAAGAAGTACAATCCCAGCCTAGATAATATTCTGCCAATAAAAAGGCTTGGATGACATCTAATATATTTCAGAAACAGCTTCCAGTCTTTGGTGCTAATTAGTTGCACAGAACTGGAGGATATTGCTGTTCATTGACTGCTGTTCTACACATCCTATTGATGTGCATTTGAAAAGTGTGCAGTTGGAGTTCCTGCCAACTGATTGCACAAGCAATTTGTAGCCATTAGATCTGAGGATAGTCACTCCTCCATGTTAATGTACAGAAAGAGTGTGGTGCCAGGAATACTGAATGTAATGGAGGCTGTTATGAGCCCTTCTACCTTTAAAATTTCTCTGATACTCTTCAATTCATTGCAAAACCTTGGAAGGATGTCACACAATCCATTATAGCAGTCTAATTTTATAATGGAAGAATTTTTCCATATGGGAAACAGAGTTGGAAGAAGAGGATGAAATTGACCTCCTTTAGATCACTTGGGATTATTTTCAGTCAATTGCTGTGTCAAGATTTCATTGCACTGGATGAGGCTGCGCTTTTTTTTTTGGTCTGCCTTTAACTGCATGGTCCTATTGGCAGCATTCATCTTGGAACACATTTACTGTGTAGTGTTTGTCCTTGGGTTTCTAATTTTCTATGTTAGATCATGTATACATTCATACTTCCAGACTCTGGGAAGAATAAGAAATATTCTTGGCTAGAGAAAAATTCCCACCCCCAACCAGGAATCGAATCTGGACCCCTTTCCCAGCAGATGTACCACCAAGTGAGCTAAGGAGCCAGCACTGGAGGAGGCTTTTGTGACTACTGAAGAGAAGTCTGAAATATTTTGTATTTCAGCATACTGCCTCAGACTCCATCAGCAGTGATGATAGGGCAAAGAAGATAGTGCAAGTGTGGTGCCAACAAGCACCAAGGCAAGTGCAGCAGTGAAAGTGCTCCAAAAACATCTTTTTTGTGTAGATGGTATGAAAAAACTTTGAAAATTTTGAAAAACAAAGATAGAAAATTAGATAAAAATGATCAAAGCACAAATAATTTTTAGATCATTTCAAGAAGGATTAGGTGTTCCTGATTGTCATTGTATGACAAATAAAGTGGCACAAATTCAGCAATTAATAATGTCCTTATTACTGCAAAAAGTAAGCTTTTTATGATATATTTACAAAAATGCAGAATTCGTAGTGTGTTATGTGCATAACATTGTAAACCCTACCCTTTCATCAGTGGTAGAATATTAAAACCAGTTACATGTTAATGATAACAGCATACCAGATTACTACAGTACTCTTTTTAATTCAAACTCAATATGGAATTTAAAAGCATTCAAATTATCCAAACTTCAAATTAACAAGTATGCTCTTTAGTAAAAAAAATATACATTCAAAAAAATTCATTTTATGCAAATGAGTTGCCATGCAACTCACCCTGTCAATTTCCATATTTTATCCACTGTAATAATGTGACAATGTTTCAGCAGAAAAAATTCACAATAAACTATCAATAGAAAATACTCATAATTCACTATTCACCTACAGTACTCTTGGAATTTTAACATCTAAACAACTGAGATGAACACAAACCACATTTATACTTTTCTAAAATTCAGAATAAGTTTTTCATTAAGAATAAAATAAATTGTGAAAATTATCCAGATGTTGGTTTAAAGAATTTGAATTAAATATGAACTCTAAAGTTATTGTAAATAGAAACTGTACTTTTATTTGAACTACCCACACATTTGAACTATCTGATGCCAAAATAACCAATTCTTACTGTATCTGAAAAAGAAGTGAAAAGTTAAGTGTTTTACAACAGTGCAACACACATTTCATTCAATTATATTATTCCAGTCAATGTTTTAGTATACAGATTTAGGATGCTAGGGTTTCGAACTGTTCCTTGTTTTCCCAATTTTATATCACTTTCTTCTAGTCTCCTGAAAAGAGTAACAGAAGGGTAATATTGTATAGTAAACATATCTCCAATCTTCAGAAGACACTCACTTACTGCTGGAGTTGGTGTCCATTGTGTGGTGGCCACTTGTGTCGACATCTAGTGGTGAAGTGATGTAATTCCATAGCTGATAAGGTGGCAGTAAAATGGCATTTGTGTTTTTTAATTTAAAATATTTTCCCAAGTATCCAACTTTGTTGTATATTTAGTGCACTTTAGGTATCATGACAGAAAATAGCCTCAAAACTGGTCAGGCACACAAAAAGTGTAAGTGATGTATGGTTTTTATCCTGACTCAAACTTTCTCTTAAATTTAAATTTCAAATCATGTTACCACCTTATCCAAATATTATAGAGATTCAATCTATTTTGACTACCATTAGTACTACTGGTTGTTTCAGGATATACACTATTTATCAGAGTACAAGATGACCCCAAATGCAAGTTGATCTATATTTTCCAGAACCCATTTAGCATGTGTGTCCGTTTTGTATCTTTACTGGTTATCAGTATCATGTACTTTTTTGATAGCAACAGCCGGGGTGGTATGAATGATGTGACAATGTTGGATGCGACTTTCTGATTTAGACACTGTACAATTCATTATTGTAAACAGTTATGATTCAGATTTGCACAGAACTGCACATGAAGGTGAAGCAAGCACACAGGACTAAGAGCTAGGGTCTCCCATATTTCCCGGGTTCTCCTGTATTTCAGCCTTATTTTATTGAGTCTCCCTACTCCCGTATTTTGGACTATTTCTTCCGTATTTCTTACACTGCAATGGGTTTTAGAAGGATATTTGGAGTATGCGATATATCAAAGTGATAGTCCCTTTTTCCCAATGTTGGCAGCAGTTTTTTAATTAGATGTTGGCAGCAATGGTAGCGCACATCTCATTCACCTTGTCTTTGAATTGAAGAGAGGAACATGTGTTTTGTTTGTTTGTGATTCTATAAAGCAAGTAAAATCATGGAAGGCGATAGCCGCAATGAACTGATATGCTGTGCCAAAGTGTCAGGAAAACCATTCATGAAATCTCCCTTATTTTCAGTTAGAAAATCTGGCAATCCTACTGAGAGCACAGAAATTTAAATCTACCTTTTATTACATGAACAATGCAAACCAATACAATATTACAACAGCAGATGAAGATGGAAATCTTACAATATACATTTTAGTATTAAAAAAAAATTTTTGCTACCAGGAAACCTTAAAATCCCTCTTTAAGCTGGTAACTCACACTTTGAAATGCAGAATGAAATGCACAAAATCTGGCTGATACCCCGCGACCTTCACAGCAACCTTTCATATTTCCTGTATGCTTCTTCACAGCTAACACCCATCTCATTCCTGCAAAATTTGAAACTTACTTTTTCCTGGACATTAATAGGAAAATATATGTCATGAATATAAGCAACCTAAGGTTTCATCACTAAAATGTTAGAAACAAATACCATCTTTTTGGATGAATACTGTATGTGTTATATATTATTGTATTATATATAAGAAGTGCGAGATGAGCAGTGGAAGAAGAAGGTTGTGTAAGCAGGAAGCTCTGTCACTGAGAAGAAAAGTGAAATAAGAGACAATAGGGATAGAACTCATTGTCTATAGAATAAGAATTGGACTTTTGGGATATTTAAAGTAAAGAAAGGTAAAATGGAATAAAATATAATGATGAGCCTGTTAATAATAGGAAGCATAATATTTATGCTACTAATGATTGGAGGGATTGAGTTAAACCCAGGACCTGATGGAATTGAGAGAATGTTAGAGAAACTAGAAGGAAAACTAAATAAAAAGATGGAATGGAAGAACACATAAGATACAATTTGAAGCAAGTAGCCATTGAAATAAAGGAGGATATTGGAAAAGAGGTGTAAGGAATAAGGAGGGAAGTAGATGGAATCAAGGGAAAATGGAGAGAATGGATGAGAGGAGAAGTCTAAATCTGGTATTCGCAGATGTAGAAGAAAGAAGTACCTGGCCAACACAAGAAATAAGAAAAATGGACAAGCTAGAAATGGAGTTGGTTGGATGGGAGACATATCAAGTAGGAAGACAAAGCAAGAAAAGGCCAATTATAGTAAAATTTGCTACTGCTGATTCAATTTAGGAAATTTTAAGAAGAGCAAAGATATTAAAAGGGAGCAACATATTCACTAATAAGGACCTGACAATAGCACAGAGAAATGTGAAAAGGGGCTTAATTAAGAAAATGAAAGAAGCAAGAGCCCAAGGAAGAAGAGCTTATATTAAAAATTGTCAGTTGTGGATTGACGGTGAAAGGTCTGGACATGAAGGAGCTAAGAGAGGCCAAACCAGGCACAGAGGAAATTACTCAGCACATGTTAGCACCGCTTTAAGAACCAAGACAGAAAGATCAAAGTCCAAGCAAAAAGGAATTGATATGGTCGAAGACGGAGAAAGTGTGTGTGTTTGAACCGAAATTCACCTGTCAGCATGAATGTGAGAACAGCATATGCAGATAAGACGTCATGCAATATCCTTAGAAGAGAAGCAACATCTGATGAAGTAATGACTTCAACAGAGTAGCGGTGATGACAGGAGGAAATTGCCAGTGGAGTGTCGTCACTCCGGAAAATAGTGCCTCCTTCTAAAGGGGAAGTAATAGCAGCACGTAATTTGGCATTAAATGGAAAGAAGGCATGGCAACAGAGTAGTGGGGAGAATACAGAAGGGGAGGGAGTCAGCATTGTATCATCCGAACATGGCAGTGTTTTAGATAGAAATAAACTGGCTTCTTCCAGAGAGGGGATACAATTAAGGAGTAAAAAAAACACTGGAAACATTCAGATTTAGACCAGGCTCACAATAGGGAACGGAGAATATAAGGAGGCCTGGATTCTAGAATTGTGAGGGAGTTAAAAACAAAATATATGCAGGGAGTTTAAATCAGCTATTGACAAAACTTGACTACCTTGTGGTAGCGAAACATGGCAAAAAGAGGACCAAGTTTATATACAGGAATTTGATTACATAGGGATAAAAGGAGATATGGTAGCAAGAAAGAGGAGGGCATCTGGAGGTATAGGCTTTTTTGTAAGGAAGACGTTAAGTAAAGGAGTTAAAGAAACTTGGTTGAGGAGGAAAGAGATACCATGGGTTGTATTAGAGGATAAACAAACAGTTGAAAATGTTATACGTATTGGGATAATACACGATCCCCCTCTCCTCTCGCACTTTCGTAATCCAGACCTCCTTAAACATCTAGAGATTGATATAGAAAATTTAAAGGAGAAATGTGTTAATTTTGAGGTTATATTAATGGGAGATTTTAACATTAAGATTGGTGAAAATGACCTTAATGGAGGGAATAGCTGGATGAATAGCAACATACTGGATAAACCTGAGAAGATTAGATACAGCAAACACAAGATAATTTCTCATACCATTTATAAACTTATAGAATTCTGTGAATTGAATACCTTTGATATTTTGAATGGGAAATATGAAGAAGATGTGACTTGGGAATATACATTTGTTGGTAAAAAATGGGAGAAGTGCGATTATGTATTATGGCCAATTAACATGGGGTATATTTTAAGCAATTTTGAGGTACTACATTTAAGTTATAACAGCAGACATTTTCCATTGATAGTGGACATAAAAATACATACAGAGCTAGTGGTTTATAATTAAGAGAAGAAAAGAGTAACGTAGAAGAATACGGTAGATACAAAATATGGAAGGAACAGTATTGTAATAAATTTAGGCAGACATTTAATTCTAATTATGGCTAGATATGTCAGTGTGGAATAAGTTTTATGACAAAAGAACAAGAAATTTAAAGTTCCATGAATATTCTAAATCATTATATTAAGAGCTGGGGAGGAAATGAAAAAGAAAAAGAGGGTCTATAAAAGAGATGAGAGCTGGTTTGATGAAGAATGTAGAGTAACTCAAAGACAAGCCAAACAGTTGCTCATAAAGTGGAGGGAATTAGGATACATAGAATTATAGGAAGAGTACATGCAAGGGATAGATTTATGTGAATCATTACTAGAACAAAAGAAAATAACCTGGAGGAAAAAAACATGAAAGTAATTTGATATGCCCTAAATGAAAATAATGTAAATGAGGTAAGGAAGGCTATAAAAATCAATGTATAATAAATATGTAACAAAACCCAGTATACAACCAGGAGAATGGTTGGAATATTTTAAAGAACTGTATGGGCGGAAGAAAGAGTAAAAATTTGATAGGAAATTGGGAAATAGATAATAACTATGTACATATACTGGATGATGTAATATGAAATGAAGAAATAATTCCGGAGGTGAAATTAATGAACAGAAATAAAACGACTGGAGTAGATGATATCCCAATAGAGTTCCTTAAGGAGTGGTGCAATGAAATAGAGTTAAGGGTCTAGTAGACTTATTTAATATAATTAAAGAGAAGGGTTATATACTGGAAAAGTGGAGAAAAGCAATCATACATCCAATATACAGAGGTAAGGGTAATGTTGACAAACCGATCAACTATAGAGGCATTGCATTACTATCAAAAATAGGCAACATTTTTACTGGTAATATGGCAAATGGTATACAAACATGGGCTGAAGAATATAATATTCTCTCAGAATTTCAGATGGACTTTAGAAAAGGTAGAAGAACAGCTGATAATTCATTTATTATAAAAACTTTGGTAGATAAATACTTGAAAGACAAGAGAGGAAAGTTAAACATGGCTTTGTGAATTTAGAGAAAACATGCGATCGGATAGAGTTACAATTGTTGAGCAAAGGAGTTAGTAAACAAATGGTGCACACCTTTAGAGCATTATATAAGGAGAATACCTTTTGTATAAGAGTGGAGGAAAAGCAAGAGAAATCCAGCAACATAAAGGCCTTAGGCAAGGATGTAAGTTAAGTTCGGTCCTATTTAATTTATATATAAATGATGTATAAATGGAGATTGGGAAGAATAATAACTATGCCAATAATTAATAATATCCAGATTCCAGGATTACTGTTTGCAGATGGTCTAGTTGTAGGTGCAATGGCAGTGAATGGTTTAAAACAATCCTTGCAAAGCATTAAATAATTACTGCAAAGATTGGAGTTTAAAAGTGAACCAGGACAATACACAGATTATACTCACAATAATACATTAATTATTGGAATTATCACACTGTGAGGCACAGTAATTATAATTAAGCAACATTGATTCGATATAAGCACTCTTATGCTTCACAAACCTAAAGGAAAACAAGTTTGTGAAGCATAAGAGTGTTTATGTTGAATCAATGTTGCTCAATTAGATTATAGTGTTCAAAAAGAGGGGGGGGGGGGAATTGAGCAAGTATGAAAAATGGAGGAATGAAAATCAAAAAGAGTATAGGGTAATGAGAGAATGTATTTTATCTAGGAGTTAAAATAGACAATGGTGGCAATTGGGAAAAACAAAAGAAATTTGCTTTGGCAAAAGGAAAAGGAGCTATCAGAAGTTGCCAATACAAAATACCTAATATAAATATTAGATGGTTAGAAAAAGAGTACAATATAGTGGTTGAAGCAAAACTTTTATATGGGATAGAAGCATGGGGATTAGGAGGATGGGAAGTCATAACTTAGGTGCATAGGAAATTTTGTAAAGAAATGCTTGGGTTACCAAATGCAACTATTAGGCAAGTAACACAAATAGAGCTGGGTAGAATGGCAAGTAAGGGAAAGATTATGGAAAGGGTAGTGAAAATCTTGGTACAGAATAAATTGAACTTGGTAGGAAGGAAGGAAGGAAGGAAGGAAGGAAGGAAGGAAGGAATTTGTTAAAACAGTATTTAGTATATCAAGAGAAAAGTTTAAAGAACAAGGGATGGGTAGATTGTCTCAGAAATAACTTGGAAAGTAGTGGGTTAGGGCAAATGTGAAGAAGGGAAAATAATGTGAATAATTTCTAGAAATCAGCAAGGAAAAGATTTGAGGATATAGAAAAAAAGTATTTAACGAGATAGCTGAAAAGAGATCTTTAGGTTTTTATATACCAATGAAAGACTCGTGGGGAAGGGAAAAGTATACAGATATGACAAATAAAGAGGAGTGAGAAGGTATTGCGTGGGTGAAAGCAGGAGCATGGAGTTTAAAAGATTTAAGGAAGAGTATTCCACAAAATCAATATCCTATGTATGGCAGAAATGAAGATATGAAACACATATTATTTAAATGTAAAGGGACTGAAGTTTGGAGAAAAGAGTATATTAATAAGAAATGGTTTTAGATAAAAATGTGGCAGTAGTTGAAATATTTAAAAAAGACAATAAGAAGATTGGACAATTCTTATATGAAGTGAAAAATAAATGAGTATGGATAGTAAATAGACTAAAACTAAAACTAGAATTAAGAAACCATTGTAAAATATGAGTATAACTGGTAAAGAGCCTGGGCTAACACCAGTCATATTCACCTGTATTCAGCATAGCATAAACAAGTATAGATGATGATAGTAAAAAGAGCACCTTTTGAAGTTCTAGGAGTTGCTTTGCGTGTGCGGAAATTATGCTTTTGCTGCCCTGTGCCACGTGAATTTGGTACATCCTTGAATACAAACTGGAACAAATGTACTCGTTCCCTTGAACCAGTCATTACAAAATCTTCTGCAAGACTCATCCAAGTAGGCCTGAAGCTCAATTCTACATTAAAACCTGCTTCTTCAAAGTCTAGGAATCGAAGGCGAGATATGTCATGTGTCCGCACCACATAATGGTATAGAAGCAGATTGCAATGTGAAGCCACAAGGAGATTACCTGTACTCTGAAAAATTAATCAAAATGTCACACTTTTAGTAATATAAAAAGCTTCAATATCAGCAAGTAAATATACACATTTGTAGTTCAAAACAATGAAGATGTAACCTATACTATAACAATTACATTTGCATAAACCTAGAGCTATATCCTCTCTTAAAGCTATTTGAAGTTAGTTCAATACTAACTTAACATTGTCTTAAATTTAGCAGTTACTTATCTGGGTACACAAATCTTGGATACCAGATTACAGTAATACTTCAATATTTTTTTTTTTGGCAGAAATTATATGAAGTCAGAATAGAAAATATTTAATGTATGCTTCAATGTATAATGTTTTGATGTTTCCTTGCACTAATGTACAATCTATTGCCTCAGAAAACAAGTCTGCAAACTGTATTGATGTATCAATACCAAAAATGTATTTTATACTATTTTATGAAGCCATTGTAACATTTGTACCCTTAAGTTCAAGACAGTTTGTGCCCATTGTTTTACAAAATATTTGATATGCCATCATGCATGAGGGTGCTAAATAATCAGTTTTAACTAAAATTATTAAAGAATGACTAAAATTACTTATAGAAAAAAATCATCAAGTATTGTAGAATCAAGATACAATTGCAGTTTTGAGTTATGCTTTTCTGGACATTTAAATGCCAATGCCAATTTAAATGCCAAATAATTAGATACACACATATTAGCATGTGAAATAATAAAAGATAATTTTCGGTCACCATCTCCCCTCCTCTATCCAACTTGAAAATGCTGCCCATTCCATTTCTTTCATACTTTTAGTATACAGTCTTTGAAGGTTATGCACCTACAGAGCTTTTTCTCGATTAAATATGGCTTTGGGTTCAGGATTTTAACAATTCAACACATTATTGAACTATAAGAAATTTAAGGTGTTACACATCTTATTATGTTTTCCAGGGAAACTTTCAATATCAATCAAATTTTACCTTTGATTGTAAATAATAATATTTGAGAAATGACATGCAAAATTTGAAAGCTTTAACATTCCAAATTTTCATCATAAGGAGCATTTCACATGAGACTCTATTTACTTTTTTGGAAAATTATTTTCTTGCATTTAGGCAATGAAGACAATAACAATTACTTTTATGCTATAATTATGTTGCACAAAACTGTGATAAAAACTCCACAAAAATTTGTAGCAATTATCAATTACAGTACAGCATATCCTTAAAAGCAATACCACATATTCCTGGGTTTTTTTTTTTTTTTGGGGGGGGGGTTTTCCCCCAGCCTTTAAGTCAACCAAATAATGAATGAAATGGGTGAAATGATGCTTAAATTAGCCCAGAGTCCAAAAAGCTTGAAGTTATGCAACAATGTTTTATGAAAACCAAGAATAAAACCTTATCCTGGTAACTAACCCTAGGCAAGCTTAAACTCAAGACCTTTTAAATTTACTGTGTGTTGTCTTCTATGAATTTATCAATTGTAAAGTGCATGAAAAATGAAATAAGTTAACCCGTAAACCTTTAAATGAAAAACAATGCATGCTTATGAATTTTCAGTCTCTCTTCCTCCTACAGTGCCAGCCTCTCCTACAGTCAAAGATTCTAATGAGGTTAATATAATGTTGGCAAATATACTATAAGTATGGAGAAAAATCAGCAGTAACATACCATTTTTGGAACTCTGATCATAACATCAAAAAATTATCCATCTTCTAAAACATGTGAAAAGATAAATAGAACTCAATACCTGGGATAATTTTCTTTTTTAAAAAGTATGGGCCAGCATTGATGAATTTTGAAATTCCCACTGAAAACAACCCACTACACAAGTTCATCTGATGTCCAGTGGGCGAGTCTCAAGAAACCGAGGCACTGCAGCAAAAGAATCCACCAGTCAAAGCTGGTTGAGAATGTAGTCATTTGTGAAGCATATGTACTACAAAGTAAAAATCAGTGAAGTTTTAAGTGTTAAGTTCGACTCAATACTACTTTAAAGAACGTCACAAAAGTTTTGCTAATGTATTGATCTAGCTCCAGTAAGATCTTTCAAAACCTATTGAAAAAATCTTTAATCCATTTCTGCTTCAAAAAGCACATTCTTTTCTTCCCATCAAACTTCTTAATTTATGAAGCATTTATTTGTTAGACAGTAAGAAATTCTCTTGTTGTTCAAAGTAATCTAACAAATTGTCTACCCATTTAAGACCTGCTGAGCGATAAATGGGCTTTTCTGGGATTGCAAATAATTAAGATTCTTGTAAACCTTTCTTCTCACCCTTAATTGCATAAAGAATTTTTCTTCATCAGTACCAACCATGCCACCTGGCAGTATCAGTCAACCACAAACTATTCTTTAATGTTCTCACTGTATGTTTTACTTAGCCACGTGTAACTTTTAATTTAGAACCTAAGGTTATATATTTCTGTTCCATGACATATTCTGACCAAGAGATTCCTGTTTGAAGGGTGAATGGACAGGGAACAATAAAGTACTGTAAAAGTGAAAGCTTACTCAGGGAGTTCTATTGTACAGCCCTTATCAATCATACTCCACCAAAACATTTAAGTTATATAGAAATTGCTTTTGGATGCCAATTATACCTGCTGGCAACAGAATAAAAAAATAAAACAATCCTGAAATCAGCTGAATACAATTCGTAAAACAGTTTAACTGCCCACAGATAATTGAGTGTATGCTGTATATAAAATGCTTGCTTTTTGGTAATAACACCTCCTTTTCTATCTTCTAGCCTTTTAACCATCATCTTCACAAAAGGCATCTGTTGAATTTTCCAAGAAATGTCATGTGTCGAATTTCGGTATATCATGATGAGAATTCAGATGGCACCAAATGCATATTTTCTATCTTCACCATAAATACTGACCAGAGTTTTCAAAGGCAGTTTTACAAATTTCACAGCCCAGGAATGACAAGAGAAGCTAGCATATTTATTCTTAAAACCAAAGTTTAGTATTAGCTGTTGTTCAACTATGATCATGTTTCTGGTTACACATGGCTCATCAATCAAATTTTTATTCAATTAAATTGAGATGATGTTGCAACACAAAAATTCAATTTTGGGATCTGAAATTAATCTGTGTTTATGGTTTTGGATTTTCGTATGTCTAAAATGAGATTCACTGTTTCTTCTTAAATTAAATACCTCTCATCATACTTGGTTCTCCAAATGGGCATAAAATCATTTCTCTTAATCACTCTTAAAAACAGTTTTTTTCCAGTTAAGAAATCTCTTAACCCATTTAAGGATCAATAATGGAGGTGATAGGCTAAAATAAATAAAACAAAAACAAGAAAAATATTTTGGTGCTTCAGAGCATGAACCTACAACTAGACCAGCAGAGTCAACTCTCACATACCATGCCTAAGACCATACAGCATTTCTGACACATAACTGCACTATATCTGATCTTACAAGGGTCACTCCAAAAGCAATGTACACTGTTTTTCTTTTTTTTTTTTTTTTTTTTTTTTTTTTAAATACAGTTTTCATTCTACATGTTTGAAATTTTTACAGTGTTTACATATATCCTTTAGAAACAGCATTTCATTTCTCCACATAATCCCCATCCTTCTCAAAATTGCCTTACACCATCTTGGAACCAGCACATGTATACCTGCATGGTAAAATTCTGGACCAGCATATTTGAGCAGCTGTTTGGCAGCTTGTATGAAAAAGGCATCATCTCCAAACCTCATTCCACGAAGAGATTCTTTCGTTTCCCAAACAGATGATAGTCACATGGAGCCAGCTCAGGATTGTAAGGTGGGTGTTTCAATGTTGTTCATCCAAGCTTTCTGATCGCTTTAATCGTTTTTTGACTGACATGTGGCCATGCATTGCCATGGAAGAGCTTTTGCCGATGTGGTCGAACAAGACTCCGGCGAGCTTGAAGTTTTTTTCAGAGTTGCCACATATGCATCGGAACTAATGGTAGTTCCACATGGCATGATGTCCATAAGCAAGAGTCCTTCAGAATCGAAGAAGCCATATTTTTTTTCCAGCCGAAGGTGCAGTTTTGAACTTTTTTTGAGTGAATTTACATAATGCCACTCAATTGATTGCCTCTTCATCTTGGTGCAAAATGATAGAGTCATGTTTCATCATGTCACAATTCTGCCAAGGAAGCCATCTTCACCATTCCCATATTGTTCCAAAAGTTCGCTGCATACCGTTTTTCGTGTTTCTTTGTGAGCATCTGTCAACATCCTGGGAACCCAACTGGCGCAGATGTTTTTTAACCCCAAAATTTTCAGTATTCTGCAAACACTTGCTTCCCCTATTCTAATGTGGAGTGACAATTCATTCACTGTGATGCGTTTGTCAGCAGACGCCAGTTCATTAACTCTCTGCACATTGTCAGGAGTTTGTGCAGTGTGAGGCCTGCCACTGTGCTTAGAATCCTGAATACCTGAATATTGCCGCATCCGCTTTCATCAATAAATCTGCTTGCCCATCGACTAACTGTACTTCGTTCGACAGCAGCATCTCCATTCACCTTTGCCAAACTCTTGTGGATTTTTTCCACTGTCTCGTTTTCACAGCACAGGAATTTTCTATGACAATACGTTGCTTCTGACGGATGTCAAGTGCAATCGCCATCTTGAAGGTATACTGTGACAGTGCCACTCACGGGCACAGGTTGAATCAAATTTGAACACAAGCGAGAAGGTAAAATTTTCTAAGATGTAGTTTGAAAACTATGTTTTTTAAAAAAGAGTGTACATTTCTTTTGAAGTGACTCTTGTATAACGCTGCATAATAATGAGAGTTAAGTTTTTTTTACCAAAAAAAATTTTAAATGCATTTATCTGCATTCAATCGAAACCTGTCAGTATCCTACCATGCTATCACACTTATTGCTTTAGTTGGGCCCTCTCCATCCTTTTCCACAGTTTCTTTTGAATGCAGAATATATGTTTTGACTAGATTTGATCAGTGGTTTGATAGGTTAGCTACTTCTATCTTGCCTTAAACCATATAGCCATAAATCCAGACATCAAGGTTTGCATTATTTCATGGAGTTATCCCATATTATCCATTGGTAAACTGTGTTACATAACAGTCATGCACAGGACATCCATATCACTGAAGAGGTTAATTAAGCATAGTAAAATACACTTCAATCCTTCCGTCATAAGGGGTGACACATGTAAAGTAGTTTGGTTTGCTGTGATCAACCTTCTGGAATGTGAAGTGATATTGTTAGTTCTTTTCTGAAGAGCTTCATGGCATCCCTCAGCACATTTTTATTTTTCACAATAATTCATTACCAGGTTTTTAACACCTTTGTTCTCATCTTTGTCCAATTTAGATAAATTTTACGTGATGAATGTCTTACCTGACAACATGCTATAATATGTGGTGTCCGCTTGAGTGGCAATTCGATCATCTCTAAGCTTGGTGGTCCAGATTGTGCACTACTAGGTGTCACACGCCCAGCTATCCTTGCTCTCATTGGCTGTTGTACCTGTGTCATTACATCCCAATTGGCATATATTCTTGCATACATGGTCTCCTGCCCTTGCCTAGTCTGTTTGGTCTCCAAAGTTGCTACATAGTTACCTGGAAGAATAAGTAATTCTTGTTACACATGGTCATGGTCATTTCTTTATAGCAGCACAAAATAAGTTTTAAAATAAAAAAATCTGATATGTTCCATTTACAGGACTTTCTCTACCTGTTCTGCAAAACAACTATTTTTACAAAAGATTATTCTTTTATCTACATATGCTAAGCAAGATAAACATTAGCAGAAGCTATGGTCAAGATAAGATTACTTTCTTCCTTATACAAAGGTTATACTGAAAGTAGTGAGCAACACTTTTTAAACTTCTTAATATTTATTTTTAGAACAACAAAGTATATCATCATAATCAACAGACTTTTCTGTAACTTTTTAACATAGACTCCATTTATTTGCACACACTTTTCTCATTGCTCTGAAAGTGGCTGCTCCCAGGAAATTCAAGATATACATTTTCCATGTCAATAGCTTTAATTTAATTTTAATAAAAAGGCTTTTTTTTGAATATCAAAAATTTTGAAAACTCTTTCATATAAAGAGTGGTATGGGGTGAGAAGATTCTCTCGAAAATCTACATGTCACATCCTTAGAGACGCAAAACTTGATACAAAGTTTTTTTATTTAACAGACTTTTTATTTTTGAGCTATATGTACACACACATGCAAAACTTTTTCTAAAAGTAGCTTTTTGGATTCAGGGGGTGTCAAAATACGCATTTCTGGTGAAATCTGGATATCAAATTTTTGGTTGGAATACTGTACTTACTCTACCTACCATGCATGTACATATATAGTACTCGGTAGAAAAAGTAAAACTTACAGTTGCTCATAATTTTTCTGAGAGAATGAGATTGATGGTTAAGCTCAAGGGAGATGACTGCTAATTCTAGTTCTTACTGCATATGACATACATGCGGTGTAGACTCAGATGATAAATCTCATGACATAATATTGAGAAATGAAGATCCGCAAGGAAACATTTCAGGCCTAAGTTTAGGGCACTTTTCTGGCATTTGCCAGTTATGAGGAATGAGGAAACCTGGAAAAATATAGTCAGGGAGGATGGCCCTGGCAAGATTTGAACTGCAGATGGGTACCCACATTGATTCTGGTATCATTCATATGTAATACTTATCTTCAGTGCAAAATCATTGGCATGTTCTGAGAGAATAGAAACCATACTTACAAATTAAATAATAAGCCAATCAATTATTTTCAACAAACCCAATCACAGTATAGGAGTAAATGTTCATCCTGAACACATTAATTATCTTTAGCTTTCAGTACCATAAGCAAGTTAAGGCACTTAATTTAGACACTATGGCATGGAGCATACATGAATTAAGTAGCTTAAGATCTGTCACAAATTTACAGTCTTGTGAATTTAATTGGAACAGAACAATAACACAATATTTTTCTTCTTTCATGAATTTAATCATAAATTACTTCCAATTTATATGTCTTAATACTTAATATGTCCTCCTTTAATTTAAAAGTTCCATTACACAATTAAGCATTGATTCCACAAGATTGTAACACACATTTTTGGAATCATCTTCATGAAACCACACTAGACTTAAAGCTAACAGCAAACATTCTTTTGTGGAAGTCAAATTTTGCAAGTATCTTTTTGCAAAAAGTCCACAAATTTTATATGAGGTTAATGTCAGGTGATTTCCCTGCCATTCGTCTGACATTAACATCATAGAAAATTTGTGAGCTATTGCAAAAATTGACTTACAAAATTTGACTGTTCCACAAAAGAATATCTGATATTAACTTTAATTCAAGTGTGGTTTAATGATGATCTCAAAAATGTGTTCCAATCTTGTGGAAACAATGCCTAATAGTATAATGGAACTTATAAAACAGGCGGACATATTAAATACTGAGAAATGTTAGTTGGAAGTAATTTATGATTAAATTCATGAAAGCATGAAAAATGTTGGGTTATTGTTCTGTTCCAATTAATTTGCATAGGACTGTACTGAATAACTTGGGTCACCAAAATTTCTACCTGCAGAGGCCAGTTTCCTTCATTATCAACTGGTCATCAGTAATTGGTTGGTGAAGCTGATTACATACATAAACTGCTCTGGTGGTGGTTATAGGAACTTGTACAATGGGTCACTCTAAGGAATATAAAAATTGAAGTCTCTGTTCTTGTTCTTCCAGATGAAAATTTGTTGCCATATTGATAATTCTTGCTTTCCTGTTTGGTGTTTTAATAGTTTTAGTTCAGATGTATGTCATTTTTCATGCAAAAATGGGTGGCAAATGCTGATTTTTCTATACGTTTGTGTTCTATACATAAAATATTCCTTGGACTTTGTTTTCAAGTTCATCTTGGTTTTTCTGATATAAATTTGGATGGCGCTATTGCATTCTGTTTCATAAACAACAAACGTTTTATTTGAAGGGGTGCTGTCATCAACACCATCAGAGTTCTCTATAGGTAGATCAGCTCTACCATCCAAGATTAATCAATGTCCAATTGATGACATTTAAGTGGCATTAGGGAAGTAACAAAGGTAAGTGAAACCAGCCATAAACCTTTTACTTAATGATCATATGTAAATATGTTTATCTATATGAGCTTTCATTTTTTTTTTATCAGAGTTTAATGTTTATAGTAACATTTCAGAAGTAACAGTAGCATTGGTCAACAATGATTTTGTTACATAAAAAAAATTGTGTGATGCTTATGTATTTTCATCTGCTGATTCCAAAAATAAGGTCAGAAATTTTCATCAGCCACCCTTTTCTTTAACTTTGAAAATAATTGTTTTCCTGTTTATTAGCATTTGTGGAAACATGCTGATTAGAAGGTGTAGTTTACATTTATACTTCATTTAATAGTATCAACAATTGGCGATTGTTGTCTTGAATACATAAGTTACAACAATGGCATTTTCTTATAAAACTGTGATTGTTAGGTAAAGTTTGCAGATGAATAGTAGCTTTCTTAAAGGAAAGAAGGTAATTCTGTGCTTTCCCCTGTTTTCATTTGAATTGTGATAGAAGTGTGTAATACCATAGTAGTGCATTATAAAGATTAGTGTAAAAGTGCATAAGAAACATGGCTCAAAAGTGTGTTAATGATAGAAACAAATGCTGTTTCATGGTGTGGTGAGCTAACTTTCAAAGCGCAGAGGCGAAAGTTTACTCCTGTTGTTAGAAGAGTTTATCACTGTTATTTTAACAATAAAATAAACCAGAGCAAGATATGGGTTCTGGAAATCTGTTATGCCAAAAGAGTAACAATATTAATCAACTGGTTGAAAGGATCCTGCCATGGCAAACCTAAGGATCATTTGACAGACTGCTACTTCTGCTCGGCAAACATACCTGAAATAAGTTTGAAGTCCAGACCCATTAAATATCCATCTTTAGACTAAGCAATTCAACCCGTGTTCCATGGGCCAGGACTTTCCAGTTGACATAACAATGACTGAAGAACCTATGTTCAAGATGAATTGGAATGACTTGGATCTTGCAGAAGATAATGCTAAAAACTCACCTCACCTTCTAACACAGAATTTAAATGATTTGGTTCGGAATCTTGATTTAAGTAAAAACAAGGCAGAATTACTTGCCCCAAGATTGAAAGGATAGAAGCTACTGCAGAGTGACACCAAAGTTACTTTTTTCCACAAACGCCAAAAAGAATTTGAGCATTTGTTTTCTAAAGAGAAGGATCTAGTTTTCTGCAGTGATGTTGAGATTTTGTTCCAATCACTGGGTGTTGACCATAAGATTTAAGGATTGGCATTGGCATTTGTTCATAGAGTCCTTCAAAACAAGTTTGAAAGGAGTGTTACCTACATAATGGAAATTATATTCATCCATTCCTTTTGCCCATGTAGTTGGTTTGAAACAAAATGAAGCTCTTACATTCCTTTTGCCCATGTAGTTGGTTTGAAACAAAATTAGAATATGAAGCTCTTACTATGCACTATCTAGTATGACAATTTTTCTTGGCAGATATGTGGGGATTTGAAAGTTATGGCCATCTTACTTTGGTTACAGCTTGCCTATACTAAATTTTGCTGCTTCTTGTGCAAATTGAATAGCAGAGATATATGAAATCATTATATTAAAAAGAAATGGCCAAAGAGAAAATCACTTAATCCAGAACAAGAAAATATTCTTCACCAACCACTTGTATGCTCTGAAAAAATCTTATTGCCTTCACTGCATATTAAATTAAACTTGATTAAAAATTTTGTGAAAAGATTTTGTGTGCACTTCTCCCCCTGAAATCAGGTTTCCAAGGATCAACAAAGCTAACTAAAAGAAGCATATTTATTGGCCCTGAAATAAGGGAGCTGATGAAAGGTATATAATTTAAAATCAGTTAAATATGCAAGAAGCAGCTGCATGTCATAAACTTTGTAGGAAACTTCAGGTATAACTACAGAACTTGTGAGCGAAACGATTGAGAACTACAAAATAACAAGATGTAGTATGTCATTAAAAATAAACTTTCTGCATTCCTATCTCGATTTCTTCCCTGAAAACCTAAGGACTGTCAGAGATGAACACGGGGAGCATTTCCAACAGGACATCATGGTAATGGAAAGTAGTTACCAGGGTAAATGGTGTCCAAATATGTTGGCTGACTACTGTTGGACATTAAAGAGAGATGTTCAAGTGAAGACATGAAAAATGTTTTGTCATGTGGTTACTCAAAAACTCTAGGTGAATGGAAAAGTTCCATAAAAAGATCTGCATAAAAAAATTAGAAACACCCACTGGTCCCCTTATAACATAAAAGAGTTCAAATTTTCTTGTCCAGTATAATTAATGAATGCTAAAATTATCCCACAGTCGAAACAGCTGAGCTTTACCAGTTAAGACAAAAACCCAGAAATAATAACTTACACAGGAAAATCACTGCAATAAAGATTGAGATCCTCTGGACTACAGTTATTTTTGCATAATGGCTATAACTGTCATGGTTACAATGCAATAATGGTTACCTGTAATGGTTACCAGTAACAATTAAGTTATATATTTTAATGGTTATCACTAGGGCTAGAGGATTTTGATAACTTTGCATCTTTTTTTCTGGCAAGTCTAATTTATTAATGAGTTGTATATAAATGTGTTTCATAGTAAAATGCTTTAGTTTAATCATATTTGTTAGGGCATTTTTTTTTCTCATTTTTTGTTAATTTTATGGGATAGGGCATTTTTTTTTAGGATTTTATTGCATTTTTGGGCATTTTTAATACCATTGGATACTTTTTTGTTATAATCAAGCATTTTTAAAAACATCTTAGATATAATTTATTTATTATGTTTTCAAGAGCAAAGCAGAATATCTGATCTATACATTTAGTTATTTAGTAAATTGCTTTACTTGGTCTCGAATAGTACTAGAGGTAAAAATTGCCTTTGGTTCCAGGAAACTGGACAAAGACTACCTTCATCCCCTTCTATGGACCACTAATGAACTTGCTCATGTACAAACCCTTTCACTTACTTCGCAAATAACAGGTAGCCCTATTCGTAAGCATAAGCAGCAGGTAGCTGCATACGTAAGCAGAAGGGCCAAAACCTATTATCAGCTCATTGTGTTTGCATAACTTTTCTAAATAGCAGTGCAAAGATGTGTTTTTTTAAAAGTGTAAAGGACTGTGGGGTAAGTTCATCAAATCATCATGCCTAAACTAAAGCAAAGCATGGAAAATAAATTAAATAATTTTGTTAGGTTTTATGGTGAAAACATTTTCTCCACAGATGGGAATATATTTTTCTGCAAGTTATATGAAGTACGAGTGGCAACTGAAAACAAGTTTACTATAGACCAGCATATGAAGAGAGAAAAACACACTCAAGGTCTAAGGCTGTTTGAAGCTAAAAGGACAACACACCAATTGTTACTTGATGAAGCTTGCTCTTCTTCAGGATAGCCATTCTTTGAAGAACTCTGTGAAGCATTCATTTGTGCTGATATCCCTTTGAACAAAATGAGTAATCCAAAGCTACATGCTTTTCTAGGGAAGCCTATGCCAAACTCTTCAACATTAAGGAAGAATTACATGAGTAAATGTTACCAGAAAACAATACAGGAAATCACACAAAAAGTGTCAGGGAAAAAAATTTGGGCCAGCATAGACAAAATTACCGACTCTTTGGGTGGTTATGTGGCAAATGTTGTGGTGGGCACAACGGAAGAGGATGGTCCAGGAGAACAATTCCTAATAAATTGTGAACAGCTGGAAAATGTTAATTTTTCAACAATTAGCAAAGTGTTTGATAGGCCTTTGGGTTTAATATACCCCAATGGCATTCAACATGACAATGTACCCTTGTTGTTGACCGATGCTGCACCATATATGGTAAAAACTGTTAATTCTCTTCAAGCTCTTTACACACGTCTTACACAGAGTTGCGGAGTCAGTTTCCTGAGTTGATCATCTAATAGGATGCATCAAGAAAGTCTTCTTAAAAGGCACATTGTAACATTCAAGTCCGAGGCTCCTGAAGTTCCTTTGCCTCCTTCACCAGTTGTGACCAGATGGGGAACCTGGATAGAAGCATGCAACTACTACTGCAAGAACATTGAAGTAGTGAAAAGAATCATTGACATATTTGATAGCAGTGATGCGGCCTCCAACAAACTTGTGCAGGAATTTCTTTCAGACAGTGAACTTGCAGGTAAACTTTTGTATATAAAGTCAAATTTTGGATTCCTAACTGGTGCTATTACGTGCTTAGAGAAGTCAGGAGTCCAGTTAGTGGAACAGAGAAACTTGGTGAAAAAAGTGGCAAGTGACTTAGAAAATGTAAATGGGAAAGTGGGGAAGCATGTAGCAAAAAAGGTAATGCTTGTTTTGAAAAAAAATAAAGGGTTTGCTACATTGTCTTCAAATGCAGATGTTCTGTCAGGTGAGAAATTTTCTCTTGTAGATTTACCAGGAGACTTAGAAGCAAGTGATATAATTTACTTTAAGTATGCTCCTCTCATCTCAGTGCAAGTGGAAAGGAGCTTCTCAATGTACAAGGCGTTGCTAGCAGATAATTGGCGGTCATTTTGCTTTGAAAATCTACAAATGATATTTATTGTGCATTGCAATTCAGGACTGGAAATGAACACTAACATATTTGCTAATAAAAAATAAAATAATAAACCTTAATCAGTTGTGTACCCACAGAAATTTTTAAAATAAACTCGTTCATTGATAATTTACATTTTATATATATATATTTTTTTTAGTTTACCCTCCAAAAAAAACAACAAATATTTGCAATTTAAAGGGCATTTTTTCAGATTTTTAGAAAATTATTGCATTTTTAAAGTGCCTTTTTTAAGTATTTTTTGGAGTGTTAAAATCGTAGCCCTAGTTATCACGTATGCAGTTACATTGCAATAATAATAGTTATAGTAAATTTGATGTTAAGGAAATCTACTCCTGCAAAAATCACATTTTGCAGATGCATCTTCTACACATGTGAATTAACTCCACGTTTCATACGCTTACTCAGTTTGCAAGGATTGTACAGATCAACTGAGAACTTAAATATAAATCTCACGTAATGCAGACAGCAAAGCAAACACGCAACACTTTTGCCAACAACAACATGACTGAAATTAAGAATATAATAATTAATAATCTAACTATTCTCATAGGAAGTTAGATAAAATGTGACAATTGGCATTTTGAAAGGCAATAATGATAGAGAAGAGAAACACTTAATGCCCAAATACACATTATTGTTTAACATTATTACATCAGAAAAGATGCACATGATCTCAGGTCATACAGGTATGTTGCAAAGTGGATAGCTAGTAAGCTTTTTTCTTACCAGATGTTATATTATATCGACAAGTCAATCAGAATCTCTTGCAGAGGATATTAGTAGTGCATAACACGATAACTATGTAGCTCCAGGTAAGCGATATCAACATGCAATGAACAATGCCACCCAAACTCAGTAACCATTTAGGACATAAGTTTTCATTACTTTGGTAACTGTTTTTGAGTAACTAGTCACACCCAATCTCCATTACTTCTGTAACTGTTACTTATTTTCTACCCATCCCTACTCTGGACTAATACACAAATACAAATACTAGTAGAGTATTATATTAAAACATTAATGGGAATGCACAGTGAAGTAACTAATCAACACAGTAAAAACACAGCATCACACTCATACTCCACAAGTTAAAGTAATTTACTTCAAAATGTTTCGGCAGCTATTGCCTCCATCTTTAGCAGAGATTTACTGTTGAATTCATGGTAGCAGCCTGTAGAGGTCTCTTTTCTGGGTAGAAAATTTTGAGATGAGATCATTCGTATGTAGTATATCAAAATGTATCATGTTTTTGTTTCATCAGAGTAAATAGATTTTCCCAAACTGTTAACACAATTGGATTCTGCAATGATTTTAGTAATTTGGGTTTACAGTGAAAATTATGGTTTTGAGTCCAAAAACGTGTGCTACAGCTGACTTATCTGTCTGTTTGTTTTATATTCCTCATGTGTCCTTTAAAACGTTGCCTGATGTTTCTTTTTGTTTTAACAACATACACTTTTCCTTGCAGCTGATTTCATATGAGGGTCAGCTGATAAGTCCTGGGCCACTCGATGAAAACAGCATTTAAAAAAAGTTTTTTTTTTTGCTTTATTTCTCAACATAATTTCCAGAAAGGCCAATACATTTGTTATATCTGTGTTCTAATTTAATTAAACCATCTCTGTAGTGCGATTTATCGAGGTCCTCAAATAGCTGTTTACCGCATTAATGACCTCCTTGTTGCTGTGAAATCTTCATCCACCAAGAAATTTTTTGAGGTTTGGGAACAGGTGGTAGTCACTGGGTACTAGATCTAGCGAACAGGGTGGATGTTCAAGCAATTCAATTTTTAATTTGCACATTTTTCCCACTGCAATGACTGAACAATGGGTCATAGCGTTGCCATGATGAAACAAGATTTTTTTTTTTCGCCAAATGAGGTCTTTTTCTTTTCACCTCATCACTCAGACGTTGCAGTAAGCTTGCATAGTAGTCACCAGTGATACTTTTATCCTTTTCCAAGTAATTCCCTGAGCATTCCAGAAAACACTCGCTATAAATTGTAGGCTGAGAAAATTGACATTGCCTTTTTTGGAGTTGGTTCACCTGGCACAATCCACTGTTTTGACTTTGATTTACTTTCTGGAGCATAGTGATGTACCCAAGTTTCATCCATGGTAATAAGCCATCTCAAAAATTCACAGGGACTTTTACGACAGAGCTCCACATTCTTAACAGAAACAGTTTTTCTTTGCGACTTTTGATCAGGTGTCAACAAATGTGGCACCCATCTTGCACAGACCTCGTGAAAGCCCAAAACATTACTTAAAATATTACCTGCATGTTCTTTTGATATATTTACAGCCTCTGCTATCTCAAACAACTTTAATCTGCGGTCTTCCAGTACTAAACGATGAATTTTTTCAATGATCTCTGGAGTTGTCACTTCTCCAGAGCATGTTCAGAGTGAGGCCCTTCACTACTGCTCGTATGTCCCATTTTAAACTCTGCAACCCACCTTTTAATCATTGAATATGAAGGGGCAGAGTCTTTCAATGTACTGTCCATTTCCTTCTTGATTTCTTTAGGCATTAAGCGTTCCAAATGGAACCCTCGTAAAACCCTGATCTGAAGGGATTTTATGTTTGTATGGAGAAGGTATTTTAAACTTGTGTTTGTTTACTGGGGCTAACTTAATTTTCCACTTTTTGAAAATCTTTTGGAATTTTTGGGGGTACTAAAGGGTGGTAAGTGTAGTTTTTGAAGCTGGTTTCTGGTTTTATTCATTTTAAAGTGCTAATTTCTTTCATTTTCTTCTGTTTCATAAATTTATTAATCTTCTTTACCAGATGTCCTGTGTTGTCATTCTTTTGAGCAATTTCTGTGATTCAATTAAGTTCTAGTTTGTATTGTTTCTGTCTTAATGGTGGGTTTACCAATCTGAATGCTATGCTGTTGATCATGGCATGTTTGTGTGAAATAGGGTTGTAGCTATTGTTTATTATGTAGTTGTCCATTGCATTTCTTTTCTATAGATTCAAAATTTTATTTTATTATGGTTCCTCATTATTTTTAGATCCAAGAAGGAAAGCATACTATTTAATTCTTTTTCTTGTGAATTTTATGGAACTATCCTGAAGATTTAGCAATTTAATGCTGTTCTCAACTCCTTTTCTGTTTACTACTGCCAATACGTCATCTACATGTCTGTACCAGGTTTTTTATATTTGTGAGAAGGCTATGGTGATGTTGGTTTCTAACATAGATGCCAAAACATGTTTGAAGTAAATCATTTATTTTATCTAATGAAGTTTGAGTGTGATGCTGTGTTTTTACTCTTAATTGACAGTATGATATCTTGTTTATACTAACCATTGCAGCAATGCAGCATATGATGAACTTGATCGACAGAAGGAAATGTAAAAGCTACATCGCCACCTCGTGCCAGATCTCTCACTTCGATCACATGCTGAGGCAAAGCTAGCAGAAGCCGTTCAGGTGGAGCTACAACTGCAGCTACAGGATCTTCACATGTGTGAATATCTTGACTCTCAAAATGATGAACTGATATGACTCGAACCATTTTTAGCAGCAATTTTCAAACTGAAACAAAACAGAGCCCACAATTAGTCCTAAAATAGTACATTTATTGAACATTCACTAGTGTTTTAACCAGAGAGAGGGACTTGCGTGGCTAAAATGTCAATGAACGAACAGTAGTTTTACTGTATTACACTTTCTATGTGCTTTTCCATCCCCTTCTCTGCACTGATACCTTTTGAGAAATTTCATTGAGTTTTCACATCCATTTTTATGGAGAATTTGGTTTGATTGCTCATTTAGTCTTAAAAAGGTGTATTTGATTCTGTTTCTGTTTTAAAAATATTGAGTCTAAACTTAGTGATCTTTTACCACATGTAATATCTGAAGTTCATGCAAATGATGAGATTAACTACATGAAGTCAGTACTGTGATAGTAAAAGAAAGAAGCAGGAAAAAACCAGTATCTGCAGAAATATTTGATTAAAGCAAGAATTGATAGATAAACTGTGAATCAATTTGTAACACTTACACATCACATTCATTCAGAACATGTTTCAAAAGCCATTGCTTTCATCAGTAGCTTCTTATTGACTGTTGGTATTAGTGGACAAACTTCTCCCTGGTGGATGGTGGACAAATCTTAATAGGGTGTGACAATTCAAAAAAATGACCCAACGTTCCACAAAAAAGATATTTTACATAAATTTTATTTTTAAGGTAGCTTACATTTTGTGGAGTAAGTTGTCTATCTCTTATAGAACACAGGTTGTTCAAAATCATTCACAGCCTATTCACAGACCAGTTCCAGATGATTGATGTTTAAGGGTGCTCAATTACATGGATATTAGCACCCTTATAAAACAAATTGTGGCAAATGCCAGACATAAATCAATATAAAAATAAATCATGAATAAAATATGGCCAGCATCAGATATAAAAACCCAGTGTAAATAAAACTATCTATGGCAAAAGCTAAAATACTAGGTCCAACAATGGAACAAAACATTTGTAAAAACTAAAACTATATCCTCATCGCAGTCCAGGTACATTCTATTAGTCATTTAAATATCTGAAATATATGGTATTTTAATCCAAAGAAAAATAATAAAAAGTTTTCTATGTAAAGAGTAATGTGGTTTGGGGGATTTTCTTAGAACGTTTTATGCGAGATTTTTAGAGGAAACTGAACCTAAAATACTAATGTTCATTTTTGAGTTATGCTGTCACAGATAGAGAGTTTTCCAAATCTATGTATTATACTCACAAGACTTTCTCTAGCTGCTGCCATCCATTTTTATATACTTCCACAAACTATTCTTGTGAAAGCTTGCTTTTCTGTTTACTTCATGTTGGTGGAAATGTTTCATTAGACATTTAATTATGACAAGATACCAAAGAAATAGTCAATTTTTTAAAAACAGGTTCCCTTGAAATGCCCCACTCTTTCAATGTCCATAAGAAAGAATAGAATTTTGACTTCAAAAAATGAAGTATTGAAAAACTCAAACTAATAACAATAAATATCTCAGAATTGACTAATGCCATAAAACAATTACGCCCAATAAATTGTGTACTTTAAAGGCATCAACATTTTATGTGCCATGAGATTTTATTTATCTAGTATAATTCCCCAGTTATACAGAATTATATTATTAATTCCAAATAAAGAGATAGCCATAGGCTATTCTCAAAAAAATCAACATATAAATTTTGTCAAAATCATTAGAGAAATTTTTGAGGAAGATTTAAAAACAACAGCAAATGTTCCATATTAACAGTGATTATGGGTGAGGGGATTTTCTCGAAAATTGTGTTGCATCTTCGAAACATGCTGAACTTGAATACCAATATGTTATCTGATATTTCGCTTTTGTTTATTCTTCCTCTTTCTTTCCTGTACATAGGTACATGCATTGACATATTATTTTGTTTAAATGCTTCTTTTATTATAAATGAAATGTGCACATGTGCAAGTATAAAAACTGAATTACATTAATCTAATCCTAGTTTTATTATTGACGCTTGTCTTCTTCTTCTTCTTTTTTTTTTTGCATGATATCTTTCAGTGTTTATTGCACAGTTCACAGATACAAGCTTCATCCAGTTGGTGAAATCTCTTCTTGTGGCAGAATTTGTGGAGGAAGCCACGAGTTGCATATTGTGTTGCATATGTCAAAGCTAATAGTTTATCTGCTTCCATTCTTCAATTGCCATGGCGTCGGTTGAATAGAAGTCGCTCCAGATAAATTTTCTTTTTTCCATAAGTATTTTACATGTGTTCTTGTAGGCCGTGTATTCGGCAGGAATAACTACTTTCTGATGTCCTCTATGATGAAAGTTTCTTTTGTTAATATGTAAACCAATCTTGACGGTGCTGCCTTCCTGATTCCCAGGATTCGTTTTATGTAGCAAGCTTTCTAAGCTTTCTTGTAACTTCTCTTTCAGGGTGCCATTGAACATGTATTGCTGGTGAAATCTTGATATCAAAAATGTTTTAAGAAAAATGAAAAAAAGATATTTAGACTTTGCGCAAGTGTGTAAATTTTTTCTTCTTTTTTTTTTTTTTAAAGAACTGCATTGTTTATAGTGAAAGATAAAAAAAACATGCAGTGTCACATTAACTGCATTAACCACTCGTGTTGACTGTCAAGTGGTTTTCATTTTATGTTCTTTTAATCTACTGCTGAAGGGATAAACTTGAAATATTGAACATTTTGATTGCACGACTTTGCATAGTTTTATCTTTGACTAAGAACAATCTTGTTCTTTTCTCATATATACCACCAACTGGAGTGAAATTGGTCCTGCAGAGTGAGATTGGTCCCTGGGGTAATGCTAAACATATCTTTCCCCTTTAACACTTTGGAGCCCAAGTCCGAGTATTGCTCAGGCCATTGAAATGTTCACGAGACCCATGCCCGAGTATAGCTTGGGCAGGTATTTCTAACGCTTTTAATTCAATTCCATGACTTTAACTCGGTCTTGGGCTAAGCAGCAAAGAACATACATCAGTTACCGTTTACCTGTCTAATTTGTGCTGCCATCTGTCCTTGCTTTAGTCAACTGTTAGGAATTTTAGGAGAATTAGTAATCTTGGCTGCTCACGGGTAGTCGCGCCATTTTCTTTGAAGGTGGTGATATGTTCGTTACGTTTGTGGTGTTAAATGTTAAAATGCTGCATTTTCCTCGATTTCTGTGAAATAAAGCTGAAATTCAGGATACAAATGAAGCTGTGGAAAATTCCAATTCCGAGGGGGAGTTTTTTGAACTTGGAATAAATGGAGTGTAAACAGTTTTGCGTGTTTTTTTTCCAAACTCATATTTGATTCTTGTTGAAAATTTAAAATAAAAGATTAATATGGAAGTTATGACTATTTTCTTACTTGTTGAGAAATCCTTGAATGCCATACTTTTAGATTGTCCCAATACTTTTCGGCAGATTTAATTGATGTACTGTAAATAATAACTCAAAGGAGGTACAAAAAACCTTCATTTCTTGGCACTTCAACTACCAGAACACCTGGGCTTTAATGTGTTAATATAAGAGGATTGTGTGGGCTCTTCTGTTTTAGGATATGCTGACCAGATTGAAACAACTGCTTGAGTTCCAAGAAAATTCCACTATGGGCATCAATGTTTTTTTTTTTTGCTGTTTTGGATGAAAAAATATCTTGCAATTTTTTCAGACCTAGGGGAATCTTCTTGAAATTCAAGCAGTTGTTTTACTGTGGCCAAATACGTCCTAAAACATATTAAGAACCCACAAAATTCACTTATATTGAGAGCAAAATCTACTCCAGACGGAACAATCTCACCCTGCAGGATCAGTCTCGCCTTGGTTGATGGTAGTTGTATTTGTGTATATATATATTTATATTCAAGAGTATAAAATTAACTTGGGAAAGTCTGATTACAAGAACAGAGGGATGAAACAAAGGCAAATGAACGACTATCTCTTTCATTCTGTGCATCCATCTTAAATGACAATCAATCTGATAAAATGTAACAAGGATAAGCATGTACGCTCAGTATTCCACTGATGACCATTTAAACAGAAGGAAATTGTACCCTCACAGATATGTGCAATTCTGCCTCATATTTGACTAACCAGTTTGAGCCATTCACGCACAACCACACCCACACAAACATTGCAATCTGTAGATCCTATTATGAGATTAGACTCTATGCCCAAACTCTAGGATGTAGATCATGTCAAGAATTACATTTATTTATAAATAACTCAATGAATTTTCAGAGGTGTCAGTTTTGCATAGTTTTCAATTACATATCTGTTTCCAAAAGCCTACTTGTGCATTTGCATTCTTAGAATATTCATGTTTATTATATATTCATATTTATTATATTTATAATGTTACACTATTACAAGTGTTTTTTGATTGAATACAATCCTCCTCTGTAGTGTGGGTAGTAAGGTATCTTTTTAATTCTGATCTAAACTTGTTTTTGTTCATTTGCAATTCTTTTATAGAAGGAGGAGTGAATTAAACAAAATATACCTTTGTAGTAAACCCCTTTTTGGAATAACTGCAAATTATTTGTTGGTCTATGTAAGTCCTGTTTGTGTCTGGTCTCTTTGTTATGAATACTGTATTTTTTGTAAATTTTTCTGTTATTTATTACAAATCTCAATATGGCTGGAATATATTCGCAGGCTAATGGTAAAATTCCAAACATTTTGAAAAGTGGCTTGCAGTGAGTTGATGGTCTTTCCCCTGCCATGTAAGATATAATCAATACAGTGATTCCAATTACGGTCAATCATAAGACCTAGGAATTTTGTATTACAGGCTTCTGCAATCTGACTATTTTCATATTCTAAGTCTGCTATATTTATCATTAAAAGTTGCCAGCACAAAAGTTTGTCAACTTTTTGTTTTCCTTATCAATGTACTTAGCTCTATTATTTCTAACAACATTCCCTTGCAATATATCACTTTTTAATTTCACATCTCCCTATTCTAGTGTTAAAATTCACCATTTTTTTAATTATTATTATTTACTATTATTTCAGCATCTCTCTCTTAATCTCTCAATGTCACTTTGTAACATCAAGTCAGGGTTATGATACTGCCAGTAGACTGGTGCCTTATACACTACAGCTAAACATATAGTATTTCCCTTGATCTATTTATCTTCTATTATGACCCACAAAACATTTTTTTTTTCCCCCTCAACCAAGAGTTTCTTATTCCTTTTCTTGGGGATTTCCTTGTAAAAATTCTGACACCTCCAGACACTTTTCCCTATGACACTAAGAAAAGAAAATCTAAAATATTGGGAATAGCAATGGCAGAATATGATCGATGTCCAAGAGACAACAAAATACTTTGCTACCATTGCAGAAAAAATGAAATTGAGAATAGAATTAACAACATACCGTCCTACAATGCAGACAGGACATAGAAGACTAAGACCCAAACAGTTCCTGCAATGAAGGAGAGCAGCCAAAAGATGTCATCATATATGCCTGCTCTAGACTGTAGGAGAAAATAAAAACATTCAGACGAAAAATAATTTAAAGAGGAGGAGCATGGCCATCAACCAAAACAGAATTAGAGAATCATTACTTAAAACAGTGTGTTCAATATGTCAATTCCACTAATCTAAGCAAACCATAAATCAAGAACGGTTTGTAATTAATGTAATTATTTAATACCTATATTACAAACTGTAATTGAAAATTGGAACAATACACGATTAAAAAAAAAAAAAAAAGTGTGCAATACACATATGCATGCGCATGTTGGCCTTTTCTACAAAAGCTATTTTTTATTCAAGGAGCCCCAATTTTTTTTATTTCAAGAAATTATAATTGGAATAATTTTAATATTACAATTACCTTAGTTCAAGTTGGGCTTATTTAAGCAAACCTTGAAATCTTGGTACCAAACATCTGGGTGGAATGCAATACCTTCCCTACCTCTTAGTACTCTTCTTAGAAGCCTTAGTACCTTGTCGTAGGTGGAGGCGCTCTCATGCAATTAAGATCTTGCAGGCTCTACTGGCGGTGCTTGTCATTTGTAGGATCACCCATGCCAGAGAGGCTGCAAGCAAGTTGCCAAACTAAGAAGTGGCTTACCATCTAAAATCTAATTCCAGAAGAGAATCTCAAAAGAAAACTCTCCATAGGGATTTCCAGTTGGAAAGTCCCAACAGGATCTCCCAGGAGGAGCCCCCACTATACAGACAATGGCACCAGGGTGATCAATTATAGTGTAGCAAATGATCTCTGCAGGAAACCTGGCAAAACCCTGTAGTAATTAATTAGCTTTATACCTGTGTAGAAAGCTCCATGAGGGCAGACGTATTTCCCTCAAACTCTTGGGACCAGAATGGACAACAAAGCAAAGACTGGGAGACCCAATGTTGAAGACGCCCCAGAAAGAAAGAAACTACAGCAATGGCAATTGAGGAAGATTTGGTAAATCAAACCTCAGTATTTGCTTCAGATCTGCAGAAGGAAAGTATCAAAATATGCTCAACTGAGGTTACTAAAGTCACACATGCTGTTTTAGGGATCACCAGACTTCACCTGGAGAAAAGACTTTCTGGAGCCCATCGCAGAAAGCTGGCAATTGAAAAGGCCAAGACAACTGTGGTACCAGAATGAACCAGGAAACCCAGAAAAAATAGAGAGAAGCAGCCAGAAAATCTGGGGAAAGGAACAGAAGGATATAGTCAAACCCTCAGGATATCAAGACCCAGCAGTGATTCCTATATAGGAAAGACAAGACTTAAAAAGGAACAGATGAGATACCAGCCTCATCTTCAGCCAGTACCAACATAGATCACTGTGAAAAGGCCAAAGGGTACAGAACAGACTGAGGTAAGACCCAGCACATCCAAACAAACATCAGTTGCAGTAATCTAGAGCCAAGGTCTATCAGCTCTTAAAATGGTAATTATTTTGGAAAAGCATCTCAATGAAAAACTGAATGGGAGAGCAGTCAGCACTAATTCAACAAGAAATTCTTGAAGTTTGGCATTGTGAACCAGCACAAGTCCTCAATTTAAGAACAGTTATGCTAATAAATGATCAAATTTTCGTAAAATTCAATGTTTTTCAAGACTTTCTAAGAGTTGTCACAGCTTCATAAGTTTTCTTGTCAAATTGCTTTTAACACTTTGAAAGTCTTGAAAGTAAACAAGGGATAAACACTCAAAGATTTCACAATGATTTGATGGCTTTGGCCAAGTATTTACAAGTGTCACAAAACGTGTAACATGGCTGAAAGCGAAGAGTAACCAAAAATGGCTACCTGGGCAAAGAACGTCATATGTGAACATGACTAGATTTTAGTTTTACAAAGCTGGCCATGTAGATACCTTATTGGCTCCATGGAACATCACCAAATGAAGCCATGACACATGAAGTTTCCAGGGAGATTTCCCAAGTATACAGAAATATAGCGCAGTTAACATATCAATTCATGTTTTTCTCTCCGCATTCAAAATCTGATGTTATATGCGAAAGTGCTTAGCAATTCCATAAAGAAAAATATTTCATTGCAAATTACTATACTGTGATGCTAATAGTAAATTAGTTTACACATGATAAATTATTATCAATGTGTTTAGAAGGGGTTCAGGTTGGCAAAAAGTTGTGTAAATACACATTTATGACAGTGTTAAGTCTTGCTAATCTTATCAAACCTTGTCTGATGTTATCAAAATATTTTTCAACATTT
The DNA here is from genome assembly GCA_030762935.1 of Hymenopus coronatus. Lineage (NCBI taxonomy): Eukaryota > Metazoa > Arthropoda > Insecta > Mantodea > Hymenopodidae > Hymenopus > Hymenopus coronatus. The sequence continues at coordinate 99,316,207 of CM060900.1, read as the reverse complement.
AACAACTTGTCCTGTGAACTCTTGAACTGAAAAACAAACTTGATCATGAACAAAGGGCTTTACATGTGCTGGGCAAAATCTTGGCTTATGGAGAAGATGCCAGGCATTAAACCCTGGTAGAGAACAACCCTGAGGACTGAAACTGCCAGGGTCATTGAATGGTTTCCCACTGACAAGGAAACAAAGAAACTACTGAAACTTCTGGAAACCCAGAATCCTGGGTTAAAGACAGAAGATTGGACAATCACCAATATTAAAGCTGAGGCAACTGGAACAACTCTAGTTCTATCTGTTTTATTGAAAATCCTCTAAAACAAGCAGTACTCTGATCCTATCTTGGCTCTCGTCAAATATCCTTTAGAATACTGGTGCCAAAGGAGAAATCTACTGAAGATGAGGATGATATAAATAAACATTCAGCAAAGTAGAAGTGCCTCAGCCTCAATTCAAAAACTCCTAGTAACTGGGAGCACATACTCTGAAACTGCAAGAACATGTATATTTATCAAACATTACTTGATAGTTCTTATCATGAATGAATTCTGACAAAACAAAGTCACATATCATTCAGCAGGAGCAAAGGAGGAGGCTGTACTTACCTCTGCTTACCTGCCATATGACTATTCATCCCACCACCCTCTGAAGAACTGGAAAATGTGGTGTAATACTAGGCAATTTAACCTACACTTAATCATCAGTGCTGATGCAAAAGCCCATCACATAGCATGGGGGATCACCAATGTCAAAGTGCTGAGTCATTATTAGATATCACAATTTTAAGTAATTTAGTAATATCAAACAGAAGAAATGAACCTACCTTTGTAACACGCAAAGTGAAGTTATAGATAAAACCCTTTAATCCCCAAACATAAGCACCATGGCTGAGAAGAGGTATGTGTCTGGTTGTCTCTCTCAAACCATAGAAACGTAATGATGGAAATCAACATAGATGATAAAACATTAACTCTAAATCCATCATATACCAAATAGGAACAATATGCAAGGACATTGAAGGGCTATTCAAAATCAATGAAACCTACAGTAAGGATGGCATATGATATTGAGGCATTCTCTGAACAACTTCAAGAGGCTATAATAACCTCAAATGATGATAGTTGTCTCCACATTGCTATACCAACCAAGAAAGGTAAGAAAGAGTTGGTGGAATAATGATTTCTAAAAGATCAGGATTAAAATTCTGCAATCTAATAAAGCACAGAAACCATCACCTTATATTCTAAAATGGTAAGGATGGCCAAAGAAGACGTGGGGGAAGCTTTGTCAAAAAATAGATATCTGACACAGCACGATTCCAGAGGATAATGGCCAAAGAACCAACTAACCCATTAGAGACTTTGAAAAAACCTGATGGAACCAGAATATTTCAGTCATTTACATTATGAAATAATGCTTCTTTTTTTAATATGTTTGATGTTTACTCTTGATTGATACCAATGTGAGTGATTGAAAACCACTGTTGTAATTGTAATCACCCAAAGAATAAAACCATTTCTGTAATTAGAAACAGAATAAAACAAAGAAAGGAGCAAGGAATAGTCCATTTACTGTTCTGTGTATGAATACTTTAATGTAAATAAATCTATAATGAAAAATAATTATGTGAACATATAACTACTGCAGAAGGAAAATGGCACAGGAACAGTCACTGTTCATTTATATGGCTGCCTACTGAGTAAAACTTGGGTTATGCATCCTCAAACACTGCTACCAATACACTATAGTCTTTGTAGGATGTAACAGTAAAGAAAATTTTAAAGAATCAAATATTTTAAAAAAAACAGCCAACATGTCAAAATTTTCAAGGAATACCATATATCGGAATGAGTTCACTAGTCATAGCTTGTTTCCCTTGAGCCATATTATATCTTCCTTCTTTGCAGAAGATTACCAGCTGTGTTTTGTCCATGTTGATTTGTAGCACGTTAGTTTATGATTTTATGGCAGTATTATTTATTCTTTCAATGACTTGCCAGGTGAAATCCCATGTGAATTTCCATCTACAAATTGTTTTATTTACTGATGGTACAAATTTTGCATTTATGGTAAAGGCCTAAATACTATCTTAAATGGTACTAATATTGCTAATATTGTAATGTTAGAAAAATGGTAGCAAGCTATGTAATCCAATGTATTTCCTATATAATATAGCTTCCACTGAAGTTTTAAAGGCTATATGTTTTGGCTCTCTATACATTCTCCAGTTTCCTATTGCATGTTTTTTGGAGATCCACCAGTAAACTCACAGATGTGCTCATATTGCAAAAGTAATTAAATATTAAATGTGTTCCTCTTAATTCTTCAAATAAACCAAAATTGAAAGCATTCCAACAGCCTAAACTTGTGTGTTTGTGCTCTTCAGGCAGTTCTATTTTATGCATAAAAGTATCACAGTTTAAAAGAATTCCTATAGCATTACATCCAAACACAACCAAAACAGTAATATTTGTCTTCAAATACCAAGGACTATTACCAACCTACAATATTATAGGGTCCGCACACCAAGAGTTTACCGCCTTTCCTTACAATCAAGCTGCTTCCCCACATCACAGGCAACTCATGGTATGAGAAGGAGGTTCTGGTGGGGCATCAACGTAATCACATAAGAAAATGGGAGCAGAGTTTACATATGAAAGCTGAAAAGCAATGTAAATCGCCATAAAATTTCAAAGTTTTTATGGTTAGAATGTTCTTAAATGAATTATTGAATATGATTTATTTTATGCTTTTCCCCTGGGCTTTCCAATATATTTTATAAATTTATTTAAACAGGATGGGGATTGAGAAGGATAGTAGGAGCACAAAAAAGAATACATTTTAATCACTTTATTTTTGCATTCATGAAAAAAGTACAATTTAATTTCTTTTAAAACAAAGGATACTTTACACATGATATAATTATATTTTATTTAATTGCCAATTTAAAGAAATTGATAGTTGCACGTAAAAGTAATGTTTTAGTTAAAAAATACATTTAGACGAATGAGTAGTTTACACATGAAAGGGCTAATTTACTTGTTTTTCTAATTTTAAAGGAATACATATTCACTACTAACATTTGCAATTAATAGACATGTCAGTTTTATTCACATTGGCATATAAAAATGCTAGAGCATTATTTCATTATATTCATTATTGCTATAAGGGTGAAATGTATATATAAATTCTGTTTATTATATTTCCTAACATAGAAATAAGGGTAATTTTGCATAGTAGTTGATAGTGTTGTGTTCGTACTAAATCAACTTTAAATAATTGAAACAGAAAACTTAATATATTTGCACTTAATCCACATATCATTTTAGGCTTTATCCCTTTTATAACATGTTTTTCCTTGTGTGTGTGCATGTAAAACAGATTGACAAAAAGAAAGAGTGTAATAGAGAGGGAGCATGTGTGTTTAACGCACACTGATGTATGTATATATGTAGCAGAGAGAGAGAGAGAGTGTATAACAGAAGAAGAGAGAGCATATGCAACACCAAGACAATGTATGTGCAGGTGTACGCAATAGAGAGAGCATGTTTAATAGATATAGTGTAAATGCATATGTATATGGGAGAGAGAGAGAATGTATATGCACGTGTAAAACAGGAAAAGAGAGACTGTGTGTAACAAAAAGAGAGTGAGTATGTGTGTAGTAGATCACTGTGTGTATGTGCATGTGTAACATAAAAAGACTGTGTAATACAAAGATTGTGTATACACAACAGAGAAGGGGAATGTTTGTGTGTATGTCTGTGTGTGCACAGTAGAGAGAGAGAACAGAAGAGTCTGTAACAGAAAGAGGGTTTAATAGAGAGAGAGAGAGAGAGAGAGAGAGAGAGAGAGAGTGTGTGTGTGTATGTGAGTAACAAAGAGAGCATGAGATATGTGCATGTGCAAGACAGAGTTGCTGTGACAGAGCTCATGTGTGAAACAGAGATAGTGTGCAAGTGTAACAAAGAGTGTGTGTGAAAATGTGTACGAGTATATGTACCTGTAGAGTATGTGATTGCTTGTATAAATGAATGCATGAGTTTGTGAGTGTGTATGATTATGAATATATGAAAGAGTACAAGTGTGTCAGAGTTTGTCAGAGTATGAGAGAGTGTGTAAATATGGTGTGTGAGAGTGTTTCTGAGTGAATGTGTATGGGTGTAAATGAAAGAATGAAAGTTAGCACTCACAAAGTATCAATGTTTGAGAGAGTGTCTTTAAAAGCAGAATATAAAAGACCACACTGAGAGTTTGCACAAATATGTAAGCGAGTGTGTTTGTATGCACATAATGAGATGATATACGCCAAAGTGAGGGTCTATTTATAACTATCAGTTACACGTACTATATCTTCCATACCTATAATACTCTTGTTATTCTTACATTGCTCATAATCATACTCACTCTCATACCTAGAAGCAATCACATACACACATGCTTTTTCATAACTCTCATACTCACACATGCAGTTTCTCACCAACTTGCATACTGACACACTCGCACATTAACAGTCAGTTACTCACAGTCTTGCATACTGAAACACATTCACCTACCCATATTCTCATAACCCTTTTAGTGCCAATCATGATCTAATTGTGATGCCCATTTCATACATTTTAGCTCTTTCCAGTGGGAAAGTCTGTGTACTTTCTACATCATAACTATAAAGAAATGTTTTCTGCAACCATATCTTTACATCGCTAAGTGCTAAACAGCTCCAAATTTAATTTCTTTAGCTTGTGTTGGTTTATGTTGGTTGAAAAATGGTGTCATCTAGCAAAGAGGAAATAAGAGCTGCAATTTGCGATATATTAGAAGAAAGCGAGAGTGATTTTGAATTTTCAGACCTTAAAGAAAGCATTTCTGATATTAATGTAAGAGAGGAGGATATGTATTCTAGCCTCAGCAATGAAAATGCATATGATAGCAATTGCCCTTGTATGCATTCAAATAATCAGCGTAACTATCAAAATGAATTTATGGGTGTAACCAGATGACACAATATGAATTATCCATTCAGCAATGCAACAACATAAGTGCTAAATTGTACAGTAACACACGTTACATCTGTACCCCATTGCTTTATGCCATTTTCATTATTAGTTATATTATGCTTATATGTCTGGTTTTTTTGTTTTTTGTTTTTTTTTTCTTCCCAGTGAGAGAATTAAATTTTGTTTGTATTTTAAAAAAATAAACCACGAGGCAAAAACAGTTTGCTGTTTTAGTCAAGAAATATCTGTGTTTTTATTTCATTTGTCTGAGCTTTCTGTATAGTATGGCTTTGTATGTCTAATTATTGATTATTTAGGGATTTTTTTTATTTTATTTTCAAATTTTTATTTTGTTTTTAAGTTTTAATAATACTGAAGAGACTTCTCATCCACAAAACACACATTATGTAGTAGACCAAAGGGTTTCTAAAATTAAAAAGAGAATTCACCTCCCTATGTCATTTGGTACTCATTTTATTATTAATAATTTAAAACCTGGCATTCTGTTTTAAAATTGTTGGCACTTTTCAGACATTTTGTTAAAATTGACTAAAATCATGGACACACATTTACATAGTCACTTATACAATCACTTTCTCACCCTCTACCATTATGACACAATCATATACTTACCTAATCACATTCTCAATCATATACTAACTTGTTCAAACTCACATATTCACATTCAATTATTCACTTTGTGACCCACTTGCATACTGACATAAACAAACACACCTACTCACACTCTCAATTAGTTGCAATCACCTACTCAGACTCAGACCCTCTCATATGTTCACAGTCACTTACTCACACCACTCATATACACTTTCATATACTCATTCACACACTCAAATAAACTCGCCCGCACTGCCACTTATTCACACATTAAGCTGCTTCCACACTCATCTACATACAAACTCACCCAATCACACACTCAAACCATCACCGAATCATACAATGATTTACTCTAACATTCACCTACTCTAACACTCTTATACCAGATATACCCAAATACCACAGTTTCTACATTGACAGAAGGCTCAGATTCAATCATAACATCGATCAGCTATATGAAAAAATGATAAGATTAATACACTCCTAATCTAAATCTGCTAAAGTTTTTTTCACATACCATATACAAGGGTGCTGTTGAGCCAACAACAACATATGGTGTCTCAATCTGAGAGACTGCCTTACAAAATAAAAAGAACTTAATGAAAAACCTCTGTAAGACTTAAAATCACTAAAGGATACAGGACTATGTCGCACAATGCTTTCCGAGTTATAGCTGAATTGAACCTACAGGCATAACAACCAATGGGAAAGTATAACTTTTCACTGCAATATATGAAAAAGAAAACTACACCAAATGACTCAATATCTGGGAGAAAGACCCAAAATCTTAGAAGCTTAGGATGATTTGGTATTTGTCTACAGAACCTACACGGATGGGAGCAGAACAAGAGGTAGGGTTGGAGCAGTAATGTTCAAAGATGAAACACCTATACATGAACTAAAATACCAATTGGATGTCAAATAATTGAACTACCAGGCAGAACAATGGCTATATTGAAAACTTCAAAACATCAGAGATCTGACAATTGAAGAAAAGACAGTAGAAATTTATACTTACAGCCCAGTAACACTGAACACATTGAAGAACAGCAGCAAGCACTACTCAATCATGGAGGACATTAGAACAGCTCTAACATCCCTACAAAATCAATGGACATTCCAGTTCCAATGGGTGAAAGCCCATTTAGGAATACCTGACAAACTGGTGAAAGCAGCTGCTCAACAAAGAGGACTGCCATGCATCTACCACAAGATCACCAAATCTATGATAAAAAGTGATTAAAGACAAGAGGACATGAACAGTAGAAAAATAGGTGGAATAACACAGAAAGTGTCTCTTTGAAAAACCTTTCTCCCCTTCAATCAAAGATAGGCCAAAAGGAAAACCTGCTATTACACCCACACTTGCTGCAATGGTTTTAGGCCATGGAAAAATTAAAGATTATCTTCATAGGTTCCACATTATCGATGATCCCAAATGCACAAGTAATAACCCACAACAAACAGTAGGCCACTTAACATTTGAATGCAAGGACACATAACAGCAAAGATTTTTATTGATACCAGAAGTATATAAAACGAGGAAACACTAACTAAAAACTTATTATGCAATACCTGGAAGCATTTTTTTTTTTTTTTTTTTTTTTTTTTTTTTTTTTTTTTTTTTTTTTTTGGTAGTTTAACGTCCTTTAACCTGGTTGGTCATATCGGATGATGGAAGCATTTTGTAGACATATTCATTCAATTAATTTGTAAGAATTTTTCAAAAAAAATGTAAATGACGTGTTATGTATGGATGCACTTTAACTACTGTGGTTCTCAGCATCCCATTTCAAATTGGGCGTAAAAAACCACTTAATTTTGCTCAGAGGCCTCTCTATCAGGCTTGAGGTTCTTTTACGTGCCATAAATCTATGACATGAGACCAACAGCTTTACTTCCCTTCCAAAGGAAGCCATGCTAAGAATTTTGACACCCGAAAAAATCCATTGTCCTCCACTGGGTTTGAACCTGCGACCTTGGGTATATGAAGTTAGCATGGTAACCATTACACCACGGAGGGCGACTCAAATTTTTAAGAATAGCAGTACAGGACAGATAGATCAATAAGAATTCTTTGCACATACATACAATCAATGATTAATTTGTAAAATAATTGCATAACATAGATTAATAAGAACTGCTTTGTATACATATACAATCACTACATTTGCTAATATATAATTAGTAAAATAATGTGGTATGGTAATTTAAGATGACACTATTTATTATAATGCATGTAGCTTTACAATGTAATGGAGCAAGCACATGATATCAATAAAGAAAAAAATAAATAAATGAAACTCTCAAATACTAACACCTGCTCAGATACTGACACCCAATACACTGCTTAATACACTATCGCCCTCATTTACTCACAAGCACTCCCTCTTAGTAACTTACTATCACTTGGAGAATCACATATTCACACATACACACACTTTTTTACTATACATACTCGGACATGCTCCTATACCATCATATACCCACACACACACTCTTGGATATTGATTTACTCAAATACAGGCACTTCCTCACATGCTTGTACCACCCACACTCAATCACAGAAATACATCAATCTCACTCAATCATACTCTTACACTTGCATAATGACATGCACACAAAGTGCATACTGAAACACACTCACATACACCAATACTCTCACTTAATCAAATACTCAGATACCCACACTCACAAATGCACTTACATTTTCACATGCTTACATACTCATTAAATCACACTTCCTAAGCACATAATCACACTCTCTTTCATGCACAATTACACATACTCATATCCACATATCCTCACTCTTCCACAGATGTACACACCTGCAAATACTAACTCTGTCTCACCCATATACACATTCTTCCTCATCCGTACACTTTAACATACTCTGTTACACACATCTCTCTCTCTCTCTCTCTCTCACACACACAGTCATCTTTGTCATGCACTAGCATTCTCTCACTCTGTGTGTGTTCAACAGCACAGTCTGGGTTACACACACAAAATCTATATATCCACACAATCTCTCTCTTACTGTTACTCCTCACACACACACTAACTGTATCTCTGTTATACACACTTTTTCCCCACGGTTAAAGAAAGAATTACAATTAAAATAAATCTCACTACCAATATAACAAGTATAATAACTGGACATGGAAAATTGCTAACAAATTACTATCACTTTAAGATAGCAGACAGTCCAATGTGCCCCTGCAATAATGGACATCAAACAGTAGACCATATTCTTTATGAGTGCATCAAGTTGAAAAGGGGAAGAGAAATATTTTCAAAAAACGTAAGTCTGAAAGGTGGAAAGTAATACAAAAGCATGAAAAGGTTAAAAACTTTAGACAGGACTTTTATAAATTTGTGAATTCTATTAGCTTGAATTACTGTAAATCATATGTATATAAATTGTAAATGTCTCATCGATAAAAAATGTTAATACTAACTTACAGGAATATGGTCAATTAAGTATCAGATATAATCAAGCATGTAGTGTTACTATATCTGTAATGGAACATGTGCTAATAAAGATTTATTATAAAAAAATAACACACACATACACACAGTCACAGCATCTCTCTCAGTTTCACACACATGTACACAGACTCTGTTATACACACAAACACTCCCACTGCTACAATCACTCACACATTCCTCTATTACACATACACTATACTTTTAGTCACACACTATCTCTGCCCCACACACACACACACACACACACTCTCTCAGACACATACAAACACTCTGCCACTCTCTTTACAGCTCACTTAGTTTCTGTACACCCTCTTTGCACATACTGTACGAGAGTAACAGTAAGAGAGAATGAAGTGTGTGTGCATATAAAAGTGTGAGGGTTTGTTTGTCTGTTTGTGTGTGTGTGTGTATGTGTAACAAGGAGAGTGTGTGTATGTGCAACAGAGAGATGGGTATTTAACAGGGAGAGGTACAGTTTACATGCGACAGAGATATATAGATAATAGAGTGTAGGTGACAGAGAGAGACATCATAAAACAGTCAGCGAGAGTATGTGTTACACACCGTAAACTGTGGTTTACATAATTGAGTACAAACTATACACAGATGTGGCACAAATACATGCTGGATGACTAATCCATAAGTGTAAGCAAATATGAAGTTGCCAACCTTGTTGGAGCAAAAGAAGTAGATGTGAACTGGGAAAAGATGGAAAAACATTGATTTTCAAATGGCAGTGAATTATTATTATTACACATTCTATGCCAAATTAACAATAATAATAATAATAATAATAATAAAAAAAATTTCCTCATCCCTTTTAGTGCCACTATTACTCTCACCCTATTTCTGTATTTTACACACACACCCAATTTACTCACTCTTTCTTTCTGCGAGTCATGCACAATCTTATACAGTATCAGGTGTGCACGCACACACTCATACTTACACCCACTTACACACTCATTAAATCACATTACATATTCAGCCACTTGCTCTCTCTTTTTTCAACACTGACGTATTAATACACAAACTGGCATTTTCTCTCTCTCTCTTAATATATATATACACACACACACACACTCATTCCCATACTCACATACACACCCACTCTCTTCGTTATACATAGTCACTCTGTATCAAACACTAACATTAAAAACTCTATCACATACACACCTCAGACTCCTTCTCCCTTACATGCTCATCTCTCTCTCTGGTACACATAATTACTCTCTCTCTCTCTCTCTCTCTCTGTCACACTCATACTTTGTCTCACACACAACAATCTCTCTCCCTCTCTATTTCATACAAACATACACTCTGTCCCTGTCTGTCGAGGACCTGTATCTCTTATTTCTATCTCTCTCTCCTTATTTCAAACACTCACTGTATCTGTTATACACACACACCCTCTCTCTCTCTCTCGTCTTATTTCAAACACCCACTGTATATGTTACATACACACACCCTCACTCTCTCACACACACACACACACACACACACACACTCTCTTTCTGTTACATATACTCACTTTTACACATACACACTCTCTCTTTTTTAGATACACCTCACTCACTCTGTTACACGCATACACAATCTCTCTAGACCATTTGAGCATCATTTCACCAATTTCATCCATCGTCCGATAGGACCAAGCAGGCTAAAGGTATATATATATATATATATATATATATATATATATATATATAAAAAACAAAAAAAATCCTGACGTTAACTCGGCTACGTTAGGCGCGCCAATTAACGCAATTTGCCCCATTAATATATCTTGAAGAACTAAATTGTTGAACTTTCCAATTTAGGTTTGCTGATGCCGATGCAACACCTTTTCAACTTATGGAAATACTAAATCGCAGTTTTAACTAAACTAGTACCTTTAACATATAACTAAACGTGTTAACATAAAACTATCAGTAACGTAATTATATACTTAGCATTCTGGAGCACTCCAAGTATTTACCTATTTCCATATTTTAATGTATTTAGGTAACACTGTAAACTATTGAGTTTACATAAACGAGCCAACTATGCTCAGACGCGCTGGACGCGGTATATATAATCACACGTTGGGTGACTAATCCATAAGTAAGGTATAAGCTACGACGATGTTGCCAACCTTGTTGGAGCGAAAGAAGTAGGTGCGAACTGGTAAAAGAAGCAAAAACTAGAGTTTCGAGTGACAATAAAACCGACGATGATGTTTATTATTATTATTATTATTATTATTATTATTATTATTATTATTATTATTATTATTATTATTATTATTATTACCAATCATTGTCGACGCTGATGTGCTACGTTGTTTACTTAGCACTGACTGAAATACAACGTTTCTACTAATACATATTTACATACACCTTATTTATCACACTTTAAAAATTGCACAAGATATATTTCGCCACCCCCACCAAAAGGCGCATATTGCCTCGGTCCCCCTTAACATCGATGCTCTGCAACCTGCATACTGATGCTTAACATTCTACACTAAAAATAGCTATAGACACACCAACATAAAATAATTTGTTCTGATTCAGTCACCAATGAAAATTCATGGCATCCAGCATACATGAGTACGCTCCTTTAGATTCTCATAACTAATGGTCCTCTTTACAATACATTTTGTATAAAAAAAACATGAGCATGTAAATTTAGTGAAAGCTGACCACTAGCAGGAAACAAAACAGGGCTTGTAGGCCGTGGTCCACTGGACTTCTGTCCTGTCTCTCAGACGTTTCGCTTGCGTCTGCGGCAAGCATCTTCAATGGCGTATGCATCTCTTCCGTGGCCTCTGAATAGAGACTACTACATACGTTGTTTGTTTTTTGTTTTCGAGTGGAGGGGAAAACTCCGCCTTAAGGACTGACTCGGGCAAGCCCGGAGTGTCGGGGTCTCCCATGTGGGCATACCGATTAAAAGACCCCTCCACCGGTAATAGAAGGAAGTAAGGAGATGCGGTACCACATGATTGCACCCGCGGATTCATTGTGATAGTTATCTGACTGCAGAACGCAGTCAGAGGAGTGAAATGAGGGCCGGGAGACAGACTTGACCGAGGCCCAGACTGTCGCCGCGGCGGATTCTGGGAGATGAATGAAGGAATTTGGGGGTGAAGGATGGAGATAGTGCTGGTTAACTGTTATTTTCCAGTCGTATTTGTCTTTCGCGTTGAAGCCAAGACTCGGTGCTGGTTCTCGGAGCAGCCCCGTTGTGTGATTGGCCCCTGGAGAGGGACCATTCGGCGGAGTGGAGCTGCTGCGGCTGGAGGTCCTGTTGAAGCTGAGACTGGACCCTGGCTATCCGGTTAGACAGCTCATTGATGGTGGACCGTAGTGTGGAGATGGCGGCGGTGGTGGCAGCTTGAAGGTCCTGCAGTTACTCGACGAAGCCACCGCACAGTTCTTCAAGGGCTGCTAAACGAGCGCCGACGTTCAGGATCTCCGCGTGTCTGCTAGCCTCGACGACCAGGAGGGCAATCCTGACGCCAAGGCAGCTTCAAAGTCAGTCTGGTCCTGCATCTCCACTCGTACCAACGACGTTAGTTCTCGGTCGCAGTTAATGCACGTGGCCCTTAAACAAGAAGGCCACCGCGACTGCGCGGCGGTGAGCAGATGCCGGGGGGGAAGGTCCCAAGGCCCCCCGTACCATGGCACTGAATCGGGGGCGCTGGGCTTGCCGCGACCTTTGGCGACGGAGATACTGCCTCCTCGGTGGCTGCCGAGGAAGAGGCGTCGGTCGCTGCCTTAGCAGCGGCGGCTGTGCGCTGTTTCTTCTTCGCCATGTAGCCAGCTCGAAGATCAAGCTCCGAATCCCCTCATACGTTTTTTTTTTCGAGTGGAGTGGAAAAACCCAATCTACAGGGGATAACTCTGCCAAGTGTGGGGGTCACCACAAACAGGCAATACCCACTAAAAAAAAAACACTCCACCGGAGAGAATAGCCTCACACTCTGTATATGGTATGTGAGGTTTTTCAGTTAGTCGTTGACTAACCTTGGCTGTTTAGGGTTTATTCCCTCTTCAGCCGATTTTATGCTTTTAGCTTAAATTTTGTTTTTTGGAGAATGATCTTATCTACAGTATGATGCTACACCAGTTTTTTTTTTTTTTTTTTTTTTGTCTTGGATTGGGAGGGTGGGGTTTCTGGGCCTATTTTGGTGGTTGGCGTGACCTATGTTTGTAGGTTGTGTCGAGTTTGAATGTTATGTGTAAATATATGTTTTTTGTTTATTTTTATAATTAATTTTTTTTGTTTTATTTTTTTTATTTTTTTTTTAATTTTTATATATATTTTTTTTTATTTTATTTAATTACTATAGTAATAAATGTTCATAACTCAACTCGGTCAAATGGCTTGATTTTTCATCGATGTTGGTGATGATTTGTGACTATTCTGTGCTTGTTTTATTCTGGATGTTTTAGTTTATTAGGTTTTGTAGATGTTCTTGTGCTGCTGCTTCATCTTCTTCTCGTGATTTTTGTATGATCGTCTTGATGTGTGACAGGGGCGGTGGTGTGATAACTCCGTGATTGTTTTGCGCGTTTCTTTTGTAGGCCGTTTCTGATTCCAGGAGACTTTTTCTGTGTTGGAGGTTTTCTGATTTTGTGACGTATTGTTGGTAGCCTCTGGTGATGAAGTCCTTTAGATGCTCTGTTTTGGTCAGTGTGTACAAGTCTTTTTTGGGGTAGCATCGCGGGACTTTGGCTGCCAACCTGAGACATTTTCTTTCTATAGTGTATAGTTTGTCTAGTGTGGTCTGTGGTGTTATTGGTATGAGTGCCGATGCGCCATATGTGAGCACTGGTCTAACCAGGGCTTTGTATAAGTGTATTATTGCTTTTTGGGTTAGGCCTTCGCCGTTCTTTCTGGCTAGGTAATATAATGTGGAGAGCATTGCATTTATTTGTTTTATTTTATGATTGTAATGTTGAATTGTTTTTAATTTGCTGGTGATTTTTATTCCAAGGTAGTTGGCTGTCAGTTTGGACTTTATGTCGTGTGAGCCTATTTTTATTCTTATCGGGTTTCGCCTGAAGCATCCTTTGCGTTTTATGGCTAGTAGCTGTGTCTTGTCTGTGTTGATTTTTATTCTCCAGGTATTTGCCCACTCTGTGAAAGATTGCAGCTGTCTTTCAAGTTTTTGTTTGGCAATTGTGGGCTTCATTTCCGAGCACCAGTAGAGGGTGTCGTCTGCGTACTGTGCTAGGTGTACTGTTGGCTGTGTTGGTTGGGGTGTGTCGTGCGTGTAAATGATGTATAAAAGGCCTGATATGGCGCTTCCTTGAGGTGTTCCGGCTTTGAGTGTGAAGGTTTGTGAGAGTTGTCTATTGATTTTTATGTTTGCTGTTCTGTTGTTGAGGAAGCTGGCGGTCCATCTTACTATTGTTGGGTGTATTTTGAGTTTTGTCATCTTGTAGAGGAGTCTGTTTTTTTTTTTGTTTTCTTTTTTTTTTCGAGTGGAGGGGAAAAATCCACCTTATGGACTAACCCGGGCAAGCCCGGAGTGTCGGGGTCTCCCATGTGGGCCTACCGACTAAAAAACCCCTCCACCGGTATTAGAAGGAAGAAAGGAGAGGCGGTACCGCATGATTGCACCCGCGGATTCATGGTGATAATGTAACTGACTGCAGGGTGCAGTCAGAGAGGCGAAATGAGGACCGGGAGACAGACTTGACCGAGGCCCAGACTGCCACCGCGGAGTATTCGGGGTGAGGAATGAAGGAATTCTAGGGTGAAGGATGGAGTTAGTGCTGGTTGACTCTGTTGAGCCAGTCGTTGTATCCTGGGAAGAGGAGTCTGTCTAGAACGGCCGGCTTATATACCGTGGGAGGTACCGCCCTCGCATGACCTGATTGGTCTGGATTGCGGTCCCCTGCATCCGTGTTGTGTCTGATTGGTGCACGTGCTTTCCTGTTTGATCTCTTCTGTAAGGCTGGGTACCAAATTTTATTTAATCTGCGTGTTACTTCCTTTCTATTGAAATTGTTGGTATGTTTGTAATACTCGATCACTTCACGGTGCACACGTGTTTAATAATGAGTAGAGGATGAGAGGATGTCAGTTTCGTCGTAACGGATCACATGCCCCCTCTGCTTCTAGATCATGCAGTGCTAAAGCCGATTTTTTCGGTTGGCCCGATTATTAGTGAAAGCTTCTCTAGCACCTCGAGGCATGAACACCACACATGACGTGCACTTAAATAAGCAAGGTAAAATAGAGTTAGGAAACATAATTTGTAAAGTAAATAAGGATGTAATGAAACAACAGTACAAAAAACTAGAGAATAGAACTGCTAAATCTTATGCCGACAATTTGTGTATAAAACCAAAATCTAAGGCAAATTCGAAATACAACAAATTAATCATTACAACAACGAATATATTAGTTTAAATCACTGCGAATATATAATCTATCACATTCATTTGCAATGCATTACAAATAAGCTAAATGAGTTACAGCACATCACACTTAAATTAAAATATTCTTTGTGTGAATGAGCATTGGCAACAAAGTAGCATACTTGAACTATACATACTTGTAACTATGAATTGGCAAGTTCTTTTTGTAGATGCTATAAAACTCATGGCGTTGTAGCTATATTTCTATGAAAATATGCACACTTAAATAATAATCTAATGGATATCTATCATCTATACGAAGAAACTGTTTTTAAAGCTGCTGCAATACATCTGATAACAAGCAGAACTAAACAGACCCTGTATATTGTGCTCCTTTGACTAGTGAAGAAGTAGTTATAACAAAATTAGAGGTTTTTCTGTTATTCTTAACTATATTCAAATATCATAATGTGTTTATTCTTGGCGATTTTAACATTTCAACTAAAAGAATAAACCACCCTTAAACCTCTTTTTAAATATTTTAAGGTCTTCCGGCCTATACTGTCTAAATGATAAACCTATCAGATATAATTCGTGTGTAGACAACATAATAAGTAATGTGCATCGAAATAAAGTACAGGCAGGAGTTGTTTCTTTTTGTTTATCTGATCATGAAGGACTTTGGTTTAGAGGGCATTTAAAAGGTGTTAAAGCCTCAGTTGGTATATCAAACGAAACAAGACCTTTAAACACAATGTATTAAGTAGCAGCTAAACTGCATAGATTGGCAAAATGTCTTAAATGGTAAAGTTTTACTAATGTCAATTACTCTTTTGCTATGTTTTATATCACTATTTTGATATGCTTGAATGATATTTGCCAAAAAGATACTAAGAAAGCTAAATCACATAATCGTAGAATTCTAAGAAACTGGTATACACCAGCCTTAGGAAGAATTAGAACAAAATTAGTAATATATCGTTTCAGATATTTGAACTATAATTTAATATGTGACAAAGAAGTCTATTTAGAATTAAGAAAGACGTATACATTAGAGATCAAAGCTGCAAAATGCAAAGCAAATGATAATTATATCCAAGAAGCAAAAAATAAATGTTAGGCAGCATGGGAAGACATCAAATCTGATAACAAACAAACAAATGTCTGAGACACATGTCCACGACTCCTAATGAATTAAATACACATTTTGTTGGTAAGGTCGGGCAGGTAGATGCTGACCCAATGCCTGAACAAGATGCATAGTACTTCTTAGGAAATCTGTTAGAGCTAAACCAATCAGTTTCACTGGACTAATATTACACCATACGACATGTTGACCTCAATTATACAACTAGTTAGTTCTAAATCTGATGATAAATGTGTTTTTTTTTTAAACAAAAAACACATGAAATACTACTGCCTTTAACCGCAATAACAAATACTGGGCTAGAACAGGGTATTCTCGCTGAATTTTTAAAAATTACTGTTATAATCCCTTTTCATAAGAAAGGTGATAAAGCAAATACAGATAATTATCGACCAATTTCCTTAGTTCCAGTTTTTTCTAATGTTATTGTACATTGCTTACACAGGCAATTTTCCGATCACTTTGAAAGTAACTTATCGTTTACTGAGTCCCAATTTGGTTTTAGATTTGTAGCATAAAGACAGTTGAAGAGATTGTTACATACATTTATGAATGTTTTGAAAATACATTGCTCAGCAGCGCAGCCATGCTCGATCTGAAAAAAAATGTTTGATATTGTCTCAAATCAAATAATATTAAAAAATCTCAAACCTTATGTTCTATCAAGTAACACACTGACGTTAGTTGAGTCCTATTTAGGTAATAAACTTCAATGAGTAGCTTTAGATAAAACACATAAGATTTTATGCCAATAGTTAAAGGAGTACAACAACACTCAGTTTTAGGACATTTCTTATTCACTGTATATGTAAACGACCTTCCTCATCATCTACCATGTAAATCAGTACTATATGCTGATGCTACCATATTAATAAAAAGATGACAGAGGCACCAACCAATAGATTTAAAGCAAATATGTTGCAAGCATATAACACAAAAACTGAAGAAATTATATTTAATCTGACTGGAAATAATGAAGAGTATAAATTTGTAAAACTGCTTGGTGTCTATATCGATGTAAAACTAAATTGGGATCATCACACTAATTTCCTATGCAGTAAGCTTGCTAGAATTATACTTTTATTATATACACTTAAATGTTGCATAAGTAAAAACTTGCTTTTAAATTGCTACCTTCTTTTCTTTCCTGTTTAAGTTATGGTATTCTCTTATGGGGAAACTCGCCTGGAGCTAAGCAGGTCTTTAAATGGAAAGAAAAATATAGTAGGTGTATTGCCACCCTTCAGGTGCAGGATTTATGTGTAGATCATTTCAAAAATGAATATAATGACAGTACCAGGACTCTGTATATTCTGCGTTTTATTGTATACAAAAGACAATTATAGGATATATTCTCTCCGACTAAGTACTCATAGTCATAACACTAGAAATAATTTATCCACACACAAACACAAACACACACACACCATAGGGCCGCGCCGTGGCCGAGTGGTTACACCACTAGCCTCTCACCTAGACGGCCGGGGTTCGATCCCAAGCGACTGAATGTGAGATTTGTAGTGGACAAATCGGCGCTGGGGCGGGTTTTCTCCGGGTACTCCGGTTCCCCCGCCATTGCATTCCACCGGTGCTCCATCAACATTCATGTATCATCAGTATCACCGCCTGCGGTGCCATTAGTAGTTAAAGCGGGTTTAAACACTACAAAAAAAAACACACACCATTTTCAAGATTAACCAAAACACATAAACGTTATAAGCATCAAAGAATAATCTTTTTCAATAGACTACCAAATTGTCTTATTTCACTTCCACTACACAAAATCCCTTATGGACAACTAGTTGAAGTATCAAGCATTGTATTCAGTTGACGAATTTCTTAATTATGAGCTCTCGAACTTAGAAGCTTTGCATAGATGAGAGAAATTAAATTACTTTTTTAATTTTTTTTGTTGCATGCAATTGTATATTTGTAGTTGCTAGATAAGTGACAAAACCAATTGCATATGTAAGTGCCTAACGGTTAATAAAATTTATCTTATCCACTATTACTCTATCTCCAAAGGTCTAATCTACCACACATGTATGATAGTTTCCTTTTGCCATAAGTATCTTAAGTAATCTATCGACTGGATTTCTGCAAGTATATTTCTCTGTTTAGTTTTCATTAGGTAAATACAAGAAAACAGTCGCTCTCCAACCGCACTTGAATGGTTGATATAAAACACGCTAAATGAATTTTGAAGGATGAAAATGCCAGCTTCCATCAGGATCCTTTTTTTGTTTGTTTTGTTGGTGTTGTTTTTTTTTTTTTTTTTTTTTTTTTTTTTGTTTTTTTTTTGTTTCACGCATCTCCAGAAGTCTTGCACTGAGCTGCTCTGTGCTTCAATCTCTGTGTTAATTAATAGACGACATTCAGTGGCAATTTGTTGGACTTCATTCTCTTCAACAAGATTGGGAAGCTCGGAACCTGAATTTCTTCTTATTTTCTGAATTTCTTTATTTTAGGTGTGTTTCAAAATCCAAAGACGGTTTTAATGCAGCGAAAAAGCGTTGTTATGAAAAAGAGTCCTCACACGACAAGCCTAGAACCATATGGAGCATAACTGAACAGGAGACTGGTAGGTGTCGCTCAGAAAACGTTATAACAGTTATAGTAAATTAAGTGACCACAAATGATTCTCAGCAGATAGCAACTCTAATTAATGAATATTTCATTTAAGTGACAGAAAACCTATTGAAAAAGACTCAACTTAAAAAAAGATCCCATTTCTTATCTTTAGGAATCCCATCTGGAAATTTTCACATATTTGCAGACAATGCCCACAAGTGTGCAACTGAAATAAAAAAGTAATACAATCCCTCATACGCAAAAATTTATCAGCAGATGATGACATAGCTACAAAAATATTAAAACTATGTGCTGATGTTATTTCCAAACCGTTAAGTCACATATGTAACACATCATATTTAAAGGTTATATTCCCGGACAGATTAAAATATTCAGTCATTAAGCCATTATGCAAGAAAGGGGAAAATATAAACTGGTATCCTTACTTACAACGTTAACCAAAATCTTTGAAAAAAGCTATGTTAATGGAATTTATTGCAATCTAGATAAATGTGATATTCCAGCAAAGGAACAGTTTGGATTCGGGAAGAACATGTCAACCACCGACGTCATCTAAAATTTAACTCATACATTTCTTATATCCTTGGATGTCAAACTCAATACTCAATTCTGTGATCTATCAAAGGCACTTGACTGT
This sequence comes from Hymenopus coronatus, assembly GCA_030762935.1. Lineage (NCBI taxonomy): Eukaryota > Metazoa > Arthropoda > Insecta > Mantodea > Hymenopodidae > Hymenopus > Hymenopus coronatus. Next base: position 99,296,377 of record CM060900.1, on the reverse strand, counting down.
GTTAATCATAAAATAGTTCAATCGAAATTATCACACAATGGCATTAGGGGCAAAGGATATCAATGGATTGCATTTTACCTATCGAAATGACAACAAAAGTCTATAATAAAAACTTCAAATAATAGAAATACATACACTGAATGGTCTGAAATAAAGCATGGTATGCCACAAGATTCTATACTGGGTCTGTTATTATTTTTACTATATATTGGTTATCTACCTAAATAATAAACAACAATGGTTATCCAGTTATTTTTGCGGATGATACAAGTATAATTAAATAACACAAAACCGGTAAGTTCCCAGATTCAGTTAACAAAATCTTCGGAGCACTAAATAATTGGCTTAAAAGTAACACAATTTGCATAAAGTTTGACAAACAACTAACTACATTAAGTTTTACACAAAGCAAAACCTCATTTCAGACTTAAGGATAGAAAATGAAAGTAATCAAATTACAGAAGCTACCAATATAAAATTCCTAGGTCTTATTATAGATCGTAATATGAATTGAAAACACCATATTAATTATATCTTACTCAAAGTTAATTCTGCATGTTTGCAATCAATCATTAATTCAGCTTATAAATGAGAGCATTCTAAACACAAATTACTATGCCTTATTTTCATTCATTGATGACCTATGGAATAATATTCTGAAGAAATTCGGTAGATGCCAAAACGTGTTTATTATGCACAAAAAAAAAAAAAGTAATACAAATAATGGCAGGGCAAAACAATAAACTCACTGCAAACCACTGTTTACAAAGTTAGAAATTTTGTGACTAGCCCGTGTATACATTCTATTTGTATTGTTATTTGCAATAAATAACCCAGAAAATTTTTCAAAAATGCAGATATAGCTAACAAAAAGACTAAATACGGACGGGACCTACATAGACCAAGAAATACTATGCAGACATTTCAAGAAAGGGTTTACTACAATGGTATAGTTTTATTTAATTTACTTCCATCTCCTTTAATGGAATTGCATATAGACAGAAACAAGTTTAACTCAGAACTAAAAACACACCTCATGACACACACCTTCTAAACAGAGGAGGATTTCATTCAATCAAGAAATACCAGTAATACTTGGAGTGTTGCAAATATAGTATACACGCATATTGTAAGAATGCATGCTGTACGAATTGGTTCTTCAGACCTGTAATTGTAAATTATGTGAAATTGACACCTCTGAAAAAGTCAATATCAGAGTTAACCTTTGTAAATAAATGATTGATCAATTATACAGAGTAACCAATAAATTTAGTTTCTGACTTGATCTACATCCTAGAGTTGGGCTTTGTATCTAATCTCAAAACAGGATCCATGGATTGTAATTTAATGCATTTTTATAGTGTTCAACGTCCGCTTTAACTACCATGGCACCGCAGGCGATAAAGCAATATAATGACCCAAACATTCTAGGTTCCTCGTGATAGTATCACGGAAAGGAAAACGCTGAAATCCTGATCTGGGGCCTCAATATAGAAATGCGGGCATCTTAATTTGAATATATTTATACCACTTTCTGGAAATTTCAATCTAGACCAGTGTTTCCCAACCTTTTGAAGTTCACGGCACCCTTGGGAATAACATTAATCACTAGGGGCACCCTTCCTTGAAGTAAAAGAAAATTAACCTTAATATGTTAATTTATTGAAATATTATATAATAATAACGTACACCATAACATAATACGGTAAACTTTACTACAATCACGGAGTAAAAATACATCAATAAATTTTGTTCGATTAATGATTAATGTGAAAGTTGTGATTGATGCTTAGAGCACAGATATGTGATGTCGGGTCTTACAGTTGACAGTGAAACGCGCAAATCATCCTCAAGGTTATTCAGTCTATTTCTTGCTTTGCATTTTATTGTCACCATAGCAGAGAAGGCTTGCTCGCATAGATAGGACGTTGAAAAGGGCAAAAGTGCTTTAATTGCTTTCTTCATTAGGTTAGGGTACTCCTCTCTCCGTTGAACCCAAAAACTAGCCACCGACGCCTCACTCTTGGTGAACTTACCTTTGAGTGTGGAATCAGCGCAAAGATCAATAAATTCATCTCGTTCGCAAGCAGTGAAATCTATTTCCTCTGCACTATCTACAAAATCAAATGGTGAGACAACCCAGTCGAGATTCGTAGTGGAAATAGTTGGAAAGTACGCATCTATTGCATCTTGCAATCTTGATAAGTGATCACAAATGCGGTCTTTCAGCTTACCCAGATCTTTATCTCCTGCCCCATTAAGAAGAGATGGAAAGTTCGACAAATCTCCTTTTTGAACTACAGACTTCCAAGAACTAAGTTTTCTTTTAAAACCTTTCATTTTATTGGTTGAGGAGATTGTTGTTTCATGTCGAACCTGCATCGAAACATGCAGTTCATTCAGCTTATGCAAAATATCTGCCAGATACTACAGTTCAAAACACCAAGAATCACTTAGTAAGAGCTCATGAAATGAGTCTTGATTTTCATCCTTAAAAAAAGTTTTTACCTGTTCTTTAAGTTCGAGAAACCGGTTCAATACACGACCCCGCGACAAACACCTTACTTCTGTGTGAAGTAACAAAGAGGTATGAGCTGCATCCGTTGCGCGACATAACTGTTCAAAAATTCTGCACTTTAAAGGTCGAGACTTCATATAGTTCACCATTTTCACAACTTGGTTAAACACTTCAGCAAAATCTTCATTACACGCTTTCACGACTAATGCCTCTCTATGCAGAAAACAGTGAGTTATAATAATGGATGGATTTTCATTGAGAGCTCTGGCAGTAAAACCTTTAATTTTCCCAGACATAGATGGTGCACCATCTGTACATATACCACAACAGTCTTTCCATGAAAGATCATGGTCATTGAGATAGGAATTAATAGAAACGAAAATATCATGGCCTGCGGTTGTAGTCTCCAGCGGTCTACAGAACAGAAGCTGTTCACTAATATCTTTTTCATCAGTATATCTGATAAAACCAAGGAGTTGCGGTTTGTCACCAATATCGAGACTCTCATCTACTTGCAAAGCAAATGTTCTATAAGCTTTTATTTTCTCCGTGACTTGTTCGTTGATATTGCATGACATTTCAGATATCCTGCGGCTGATTGTGTTGTTGGACAGAGGAACTTTCGAAATTTGATTAGCTGCTCCTTCGCCAAGTATTGTTGAAACTATAACTTGACATGCAGGACCAATGATTTCATCTCCAAGAGTATGAGGTTTCTTTTTTTTAGCTATCAGTTCTACTACTTTAAATGAGGCTTCAAGAGCAGTATCACCTATGGTCATTCTCTTTACCATTCGCACAGCTGTTTTTTTCTCCCCTTCTAATATATGTGAAAAATACATTACACTTTTCTGTGACACACTAGGATGCTTTGTTGTAAGATGCCGCTTCAGTTTGCTAGGTACCATGGCCTCGTTGCTAAGTGTTTCGCCACAAACTAAACACACAGGGATAGGGTTTTCCTCGTTGTTATTCCACTTAAATCCATACGCTAAGTAACTGTCCTGGTATGTTCTTTTCTTTCGTTTGTCTTCTTTATGTGGTGAATTCGACGGTCCTGGAGAAACTGTAAGATATGGCTTCTTAAAGCAAGCAGTAGGAGCCGACTGTTCACTTTCACTGTCCTGGCGTTTACGTTTAACAATGAACTTATCCATAGCTAAACACTGTGAATCAACGCGAGGAAGACAACTAAAAGCGCCAAGCGGCGTACACTTTTATATATTCATGTCGAAGTCTCGGGAATGTTCGTGAGAAAGCGAGTAGTCTCGGGAATGTTCGGCAGGGTATAGCTGTAATGCCATCTGTGGGATACTAGTATAACTGAATTATGGAAATGAATCGACCACTATCACCATCTACCGTGCATGAGAGTAATTGATTTGACTTATTTTATTTCAAGACCTTACAAGACTTAAGGCTTCAGTAAAAGGTATATTTTTTGTTTGTTTATCTCAATATCTCGCGGCACCCCTTAGCCAATCACACGGCACCCTAGGGTGCCGGGGCACACCGGTTGGGAACCGTTGATCTAGACAATGATCTAGTAACTTTAACGCCGACATACAGGGTTTCTTATGGTTGAAAGTGTCTGGGATTTTAAACACAAAGTCGGGTTCTCCTACTTTAACGAAATATTCATGTTTTAAATAACAGTCTGCACATTAATTGTGATGTATGTGGGATTTCTCACTCTTCATCTACGTACTTAAGTTTTTATGTAGGAAAAATAAAATCCAGAAGTTTTAAGTGTAAATGGTTCCAAAGCTCATAATATAAATTCTGAAGTATTATTTCTGCTGCTGTCAATATCTCAGTTGCTTGTACGTGTGTGAAATGGAGTTTAACGCATCTTACTGTTCCAAACCAGGAGATATTGGTGGTGTAACGACAGCGTCTTGGAAGGATGCAATAGCATGAGAAGGGCAACTTGAACAAACACCTAAATTCGTTTAACGCCTCTGTGCGTCTTGCACTCACGTGAAAATGTATAGAATTCGAGCATGCATACGAAACACAAAGGTTGGATGAGTGACAAATGCACCTCATGACGTACAAATTTGAGACATCAGCTTGGAGGAGTGTGCAAAGAAATTATCTCTTTCCGACCATGGTAGAAGCATTCTCTGTTGCAAACCCAATTAAATGTTCTTTGCAGGGGTTATTATTTACTACAAATGCACTGAGTATTTGCTGATGGGGTTCTGCTGTACAATCACTTTCAGGCAAAAGATAATACATTGCATTAATATAGTCCCCTACATTAACACGAGTATGATATTTTGCAATTTTGTCCATTCTTGGGCTGCTGACTTACCATTTGTGTGTGTGTGTGTGTGTGTGTGTGTGTGAGAGAGAGAGAGAGAGAGAGAGAGAGAGAGGAGAGAGAGACAGGAGAGAGAGAGACGGGAGGAAAGCCCAAATGGGTGGGTCAGTTTGGCAAAGTCGTTTCTGGCTGCTGCTGCGGCCACATCTAATGAGATCTAGCTTCTTAGTTATATTTTATTTAACAATTGACATACAAAATTAAAACGATGGCCGGTGCCATGACAATACTTAAATAGCTCTTTCCCGTCTAGATTTTCGTTAAAGAAAATGTAAAAATAAAAGAGAAACAATAAATTGTTTGTTATTAATATATATTGAATATTAGTCGTTTTTCTCAAAGTTAGTAAATCTAGCACTATAGGCAGTTCTCACTCTCATAGGCCGCAGCCTGGATGAAATTAATAATTGTAAGAAAAACAAGCAAGGGTTTTTGTCCTTTTATTTATGTTTTTAAAGGGATGGGTAGAATGAAGTTAATAGAAGCAACAGGGTAGGTGGGTAGGTAGGTGGGCAGGTAGGTAGGTGGGTAGGCGGGCGGGCGGGCGGGCGGGCGGGCGGGCAGGCAGGCAGGTAGGTAGGTGTATGTATGTATGTATGTATGTATGTATGTATGTATGTATGTATGTATGTATGTATGTATGTATGTATGTATGTATGTATGTATGTATGTATGTATGTATGTATGTATGTATGTATGTATGTATGTATGTATGTATGTATGTATGTATGTATGTATGTCTGTCTGTGTGTGTGTGTGTGTGTGTATGTATGTATGTATGTATGTATGTGTGTATGTATGAATATATGTATGAAATATGTATGTGTGTATTAAGTTTTTTTATTTAGTCGTTTATAAAATATAAACTGAGTATGTATTCCTAATAAAATGCAAACTGATTATACTGTCGCAACCCCGGATTAAGGGAATTGGCACTTAGGAGTTTCTCCCTGTTGAAGTAGAGAGAACTCGCTCTTGGAACCATTTATAGAGTTTGGGATTAAAAACATTACTCAACTATAGGTTGCACGTCCATTCTAGACGAATGATCTTTAGAGAAGATACAGAGAGCTAGCCTACCCTTGATAACAGACCAGCAAACAGTTTATGTTACAATAACAATCACCTCTGCTTCCTTATGATTACGTTTCGAGATTACACAGCGTACAGTTGACTGCAAAGCTTTTTGCGTCACGGGCTTATGCCATTGCCAGTGTTTGAACGAGAGATGCTTGATAATTAATGATAATGATAGCAATTCAGAAGAAGATGAGGGAGAAATGTCGGGAAAAGAAGAAATACAAGAAAATCAGATGAAAGCGTAGTGTAATCAGTAACCGAGGTAGAGAAAGAGTACATGTGACTAACATCACTTGAAGGGTGATATTTGCTTTATAGTGACTGTACTACTGTAGCACAGAAACATGAGAATAGCGTATACATCAGAAGTTTTTCCTTCTTCTGTGTACCAACCCTCCGGTAAAGGTGAGTAGGTGACTCCTATATAACCTCTCATTTAAATTGTCATTCGTCAAGAACTGGCGCGCGACATGTATCACTTGTGAGACGCTAAGATTAACTATAAACATGTTATCATACCTTAGCACCAGCTGACGAACACACTCTGATAGAATTCTGAATTGTTGAAAAACTAATCTGAAAAGTTAGCTAATCTAGGCGAGGCATTTGCAAAACATAATAGGTATTCCTATCCTCAGAATCACACTTCCACTCCCAAAATGTCTTCCTTTCACATGGAGCGGCAGACACGAGGGAATTAACCGGAAATAACATCTGCTAAATAAAATAGTAGTCTTTAGAGGGGTATTTAAATTGTCATCATAATATGTCCATATGTGGTGTTTAACACCCTCTTCTCGCAATAGCATCATCCAATATCATTAAAGGTCAATAATGACATACATTTGTCATTAAGCTGCAAGTTTTACTGTCGTTAAGCGATATCATGACTCAATACGCTTTATCCCAGGATGAGGTAAGCCACACTGCCCGTTCCTTTATGTAAAGCTTCAGCAATGTTTAGATGTAATGTCAGAGAAATCATAAAAAAATTATATAAACCTATCAAAAGTATCTCCTAACTGTCCTAACTAATAATTCGCCCACGTGGGTCTCATATGTCTAAAAGCTTTAAAGCTTGCCGCCCTCGGCAATATCATACAAGAAGTGTTGTGTGTCTGTGTGCGTGCGTGTGTGTTCATATATCTGTTATACATGTAAGTAAATTAAGTGTGGATCACCGGAACGGATAATCAGACGGACAACAACCAAAATTAAACAAAACATACTAAAGGTGTCCACTGACCACAACCAAAATTCAATAAAGTTTACTAAAGATGACCACTAATAATAATAATAATAATAATAATAATAATAATAATAATAATAATAATAATAATAATAATAATACACAATTTAGTGATGTTTGAGATCAATAAAACTAACATAGAATGCGTTCTAATAGTAAAAATAAGTGTGTAAAATAGTGCAGTAATTGTGATAAAAAAACAAAGCATAAAATATATACGCTGTTAATCAGTTAGGCAACTAAAAGAAGAAAAACAGGCACCTGATAAAAAACTGATGGAAAAGAGAGGAGAGAAAAGAGTCTGAAATGGCTGTATCAAAACACCAGATTGCCATGTCAGAAAAGAAAAACCGAATAACTGTTGTGTGTATGTGTGTGTTGTGAGGTACGCAAGTGTCATTTTGGTACTTGAATCTATCGGCGTGTTGTTTGTAACAATGAAACTTTCATAGAACGAGCGCACCTAAATAACCATTTCCACTTACAGTTTGACAATGGCGAATTTCGTAAAGGCCTCAAGTATTAGCGATAACGACATTCGTAGTTGATTGCGACAGAAATTCATCCAAGAACAAGTTTATATGACAATGCAGCACTTTTACTATACTGACGAGAATCCAATATCCTTTTAACAGGTATATCGTACATGACCAGATTGGTCTTACATACCTTGAGAGTGCTTCTTGGGCAATTCCGAGCCATGCGGAGATGTTAATTTTGGTATAATAATAAGAAAAAGATTACTACTTGGTAACTAAGGAATACTTAGGCTTTCACGGCCGGTGTCAATACTGGCTGGAGTATAATCCGGGCTTGTGGACCGTGGTCTACTGGGCTCCTCCTTCTTCTTCCCAGACGTTTCGTCTGCGACTACGGCAGATATCTTCGGTGGCAGCGGCGAGGTCGAAGTGCTCTAGTGGACGTTTCAACTACGTTTTTAGTTTCTTTTGTAGAAACCACATCACTCGAGACATGTGCTACGAGCGATGTGGTTTCTAATCCTGTTCCTTGACGGATGAGATAATTTACTGTTGATAAATGCTTTTCTATAAAGAAAAGTCTGTGCAAACTATGCAGCAGTTTCGTTGACTTGCTTTCTTACTATCGGGTGAGAACAGTGTCACCAGTTACCCTGCTTTGTGGTGTACCTTGCGTCTCTTACGACCTTTCTCGCACCAATGCACGTGCTTGATGAATATATTTTTGTGTTTGCTTAATAGACAGATAATCAGATGTTGTTTTTAATTGTACTTCGTCTGATAATGTATATGTTAGAATGCTGTGGCTTTAGTTGCTTCGTGTCTGCTAGGCAATTGTTATATCTGGGAGTGTTTTATTCTAAACTTTTTGGTCCGTGCAAATGTAATGACTTAACATATTAATAATCGTTTGGTTAACTCTTTCTGTTATGCCGTTGCATATGGGGTGATGTCCCGCGGTAATGTGTAGTGAACTCCCAACAATTTTAGTAGATTTCTTTTATTTTATTTCTTTCTTTTACAACTTCACGCATAAATGCTGAACCTCGGTTTCATAATAACATGGCTGGTGCTGTATGACGACATATCATATTTTCCAAAATAAACGTAACAATATTATCCACTTCCGCATTACTGATCGCTTTTAATATCTATGTATTTTGCATGAAACTTCCTCACTACGATGACGTTAATTTTTCCTGTTCTTGATTTATTTATCGGTCCAACGATGTCCACACTCATTTATAATTCACGGGTATCGCTTGTAATGTGCCTGCAAGTTTCGATGTTTGTATAATTTCTGGACTGTTAACTCGGGCAACCTCTTATATAATTTTAATTTTTTTATTCACATACGATCCAGTAGTATAAAGAGTGGATTTTGTGAAAAGTTCCTGTGAATGACATATGACCTGATAGGGGATCAGGAGAAGCAAATAACATTTTCTATTTCAGTAATTCAAGTATCATTAGTAAACGTAGTAGTGCTGTTGCACCTGCAATTTTCCTGTATAACACTCCTGATTTTAGAATATAGGATGTCGTTTGCCTTTCACATTTGGGTAAATACTTCCATCGTTATGACAAAGAAGCCCAGAAACAACATCTCTGCGGAAGAATACATGGTACTTTGCAAACTGAGGCAGGATCACAATCTAGCAGTGCTCTCAGCAGACAAAGGCAATGCCACTGCCATTTTGGAAGCGACCGATTACCACAAGAAGATCCTCGCCGTAATAGCTGGCTTGGCATACAGAAAAATCAACAAGGATTTAAATAACAGGAGCACGCGCGTTGCATGACAGCTCTTCAAGGCATCCACTCTACCTTCTGAAATCAAGAAGGCCGCAACATCTTCCTACTCGGTGCCGCAAAGGCTATATGGACTGGCCAAGGTGCATACGGTAGGGGTCCCGCTTAGTCCCATATTGAGCTCAATCGGTTCGCCGACATACCATCTTGCAAAAATTCTGAACAGCATGCTCGCACCATAAGTGGGTATCTGTGAGCATCATGTTAGGAACTATGCAGAGCTTTTAGAAACTATTAAAACCCATCGGAACTATTAGCTTCGTTGTAGTTTCACTTTTCACAACGGTTCCCCTCCATGAAACATTGAACCTACTATTTGAAAAGTTTCCTCCGGACATAGTAAAACTTTTCGAGCATGCACTCAACTCCAATACTTCACATATTATATGAACAATCTGATGAAGTGGCAATGGTTCTCCCGTTTCTCCCGAGGTGGCCAATTGTTATATGGAACATTAAAGCACCATCCAAGCCCAAGGCGTAGATGACACATTACATACGTAGATGACACATTCGTGATTTGGCAGCACGAAGAAGCTTTACAGGTCACACACAGGACCGTTCCATTGAGCTTACGAAATTGTAGATGAAGAACACAGATCTCAATAAATAAGCCATCTGATAGATATATTTAAAAACAAATATACACATTACACAAAAAGGTTCTCAAATAAAGACATTAATAAAGCACACCAGAAACTCAAGAACCACAGGGACCACACCATGGATAAACGCAACACAGAGGAAGACCAATAACCCAAAGATAAATCTTTAATTCCCTTTTACATTACAGTTTTAAATAAGATTGCACGGATACTATAGAGTCCGGATATTAAAACCATATTCTTATCACCAAGGAAGTTATGACAGTAGATGACCCCTGAGAAGGACAACCTTAGACGGAAAACCCCCGGTGTATACAAAATCCCATGCCAAAGAGAGTAAACAGGCCGCACATAGAACAGAGTTGTGCGGAACATAAACGGAGAATGATACTACTGCAACCCGAGAAATCAGCAATGACCAGCACATCTTTGACAATGACCACAGAAGACAAGTACCCTTTTGCTTTTGAAACGCAGCTTCTTGATCGGGTCCCCAAATAGAGTCCTGATCCTTCCTGATCAGGTGAATAAGGGGATGGTCAATATCAGCATAATCATTGATAAATTTTCTATAAAAGTTGAAAAGTCCCTGAACTTTTCTACCATCTCTAACATTTTATGTTGGGGCAACTTATGAAAGCCAGTAATAATATCTATATCATCAGGCGAAATTCCAGATTTAAACGTCCCAAACCCTTCAAGTTTGGTCCTGTTGATGGGAAACAAACATTTGACTGGGTTCAGCTTGAAATTAAATTATTCCAAGCGTTTTAACACATCTTTTAAATTTGACAACAACTCTTCAAACGATTGAGCAAGCACTAGAATAGCATTCAGGTATGTAAAACCTATTTGAATTTTTAATTTTATAACAACGTTTTTGCACAATAATTAAATAATCTGGGAGTAATGTGCCAACACAAAAGAGAGCCCAGTAAATTTATATTGGGCATCAGGCGTGGCTAAGCGCGTGTACTGCTTAGAATTTTCTTCAGTAGCGGACTAGCATTTTAAGATACCCTAAAAGGTCATCAATAATGAGTATTGGAAATGATGACGTCACTGTAGCGGCATTTAGTATGCTGTAGTTAAGACAAAAACTCGTGGTACCATCTTTCTTTTTAACCAACACTAAAAGTGATGTCCAAAGTGACTGATATTCTTGGATAATACCAGCGTTATGCATTTTCCGGACCTGCTGGGTAATAATTTCCTTCTAATTATGGGGTACTCCGTAAGGGCGCTGTTTAATGGGAGCAGGATCAGAAATGTTAATTCTAAATATGGCATTATCCTTGGTCTACAGATAAGTGGATTCCAGACATTGAAATACCATGTCAGAATTTTTAAAAAATCGGTTAAGAATTTGCTTTCGTTTGTATACCTTCTCATAATGGTCAGTCTGGTAATGAAACAGCTCATAGAGAAGTTGAAGCGATCACATAGGAATCACTACCCGCTTATGTCATCCCTATTTCTCACCGAAACCATGTCTCCCTTATAAAAGTCCAAAGTAAATACAACACGGATTGACCATTGCACAGATACACCCTCCAGTAGACTTAATAATACATCCAGAAACAATCATCAGAATCACCATCTATTTGACTTGTGTAAAACCCCTCTTGTAGTTTCCAAAATACAGATACCATTTCAAAATATCAGGTAGCATATGCTTAGCTCCAACAGGTTTGAACGCTGACACTGTTTCACATCACTGAAAATAAATTCTCATGGGTGATAAATTACAGGTTTCAATATAATTAGCTCCTCCTCATCATCGTCATCATCTTAATCATCATCCTACAAGTAGTAAGACATGTGACCAATTACGGTCTCAAAGAGGAATTTTCCTTCCAGCGTTATGGGACAGTGATCTTCTGCGTTGAGAATGGTAACGAAGTATTGCTCTTGTAATACTCTGAGGAAAAATCCCTTGAAGGTGGGCCATCTAGTTGTTTTAATAATAGTATATATTAAGGAAAGTGGAATTTAGACCCAACTTCCCCATAACTTCTCCATTTCGGTTGTGGCCTCACTTTGGATAACCTAATGTACGGTGCCTATATCGCAACTTATTAGTTATAATTCTACATGCATCTCTTCTTCGTATTGTACAGGCATCACTGCCAAAAATTAACGCAAGTCTTTTGAGAATCCTACATAGGCTTATTCTTATGTTCTGTTCTAAAGATGGATTCAAAATACTATTAATCGCCTCCACTGCTTTTGTAAATGTTATAATTTTTCTGAGTGTATCAGCATCATCCTCAAAGTAAAATTATAACTAGAAGATTTACATTCATTTATAGTTTCTAAAACATAATTGTCTAAAACAATTGTTCTAGTAACAGGATATTTCCTACAAAGGTGATCGCTTTTATCTATTTGTATTGATAAACATTTTGTATCTTCCTCTAACTGTAAATTCGCATAGAATACTACAAATCAATTTCCGTGGATGATATTAACACCAAATCATCTGCAAAAATCAAGGAGCATAGTTTCAATATTCTATGAATCTGAACATTTCCATGCCCCTCATCCTCGCCATTCTTAAACAATTTTATACACGTACATCGTGAACAGTAAGGGTGAGAAATCACATCCTTTCCTACTCTAATATTTATATTGATCCGTTCTGTTTGTTTATTGTTGGTTGAAACTGATATCAAATTTATTTTGTACATCAGTATACATTTAAAATATATTATTGCGGTGGATTCTACTGTCGAAGATTTCTAACAGTTTATTCTTATTGACTCCTTCATAGGCATTTTTGAAATCTACAAAAGCGAGATATGTTTATACATTAAACTCTCTGTTTTTTATGTTAACAACTTCATTGAAAATTAATCACCGCAGTATCCACCTTCTGCGAAATCGTTTCTGCTTTTCGCCAATTGGTTATTAAAACACCTGCTCTTTGTTCTTAATTACGTTAGCACACATTTTAATTCAGTACCTAAAAAACTGATGCCATTCCAACTCTCGCAGTTTTCTTCTCTTCGTTTTTAAATTATACACATTAGAGTCTGTCCACCTCTCTGGGGTGTCCAAGTATTCCATAACGTATTCTTAAATTTAAGAAATCTTCTATAAAGAGGGGTTGGCATATTTAAACATTTAGATATATGTATGTATATGTTGCATGTTCTCCGGAAGCTTTATTGGTTTTCATTTTTGTAATAATTCTGAAAGTTGATCTTCTGTAATCAAGTCGTTGAAATGTTAGCTAATAATGGTAATAATAGAGGGGTATGGAGTTTGTGTTCATAAGTTTTGAAAATGATGGTACCGTTGTTTTGAAGAGATGAATTTCATATTCAGGTGGTCTTTACTTTTTTGATTTACATTTCGTAGAAATTTATATGTTTGTGGTGAGGGTCTGGCAATTTCAGTCTCTAAATATGGTACAAATTCTTCGCAATATTTCTGTGTCTCCTCCTGGTTTTTCTGTTTCCAGTCAATTTAGTTTCGTGATGGTTTACTTTGAATATTTATAGTATTTAACGCCCGCTTTTACTATCATGACATCGCAATTGATGGTTCACTTTGACTTAATCTGATTTACTAGATAAATACTTTTGGTGTAATTTTTTTTATATTTGACAATGATATCTTTTTCTTCATACTAATGCCGCAAGCTTTGTTTTTGGGCCATCTCCTTCTGCCTAAACATTTTTTGCACATTTTCTTAAAATATTTACAAGTGAATTCCATTCATCTTCGATGCTGTTGGAAGCGGGAACATTTCTCATGTTGATTTGCATTATGATATAACCAAGCTGTTTTTGGATCTCTGAAGGAGCTTATCTTGAACTTGAAATCAAAGTGTGGTGGCTTTAGTTTTATTTATTTTTTTTTTTTTTGTAATCCATTTTGGTTTCATATTTATAATAGTGACCAGAAAATAATAATTGGATTTAGTTTATGGCCCCCAAAATACTCTTGAATCTAATACCGTAAAGTGGGGATTCTTTGACTGCCGGGGTTAATTTCACCAGAAATACTAAAAACAATTCAGAAGATAATATTTCTGAACATATCCGATTATACCGATAACTCTGCAGATTGATAGTTTCGTTGGTTCAAACAGATGGCACTTCTAGCTTGGCTAATTTTCTGTTCTTCAGTTGGTCATTTTGTTTTGGTTCGAATATTAACGTATTTGTTTTCACCAAAAAGCACACGTTGAATATTTGTTTTTATATGAGATTTATGACGAATACTGAGTAATATAACAGTTATAGGTACGTAGATATGTTATTCTTTAATATGTTTCATATATTTATAATTATAAGGAAGAGCTCACAATGTATAAGCCTAGTATTCAATTTCACTGTTACAAAACTTCGTTAATGACTCTGTGCGGTTTTTACACTGTAGTACATTGTACTTTCCACAGTATTTCCCACACAAGGAGCACACACAATATTCATGGAAGCTCTTGGTGCAGCATATTTTGAAGTGAAATCCATGGACAGTAATACGGGTTACTACGTGCCTCAGCTCGTAGTCTGCTTCCTTCCAGTCATCTATGGACATTGCGTCCTTTGTATAGAAGTCTTTTGGTATTTCCATCTTCTTTTTCTTGTGTTCCGCAACGGCCGCTTCGAACGCCGGTGTGCATGGCAGCAGTAGTTGTAGTCGTAGATCTTCCAGTAGCATAATTTCTCCGCTCAACTCATACACGAGGCGTGACCTTCTGTATTTGGAGAGACTTAGTGCACGTTTCAGGAACGTCGTTTTTGTGTTTTCTAGGTCTTTTAGGTTGCTTGTTGTGAGGTATTGCCAGATTGTGTGTAACCCATAAGCAATGACTGAAATTATCTTTATTTTGAAGATTTTCAATGCTGTTTGGATAGAAATTCTGTGCAGATACTTTATGTCGTCCATCGCTCTAATAGATGCTGCAATTCTGTCTTTTATATGGAGTGTGTAGGTTGTTCCTTGAGATTGTAAAGTTGTCCCTAAGTATTTGAAGCTGCTCACTTTGGTCAGTGGTTGGCCTTTTAGGTAGATAGTGTCGGCTCTTTCTTGCTTGCTTGCCTGCTATCTTGAAGGTCACTTGGACGGTCTTAGTTCAATTCAGGCGAGGTTGTTATTTCGGGCCCATTCCACAAGTCTGTCGAAAGCAATCTGTAGAGCGTTGATTGACGGTGATAGTAACACCATGACGTCAGCGTAGATGTATGCCTTTACTTCCTCTGTTTATATTGTCGAAGGCTTTCATATACTCAATGAACACCACGTGCAGTTTTCCTCTCGGTTGTTTGAGGGCCTCGATTATGACTTCTTGCAGGCATTCTACCGCCTGGATTGTTGAGCGGTTCCTCCTGAAGCCAAATTGTTCTTCGGGGATGTGTCTATCCACAAGGGTTGTTGTTCTGTGTGTAAGAAGTTTAGTGAATACTTTGAACAGTGTGCATTCTAGTGCTATACGTCTATATGACTTTGGTTCGCTAGTATTGCATTTCCCTTTATAGAGCGGCTTGATTTTCGACATTCTCCATCGCTCTGATATCCTACCCTGTCGCAGGCATTCATTTAGGAGTACATTCCAGGTTTCCACCGGGACAGGGGTAGCGCTCTTCAGGTGCTCATTGTAGATCTTATCAGGTCCGCAGGCTTAATTGTTGTTCTTTCGGCTTGTGATTGCTTCCCGCACCTCTTCTACCGTGAGTGGCTCGATGCTTCCCCTGCTTTCTATGCTTCCGTTATTTGAGCGGAGCCTGCTGTCACTAGAACTTAGTACTATATTGTAATGCTGGGCCCATGTTTCTATAGGTATATATTTAGGGAACACTGTCTTTCATTGGTTTAACACCTTGTAGGCGTTCTTTTGTGCTTCTTCTATCATTATCCTTGCCAACTTTTCGTAGTCTTTCCTTTTCGAACCTTTTATTAGGGCCTTATATGTCCGTCTCTTGGGTGAGTATCTATGTAGTGTCTCTTCTGATGGCGAGGTTATTATTTTTTTTTAGCAATGTTTATCAAACCATAGTTTTGCTTTTCTGTTGCTAGCGGTTTGTTTGTGGCACTCACGATGGCTTGTTCCAGCTTCACTGTGGCATTGTTGATATGACCGTCCTATATGCACTGCTATGCTTCTGCGATTTGTGTGGCTGTTTGTTCCATGGCCTGTGTGTTGAGTGTTCTTGACAATTTGTGATGTTTGACCAGGGTTTTTTATCTTTGTACGGAGAATGTCGTCGCTACTGGTAAGTGTTTCCTTTTCAGTCCTTTCAGTGCCGTTTGCGACGCCTTGTCTACATTTTTCATATTTGTGAACACAAGGTCGATTGTGTTTCTCCCGTTGTGGCATACATATATTTTCTCGGTGCTTTTATTGATTAGACTCGGTTCTTCACTTTCGAGAAATCTCATGACCGCCTCCGCCTTCTGCTTCTTGACATATATCCTGCAATTGAGGTTGCCCGCTATTATGACTTACTCGTCGTATCTAGCGTTGCTTAGCGCAATGCTAAGGAAGTCTATGATATCTTCCTGTTTATATTCTGGACTGAAGTATACACTTATGATTATGCAGTTTCGTTCTTATAACTACATTTCTGGTATCCTAAGTTCTACTTTGAATGGTGAGAGGCTTGGTTTCAGGAGACACGTGATTCCTCTCATTAGTCTTCCTCTTTTTCCTTGTGTGGCAAATATGTGTAGCGCATAGAAGCCTGTCGAGTGCCATTTTTTGGTGAGGAATGTTTCTGTTAAGATTACTAGGTCGTATTCTATGAGACCTCCTTTCGGAAGCATGTCTACCGCGTTTCTTAGGTGTTCTGTGTTCTATGTTAGTGTCTTTATACGGCTGTTGGTTGTGCCTTTATTGGAGTCGGGCGCCTTGTCCTTGTTGTCGCCGAAAAAGATATTGCCTCACTATAACTCCTTTCGGCCAGAACAGTGGTTCCTCTGTCTATTCTATCGCGTCGAATAGTATCCCTATTCTAAAGGCCTTGTTTGTACCTCATGTATCCAGCTCTACCATTCTATCTTCCCACCGATGTCGTTTGTGCCTATATGTGAGATGAGATATTCCTGTTCGGTTGACTGATGAAGGCGGTCTATATATAGTCATGCTGCATGGTACACGGCTGTGACTGTGTTGTTTCTGGTCTCTTTGGTTCCCTTGATGTGTTTGTCGTCTCTACGTCTCCGCACTTCTGTCCATTCAGTTTGTTCGTTGGGAACTTGTCCGTTTTGTTGAATGTCGGGGTTTTCTCTGAAGTTCGTTTCTCTCTGGTCTATACCTTCGGCCTCTCCCTTCTCATTTCTGTTCTCTGCCGCCTCGTGTATTAATTGTTGTTTCCTACTGCTGTGTTGAGTATTGACGGTGTTCCCTATCTCTTCCTTTATCATTTTTTCCGATGCTGTTACATAAGTTTGCTAATATGTCTTGCATCTGTTGATTTATTTTCTTTGTGATTTCTCTTTCTATTCTTCTTTCAATATTCGTGTGTGACTCTTGCGTTTGTCCTGTAGCCAACGATATGTGTTGGCAGTTTGTATCACTGTTGTCTTCCACGTTCTTCTCTTCTCCGGGAGGTGCCTCTATCGATTGGCGCTGGTGACGCTTGCTGTCGGATGCTTCATGCATTTGATCAGCAGATGTCGCTAGTTATACGTGTGCGGATATGCCTGCTCCCTCGTTTGTCTCTTCCGTTACGTTTCCTTTAAACTCGTTTCGTAGTTGTTTATTCCCCTTATTTATAAAATGTGTAGGCACTTTGTTATAAAGCAGTATTTGATATCACTCACCGCTTTTTATATTTAAACATTATAATAAACCTAAATTATGCGGGCAGCGCCATGACCGAGTGGGTAGATTGTCTCTCACCCAAGCGACCACATGTGGGATTTGTGTTGCACAAAGCGTCACAGGGGCGGGTTTTATCCGAATTCTCCGGGTTCCCCGCCATCGCATTCCACTGGTGCTCCATTTTCATTCCATGTGTCATCGCCTTCGATGGAAGATGTAGTAAAAGCGGGCGTTAAACATTATCCCAAAGGAAAACAAATTATACTTTGATTGAAGCAATTCTTCACACACGTCCCTTCACACTACAAATCATGGATACTTAACCCGCCAATCAAATTTTCCACGCCAGTCAAATTAACCCCTTGATAACTCTAATAATTAATTAAACTTATTTTATATGTTATACGTTAACATGATAAGGAAATACAAATCTAAGTCTAGTTCAAGGAGTTACAAAACCTACAGTGAAATGGATCTACAGAAAGTAGTGGAAAATATTAGGTGTGGCCGCTCTCTATGACAAAAGCAGCAAAGACCTACAACATTAGTAAAGGAACGTTTTATAATAAAATTCATGACAAACACTAAAATAAATATGGTCAGCCAACTGTTTTACTGTTGAAGATGAAGAAGCACTCGTGCAATATACATTAGCCGTTAGTGATTGGGGGTTACCCTTTGACCTTCAAGATTTACGCTACTTAGGCAAACTCTATTTAGAGAAGGTAGGTCGTTAGGGCCTAGGTTTGGTCCCTTGAATTTGCCAGGTGTTTGGATGCTAGTTTCAGGACAAAACATAAACAACGCATATCTCATAGGACTTGTCAAAATTTGAAACTGTCAAAGGCTGAAGTGACGGCAACAGCTCTGGAGGAATATTTCATCTACCTGAATGTGTCTGTCACTGAAAATGATCCAGACTCAATGATTACGGCTGATCGAATTTTCGACTATAATTAGACCGATTTAAGTGATGATTCCGGTGTAAAAAGCTGTTTGTTCAAGCGTGGCGTTAATTATGCTGAAATATTCAAAGACTCAACTAAGGCCAGTAAATCAATGATTTTTTGCATTTCAGCTTCTGGGTCTCTTCTTTCTCCATATGTAGTGTATAAGGCAGAGCAGTTGTGGGAAACTGGATGCAAGGGGGCGCGAGGAACACACGTTATAATAGGAGCCGCAGTGGGTGGTTTGATTCCACAATCTTTCTGGATTGGTTTCAGAACATTTCCATTCAACACACTAGACATCTGGCTGCACGAGTTAAGATTGCACTCATTGGTGACAATCTGTCCAATCATTTTTCTCCTGATATTTTGAAGGTGGCAGAAAGAAACAACATATGCTTTATTTGTATACCAATGAATGCGACGTATATCTGCCAGCCCCCTAAATGTTGCATTCTATGGAACTTTAAAGTAGTGCTGGAGAGGAATTTTGGACAAGTAGAAGTCTGGACAAAAGAAGAGATCACAGTTGATCACGAAGGAAATTTTTCCTCGCTTGGACTTTAGCTTTTTGAACAAGTCTGTGACACTAAGAACCGGAATTCAAATTTCTCACAGAATTTAGTGGCAGGGTTTAGAAAATCTGGGATCATACCATTAAATCCTGATGAAGTTGTAAGCAGGCTGCCAGACTCCACATCACATGACTTACTGGTAATATCCCCTAAAGTGCCTGACTGTGTGAAAGAAATGCTGCAGCGCATGAGACATTAGAAAATGTCAACAGAAGAATCAAGCGCATAAGAGTGAATGTTCCTGCTGCGGTGGGAATTACCTTTGAGGACTATAAGTCACCATCGAAAGTTCTAGAAACTCCAAAAACCTCGTGGAAATAAAAGAGGAATCAATCTGGATCCAGTGATGGCAGCTTGGAAGCCAGTTCTCATGTTTCATACATGAAATCCTCTGCAAGTGACTGGGATGAAGAGCTAAATGACGATGATGATGATGATGATGATGATGATGATGATGATGATGATGGTAAAAAAAACTGCGCGTTACTTATGGACGCTCTTTAAATACTGTGGTTCTCAGCGCCAAGATGGTGAGAGAAACTCTCACCCAACTGATCAGGAAATTTGTGAAGAGCCAGCGTTGGAACACCGGCAGTTAAAAGAATGTTGCTTTGTAATTGTTAGGGTTCCTACAATGGAAAAAGACAAATTCAGACATTACATTGCCAAGATTGAAAATATTTCTTCTGAGAAAAAGTGTGTGGTGTGAGGTATTTGAGAAAAATGAAAAGCAAGTTTGTTTGGCCTGGGGTAGCAGATGCGGATACTATAGACCAAAGCCAAATTGATCTTCTCAAAAACCTGATATACTGAAGGAAGGCTTCCTTGTTTAAAAAGAATGAGATTGAAGATATTGATTTGTATTGATTTGCATTTTTGTCCCTTGTTCCAGTAAATTTCACATAAAATATATTTGTTCATTTGTAAACCATTTAGGAAGCAGGAAGTACTTACAATGTGTTTTTAATTAATTTCTTTTTTCAGTATTCAAATACAATAATGGTGAAGGTATGATTGTCTATTGCTATTCGTCATTTTTTTTTTTTTTTTTTTTTTTTTGCGATTAAAGTGTGCTAATTAAAGTTAAAGTTTCAACACAATGCTGTATTTTGTAGAGCTAAATGACACGGTCAAAGTATCCCCAAACTTGGGCTAACTATGATCGATTTTGTTTTGGCTACACCTATAAAAATAGTAGTAACTGATGATCATTCCCTATGCAGTTCCATTACAATCATTGTGGCCTCCTAATCACAATAAAAGAAAGTTAAGTTACAACAAATACTCTGTTTTTCCAGTTACGATTCACTTTAAAACTGTTCAAAGTATTCCCGTCTTGCAGTACCATATCTGATAGTTTTTGTTACATATAATAAAATCATGAAGTCCTGGCTTCCCAGGTATACTTGCGATTATATCTATGTTGGTACGTCATAACTTTAACTTAATTATGTATTTCAAAATGTTCTTTGGCCATTTCTATTTAATTTAACTTCTCCTTGCCCTATGCATTGGTATATTTTCCTATTTCCTATCTTAGCATTGAGATTTTCCATATTTAAAAGCATATGCGACATATTTACTTGATTGATAATTTTTTGTAGTTTAGAGTAAACGTATCGTTTTCTTCTTCTTCTTTTTCTTTTTCGCCTTCTCCTGGGGCGTAAACTCCTATTATCGTTATCTATCCTCGTGAGAGTTTGAGTCTCCCTTAATTCTTTCATTGGAGAAATTGTAACTATCTATTGATGACTTAAATCTCATGTGCATTTAGCATCATATCACATCATCCTGTGATTTATTCCTAAAACTGTGTATACCTTTGGGTTTCTTTTAATCCTTTTAATTTCATCTTTTTTTTAAAAATTGCTGTCCATGCAATTCCTTTATTTTCCAGAATGTCATCAAGCTGATTCCTTTTGTGTGTAATTCCTTACACATTCCAAGTTGAGAATTGTAAAATATTTTCTTTTCATAATTTGTATTTTTATTCTCGCAAGTGTCGTTGTCAGGTTGATCGGTCTAGTTCATCTAAGGCTTGATATGAGACCTGGAATCAATTAAAAACGTACTGGCTCAGAGAGCTAAGGTTGTGCAGTTCCCAGGCATGTCCTCTATTTTAGTATATAATAGTTTTACCGCCAATACTCGGTCCGCATAGCTTGTTTGTGAAAGCACGCTGCACCACGAGCTGTATGAGGCTGATATTTGCATAGGACAGATGATAGAAAATGCAGTTCACTATCCCTTGGAACCCGTTAAAGTTAGTTAAAGAGTTTAATTTCAGATTCACGCTATAAGCTTTTAATATTAGTTTTCGAAGAGCAGATATTTAACTATCCAAGTGTATAGCGCCTTCCAGTGTACTCAGTGTAAAGTGTACTTCATTGCTGTTTTAATGTATAGTTTACCGTTTGTGTGAGTATAATGAATAACTGATTAATCTCCTAGGTATCACGCGTTTAATTTATAGCCGGACCATAGAACATGTATATGCATAGTTTCCGTTCACTACACTCTTTCCACAGTTAATTTGCAATGAATTACCCAATCAGGGCTACGTATAAATTCTGAGTCAGTTGCTGCCTTCAGTTCGAGCTGTAAAGATTAGAGGTTCTTCATCGTGCATCTCAACACCGAAGTTTATTCAAGACATCTCTATTGTGTGTGAATTACATTGGATTATTCTACTTATTCCATTGAAATGCCTACCAACGATAGGCTTGTACAGACACATACAGACGAATCTGTAGTTAGACGTGTAGACAATTTCAGGATAAACTTGAAGTTATTCGAGTTTAGGTAGAGGTATTGTTAGATGTCAGGATAACACTTTTAGAACAACGGGATCATTAAACACTACTTCTAAGAAGAGGAAAATAGAGGCAAAAATTGGCCAGGTTGGTGCATCATTTAAACGCTGTCCAAAAGAGTGTATAGTGTGTATTTAAAAACCTCTGTTTATAGAAGTGCTAAACTTTAAAGATCTGAAACCCTCAGAGTGACTATTACCCTAATGACGACGAAGAATGCTCGGAATGCCTCAATGCAGGTGTGCATTACTTTTAGACACGACTTATAAAAAAGGTTAATACTCATTATAATGTACGTTGCTACTACATAAGAGAAGTGAGTAATTCCACAGAAACGTCATATCATGGGGTAACATTGTATTTCAATATATTAGGTAAGGGTATGTAATTCATCATACTCTGATACATCTTCTTCAATAATAAAATAGCAAAGAATAGGGTAATTTAATGCTAAAACACTTGGTGAATGCAAAAGTCAACAAACACATACAAAAATGCATCATAGTTTCTATTTTCCTCATGGACATTTTAAAATATGCACACACCCACACGCAGGCATACACACACATCAGGCATCAAGTCTTGCTTGATTCACAGTATACTAAACGCTTCCAAATATTTTTATGACTTCTTTTGTACTTGCCGTATATCAGTGTCAATCTGTTGTGCTGATCATGGATAAAGTATCACAGGCTGTAAAATAAATTATGGATTAAAATTTCCTTCTGGGTCCTGCATTAAGATCACATTATTAACAAACAGGTATCTGAAGATTTTGTGCTAAAGTCAGAGGATTTACGCTAATAGTGCTGTAACAGATTGGCAATCCACGCTCTTGCTACTTCGTTTTGTTCTCAGTTGATAAACTTACCTTGGAAACTTCAGCTTTAGAGGATAGCTAACATCAAGAAAGACACCATGAATAATATGGACAGCATCCAAGAGAACAAGGTTGCTATGGGAAACGCACATGAAGAAAATACAGCCAAAAAAAGTAGTGTTGCAGATAGACTTTTCCGAAAACCATACACGCAAGCAACTAAATGAGCTTGAGGCTGCCCATTGGAACTACGTTTGGGTTTCCGCTTTTTCCAGTCGTATTTTCTCTACTCGTACTATGCGTATAGTAGGTAGAGAAGATATTGTGCTTCACCTAAAAGTTCAATGTCGAGATTTCACCGAATATATGTTTTGAGGTCCCTGAGTTCAAAAAGTTATTTTTATATAAAAAAACCGTGTGTGTAAGTGTATTTGGGCAGCATAGTTCAAAACCAAAAATACCGTTAAACCTGGTAATTAAGTTAAGTAATTTCCAAGGAGGCGACACGAAGAGTTTCAAGAAAATTCCTTCACCCCAAACTACCCTTTACATGGAATTTATTTTTTAAATTTGGTATTTCTCAAAAATGGCTCTATCGATTTTGAGTAAAATACCTTATATTAAAGATATTTACATGACAAATAAAATGTGTATGCTGAAATTTCTGGGAATAGTCTCTAAAGACCCCTTCATTCTGAATGAATTTTGTACAACTAGTTAACCGTAAGAGACACACAAATAGTAAGTACACAACAATTGTAGATCTAGCTAAAACACAGTTTATGCCAGATAATTTTTTTGTAGACCTAAGCGTTTCCGAAATATTCCCTGTTATTGTAAGATTTTTCTCAAACGGGAGGTCATATTTCGTTTCATCTCTCTTTTCTTTCACTCCTGGCCTTGCAAAGCGAACCGAATATCAATTGTTTATACAGCAACCGGCTTGATAGAAGCTTGACTATCACTTTAGGCTAGTGTACCACACTATTTCCCTGATAGAAGGAACTAATACAACCATTTCTGTTAATGTTTATCTCCGCTACCAATATGTAGACATAGGAATCAACTTTTGTAACAGCACTTTGTAGAGAAATTATGTGAATGGATCACATCAGACTTCAACTGCTCTTCCTTGGTTTATAAAAGAGTGTGGTGGAGAGATGCAGGGGACGTTTGTTGCTCTGGAGTTCGACTACCTTGCACATCATAAATTTTCCGTTGGCATTCGCCTAATAAGTGTATTTTCTCAAATATTAGAGATTCTACGCTACCTCGAAGTCATCAAAAAGCTTTCTGATGCAGCTGCAGACACTTAAAGCCACGCAACACTGTTTTCCAGCGCTTATTTGGAATGCAAATTGAGTGAAACTTCTTTTAAGGAGCTGCGGATGCAATTGGAGGGCAGATAAAAATGACGGCATGTATGACTGTTATATGTATAAGTACAATGTAAATGTAGAGGAATCTATTCATGCAGTATGTAATAAAACTAAAATCATATTAGTGTCAGGAGATGCATCAAATTCAATATCTAGAAAGTCTGAATATTCATAACTTCAGTATCATTGATGTCCAATTTTTTTAATTGTTAATGTGGGTTTAATACTTTCATAAATTAAATAAAGAATTCGGATAGATGTGGTGAAGAAGTAAAAACACATCTTGAGCTTATATTCTCCTATTCCATCTATTCATAGAGTTCATTGTGTGAATGGGATAGATGACTAAATCATCGAGTTTGCGTCCATCTCTCAGGCGAGCGTTAGTCAGAATATTTCCGCGGTTTAGTATCGAAGCAGATCTTTATGCAACGCTGTCTGCTGCATTTAGTTATCCTGCAGTATAAATGTCATTCCTCCTGTGACATAATAAACAACATGTTTCAATTATTCAGTGTGTTTATCTCCAGTTATCTGAAGCAGTTGATTTGGAGACCTGTGCATGTACATGATTCCAAGGATATGTTCTACATGAATTTAATGGTGTGTAGTCAAAATATGTAAGTTTGTTAAAAAGAAAAACTAGCATTTCATATTCATTTCTCTCTCCCTCTCTCTCTCTCTCTCTCTCTCTCTCTCTCTTCCTTTCTATTTTTGTCTTATTATCTCTGTGTTGTTGTCTTTGACGTAAACGTACCATATAAAGAAGCTTTAATGAATACTTCATATTATAAGCAAATCCATACCGCAAACTGCAACTGTCTGAAACTCCACTTTGCTAAAATAAGTGTTAATTGTAAACTTGAATAATAGCATATAAAATAAATACGTAATAATATAGTAAATTTACTTCTTTATACTGGCAGTTCTTTTTAACAACTACAGAGTGCTTTATTCTGTTGCAAAATAATATGAAAAATTACACAAATGTCAAACTGTTACGAAGAGATGCCATTCCGTCAAGGAGCACATTTTGGATCCTAACTTCTTCAATAACTGCAATATTTTTATTTGCTTCTAATAAAGCTTATATCTTCAATATAAACGGACTGAAAACTTATTTTTGGGTGAAACTTTGAGAGAAATTTAGAATCGCCTTATTTGGCCTATAAAGAGAATTGGTAAAAATATAAGTCTGTTACGAAATATTTATTCATTAATATTTCACATAAATTTGGTCTTAAACAACATTTGTTGTAATCATTTTAATCCTGTGTATTTTTTGTATCGAATGATGTGGTCAAAACTTTTATTTCTAATCCCGTATCAGCGTGATACTTGGTTTATGCACAAACAAAACAAACAAAAAAAAAAAAAAAAAAGTATCGCAAATATCATTCTCTTACGTCTGAAATTGCTCAAGTAACGCGGGAGTTTTAGAAGGGAATACCCTCCAATGTAATGAGCAACACGTACTCGCGGGATCCACGGACTGGCAACGTAAGGAACGCAATGCTTATGAATACCATAATGTTGCTGTATGGCTTAATGTATTGGTAATTATTTCTCTACTAAGTGTGATTGTATCATGTGATGCTAGGTCGCCATAACCTAGAAGTTCTGCCACCTAAAATACTTTGTTAATAAAAAATGATGTACGCAGAGAGTTATGCAACCACAAATACAGGAAATGTACAACAGTAGAACATCTGACAAACCTGGTAGTAGTATTAACAGTAATATTGCATTTGATTTCTCTTAGTTTGCCTTCTTGGTCAATGAAGGTTAATGTTTGTTAAAAGCTAATAATAATGTATACTGGACTCCTTTTAATTCGAGTTTATAGGGGAATTATATATATCGAATTATCTAAACTTCAAATTAACAGGTATGCACTTTAATATAAAAAGTATACATTCAAATAAACTCATTTCATGCCCATAAATAACTTGCAGTGCAACTTACCCTTTAATCTTCGTATTCTATCCATGAAGTGCACTGTGTGCACATAGTGTGATAGAATGCTTCAAGTAATTCAGCAGAAAACATTCACAAAAACTATCAGTAGAAAATAATACAATGTACACATACAAATTCTACAAATGGTCATTAAACAGACAAGTTCTCACTTAAAGAAATGTGAGATTTTAATTTGTTTTCTTGTGTTTAGCTTTTAGTTGACAAACAAACTCTTCAATATAATTTTTAGATTGCAACAAGTTGTCATTTACATTTGTTTGAGTGTTAGGTATGCACTGACATTGTTGCGGTGGCTTGACGTTAGGCATCGCCTAGCTATCAAATTTATCTTTCCATTGTTGATGTTATGTGATGTTCTTGCAAATTGCATGTAGCCATTAACAGACAATAAAGGGCAAGGGATGTGTGCCTTCCAAAATACCTTTAGACAGAGCAGGCAAAGAAAAGAACAGAGCCCAACCGGGCGAGTTAACCCTTTATTGCATTATTTTGCTATATATGCCGTTGTTCCTCTAATTCGCAAACCGGTAATTATATCCCTTTCGCCGGCACAAGCAACTAACGCGGATTGAATAGCCGCGATCGTTACTGTGATAAGAAGTGGACTGGCCATCTGCACAAACGTCGCGAATTCGAGTCACAGCGACTGCTTATAAATAGGCCTGTGGTATAGGAAGGGAGGGTCCAAGTAAAATAACCGTTTGTGACGGCACACTTGGATGTTGACACGGTTACATTTGACTGTAGTTGCATGTATTTTTCTCTTTTTTATCTAAACAATCAAAAACACTGTAATTTTATTGCAAAAAATGCTAATCTTTTTACGATATAACCAGTCTGATTTTACTGCTGAAGGTTAGTGTAATACAAAATTAGAAAAAAGTCCACTAAACATACTAAAAGCTTTGATTAGTCATTTTTGTTGCATTAATGCAACACCATGCAATAAAGAGTTAAATTTCATAGGCCGTAAGGGTACGGAAAATCGAAAATGAATTCTTGGAACTTTTAAGGGATACTGGAAGTAAAATTTGAAATCTTCATATTTCTGTATAGTTTTTTCTGCAAGTTTTAATGTGATTGCTTAATTGTTATATTAATGTGAATACCAAATTTCATCCAAATTGAATAAACACATTACAAAATATAAATTATTTCATAAGTTGTCTCTAAACGTCCCACGCGCCTCAAAACTGAAAAAAAAAATCGTTGACATTTTCTGAGTTTGAACTTTGAAGCTCACACAAAAACTTTAAACGGGGATATTTCAGTAACTTTGATTACTGAGTTATTATCATTTTTCAAAGTTTTAGAGGCTTACATCTCTGAAACTAATAATATTTTCATACATTTTTTTTTCTAAAATTACTATTGGTGTTAGGATAATTGTCCTTTGTAATATTAAACAGATACTTGTACATAATCTGGGATATTTTATTTGTATTTAAACAAAAACTCAGGTGCCTGAAATATTTTGAAGATGTGAAAATGTGGTTTCGAGAAAAACTGTGTTTAATTTTTATAGTGTTTATCGCCCGCTTTTACTACTATGGCACCGCAGGCGAAGTGCTTCGAAATAGTATTAAAGAAAATAGATGTACTTTACGATCTTTGAATGGCTCTAGGTCCGAAGACACGGGAGCACAGCTAAATGTTGATTATCGGCACCCAAAGGTTCCAACAACTAGCTGTAATAAAAAAGCAATTTTAGATTTTTTGACCAATTGTAGTCAACATTTTACTCCCGGTGTTCCTTAACAGAGCTCAACAACTTAGATGTAAAGAAGCTCATTTCCACTTTTCTAGAATTCAGAATAAGTTTCATTAAGAATAAAATAAACTATGACTTCAAATTCTCAAAATGTTGGCTAAAAAATTCGAATTAAATGTGAGTTTTAACGTTATTTTGAACTGCAATTTCAAAGGGGGTTGTACTTTTATTCGAATTAGCCAAAAATTCGTAGTATCCGATCCTTATGTATATGTAACATACCGAAGGTGTCGTGGACCAATTTCCTTTCCTCAGCTATGGGGATATTTCGTGCGATCCTTGATTTACTGTTGTCACAGAGACAGGAAACTGGTTTAGCATTCTGACAGGGACAGCGACAACTGGTACGAATTGTACGTCACCATGCAATATAATCGATATTTCCTCCACTCTCCATCACACAATCTTTATCTCCGATTTATAACAATTTAAGAACTACTAATTTCTTTACAACATTTTTCTTAGCTTTGCGAGAGATGTCTTTATTGCGTAATTATCAAAACTGAAAAGGTGATATTTAATTGGTGCAAATATGGTATGTACCTATATACGAGTACGAGTGATATTCAGCACTGCTAGGTTCCTTGGTAGGCTAAATAAGACTAAGAGACACAGTTTCACAAAAAACAACAAATTTTAGTTTTATATTAGCTCTTCATCCGCTCGCCTCCCACCTAGGCGGCCCAATCCCAAGCGCCCGCATGTGGGATTTGTGGTCGACGAAACGGCGTCTGGGCGGGTTTTCTCTGGGTCCTTAGGTTCCCCCCGCCACTTATTCCAACAATTGCTCCATCATCACCTTGCCTATCATCCATCTCGCTTGCATTTCATATCATCATCCACTTCCTCACGCTAATGCCTGGCTAAGGGCCTACCACTTGTTCCAGGTTCTCCATTCTGTGGTTAGATGTCGTTGGCTCCCCGATAGGCTTCTGACCCCTAGGCACCAGCTTTTAAGTACTAGGGGGGTGTCAGTCCTACATAAGGGGAGGGTAAGCCGACTAAAAAAAAGAAAAAAGAAAAGAATAATAGCACAGATGACAGAAGTGCGAATTCAAGCTGAAGCGGCAGAATGAATATAGTTCACATTTAAATTTACATTAGCCAAAGAAAATAGTAGCATCTAAATTTACATTCCAGATAACGTCATGTATTAATGTTTAGAAAAATATCAAAATACTTGACTATAAATCTTCTAAAATTTGCATATTATGGGTAGATACACATCCATATTAGTTACAAATGAAATCTGGGGAAGAACTGGTATCACCAATCGGAACAGAATATCCATTCTTCAAAAATGAGCTTAAGAATGATATACAATATAGATAGAATAGTATAATACAAAAGTAGTTTTATATACACAAAATATTCCAACGGTGATCTCTCTATATGTGTTTAAACTCACTTTATTTGTTCTAGATGATAGATATGGCTTAACTCTAAATAGTGACTATCACAGGTATAATATAAAAAATCAGGTTAACTTCTTCAGAGTATCTAGTACAAAGAAAGCCACTGAAAAGAAGCTCATTTTATTTGGTTGGATGCTGTACAATAAACTTCCACCATGATCAAAAACAAATTAAAAATAAATCAGTTGAAACCAGCGCTGAAAAAGTACTTGCCTGAGAAATGTTTATTTAGAATGGATGAATTATAAAATTAGTTTTAAATTTTATTTTGTCTATATATGTAACTGAATATTTGTACACATGTAAAAATTACTTTTTGAAATTTATTTTGTGCATATAATGTACCCATTTTTAAAATGTGTTTTGTACATATAATGTACCTTGAATCTTTGTATTCTTTTTAAATGTATTTTGTATGAAAATATAGATCTCGCTTGCATATCATATCATCTACTTCCTCAAGCTCATGCCTAGCTAAGGACCGACCACTCGTTCTAGGTTCTCCCTTCTGTGGTTAAGTGTCGTTAGCTCCCCGACAAGCTTCTGGCCCCTATGCACACGCTTGTAAGTGCTAGGGGGGTTTCAGTCCTACATAAGGGGAGGGTAAGCCGAATATAAAAAATATATGTAAATATAGTGTATTTGAAACTTTGTATTTCTTTAAAATGTATAGAACTTGACGAAGTCTTAAACATTGTACAACAGTGAATAAAACTATTATAACATTATAATCATAACGTACGTCTAATTTGTCTGCACATCCTTTTTTTTTTTTTTTTTTTTTTGTTAGTGTTTAACACCCGCTTTAACTACTTATGGCCGTCTAGGTGAGAGTCGAGTGGTCTAACTACTCGGCCACGGCGCGGCCGTGTACATCCTTCCTGAACTGCCTAATGCTACAGCAAGAAAATGAGTTTGCTAGCTTGAATTGGCAAACTTTTATATGAAGCAGTAACGGTGAATATAACTCTAGTTATGGAATGAGCATCTGGAATATGTTTATTTTATCCATGACAAAAATCCAGGTACTACGACTTCAATTGTTCAAAGGTGACTTCTGCATGCCTGACTTATGTATGAAATTCGGTGTTTTTCACCTGATAACTCACTTTTAGTTAGATGTTCATGTGCATACACTATGTGGCATTATTTTAAAAATCCAATGTGTTACATTCACATAACTTTCTACTAGCTAACTTATGAAATCATATTTTTCTCTGTTAATTTTAATCATCATAAACCCTTGTAGTAATAGTTACATTAATATTTAACTGTAGACACAAAGGGAATAGCGATAATCAAAAGTTTAAGGACTGGAATCTATATACTGGCCTTAAAATTCCATATTCCTTTCATACAATCGTGAGAAACACCTTAAAATCGAGAGGCTTCAAAAGGAATGATAAAAGAATTGATCAGTTCACAGTGTTAATAACGGATATCGAAACTGCTCATGCCAGATAAAAGTTATTTGGAAAAAAAACTGTTTGTTTTAAAGAGATGAAAACCATTTTGTAGTGCGTTTTTTCCTAGCGCTTAGCGTACGCCAATTATATAAAATTCCTTCCGAATAAAGAGGACCTCAAAGCTATTCCCAGTAAATTTAAGACATACCTTACATGTTAATTTTTATATAAAACACATGGTATTTTAATAAGAATAATTGCAGGGGGCAAAATAAAGAGGGAAAAATGTTCTACGAAAAGGGTAGTTTAGGGTACAGGGATTCTCTTGAAAATCTTCGTGCCGCAACTATTTAAGTTACTGAACTTAAGTACAAAATTGTTGGGTGTTATGTAATACCTTCATTACCAACTACGCATGTGGTAGAGAAAGTAAAACTGAACTTATGAATTCTATTTTACTTCCTCTACCACACACAATGTGCGTAATGAAAGTTATTCCATTCCACCCAAAAATTCCATACCAAGATTTCGCCGGAAATACAGGTTTTGAGGACTCCAGAAAAATATTTTTGGCCCTATGTATCTGTGAACATAACTCAAAAACGAAAAGTGGCTTAAGTACCAAATTTGGTGTTTAAGTTCAGTACCTTGCAAGGAAACAAAGATTTTCAGTAAAGTCCCCCACCCTAACTACCCAATTGTATATATTGAGTTTTCAGGAAATAGCCTTTGAAGTCCTCTTTATTCTGGATCACTTTTGCATACCTGGTAAACCGAAAGATAAAGACAAAAAGTGTAGTTCTCGTTCAAATACGCAATTTACATCAAATGATTTTTTCCCTTTGAAGTTAACCATTTTTGAAATATTCCTTGTTTTTGATTTGATTTTCCAATACTTATATTTTTCTCAAATGAGAAGTTATCATTCGTTCTTTTTTCATCCCTGACATGCAAATAGGACAGAATTTAAGGTAATCATATGGAGACCAGCCCTTAAAATATCTTATTATTACTAGCCCTCATTCCCCTTAAACCTATACGAAAATGTGTAATAAAAACATTTCTGTAACGGTTTTTCTTAATTAGTATGAAGTAGATAGTGGAATAATTTGTAAGAATAACCTGTTGTAGAATACGTAGAGAAAGTCATGTGAATATAACAAATCAGATGTGTTTTCCTACTTTCTTCAAGAATACCTTAAATTTTATTTCCAGCCAAACCTCTATATACAATATTTTAGCTGAAATACAGTGCCTGGTACGCCTGCCATTGATTAGCTAGTAAAGTAGAAACATTCTGGTTAATTATTTACTTTAAAATCTTGCATTATGTTTAATGTCAAATTATTTGAATACAAAAAATATTGCGATTAAACGAAGTTTATTAATGACTGACTGCAATGGTTTCATGGAGCGTGGCGATTTCGGACAGTTGCTGCGGATGCTTTCTCTAAGGAATTTCTTGATAGTGTTTAACGCTCGCTTTTACTACCATGGCACCGCAGGCGATGACACTGATGATATATGGAATGAAGATAGAGTACCGGTGGCATGGGATGGTGGGGGAAGCCGGAGAACCCGGGGAAAACCCGCCCCTGCGCCGCTTTGTCCACCACAAATCTCACATGCAGTCGCTTGGGATCGAACTCGGGCCGTCTAGATTTCTCCAAGGAAGGGACATTCCTCATGGACATTTAATAGCTGTCTGGTTGGACGGGCCGTTAATCGTCCTTTCTAGGGAGCTCCAGTAGTGGAGCGGATCTGGAATTAGAAAATGTTAGGGACTTTCGCGCGTCTCTCTGGTATCACATTAGATCTCTCGTAGACCGCAGTGTGCGAGATGTCCTCCGTAACACACCAGACTGTTCCAACACTGTCGGCGTACTCTGCACGCAGCAACGCTTCTCGGAGCTCGGCTGGAAGGGAGCGTGAAAATCGATACGTCACTGGGCGAAGGCCATGACACAAGATCTCCTGTCATTTCTTTCCAACACTTTATTTAGCCGCGACGACAGCTTTCCCCCAATTCCGAGTTATAATGTAGGCAGACTGCTGCGAGTCGTGAGATCCTTGCTACGCTCTGGCACGCTCCCAAGCTATATCTTTAGTTTACCAAGTAAATATTTGCAGTTTTAGCTAAGTGCTTTTAAACTGTCACTCTTCTAAAGACCATGTCCTATTTTGTTACCTTCGCAAAGTTTAATTGCAATAGCAACAAAAATCTTTAATTTCTCCACAGTTTATCTAAGGTAAAGGAGTAATTACATTTTATCGAAAATTCGTTTTCGAGACTAAGGCAAATTCATGTTTTGAAGTTTTCTGTTTGGATACGCTCTGTGAGGGCGCGTTTGTCTGTTAACGTAAGCTAAAGAACGAAGAGCAAGCTGAAGATCTTAAATGAATTTCGTTGACTTCAAATATCCACTTATATGAAAGACTAATTTATTCATTATTTATTTTTATTAGATAAAATTAACTAATGAGTTAAATATTAGCATAACGAGTATTAGTTGTATCTTTAATTTCCTGTAAATAAGCTGTGAAGTTAAATTGTATAACGAGAAAGGTACAAAGAATTCATAAAAGTTTACAAAGGAAAAATATAGACATCAAATTAAACAATTTGTGCACCACAATGTTTTGTATTGCAAAAACTGTGTCATAAATATCCTCTTTTTGTAGAATTTCGTCCAGTATTTTGCGTTACATAGACTGTTTCCTAAATGTTCTGTGATGGTTGAATTTCTTTCAGTCTCTTAAGGCGCACTATTTAAAATTAATAAGTAGTCTTTGTTTTTGTTTTGTTTTTTTTCAATGCCCCGTGCAAAACGTCTCGTATAATCAAGGCGTGTATAATGATGACCGGATTTGTAAGCCATTTAATGTCTCTTCAAACTCATTTTTGCTCTTGTATAATTACAACGAAATATGTAATGATAAAATGTTGTTTAACTAGAAGCGTGTGCAAGATAAGGTTGGACAGTTGAATCTTATTTGAAAACTTCAAGAAAATCCCTAATACTTGAGATATCGCACTAAAAATTACTTATGGCCCCTCCCAGCGTAATGATCCTGTTACTGAACATATACATTATAGATAATGTTGAAATAAGTAGGCAAAGGCTACTTGTATTTTTTTCCAACATTTTTGCCTATGTTCAAAATGTAATTTTTAATATTAAATGACAAATCATAGGAATCTTCAAAAATGTTCATAGATAATAGGCAAAAGATACGGATTTAACTGCTGAAATCTGCAATAATGCCTAGCTATTGATCAGTTTTCGGATACAGTAAATAACAGAGGTCCACTACTACTCGTTTCGTTCTCTTCTGTTTCGCGTTTTCTTGCTTTACAGTTTGTGCCGTTCCTTCAAGTATTTCTGAGATTGCAGACGGACTACTTCCTATTTTCTTATCCGCGTCGTTATTGCAATATAGATGTGGGATCCTTCATCATGAAGTAAAGCGCCAAGGTCTCGTGCGAAGCATTGTCAGGTGTCGAAAAGAAACTCGTGCAATTATATGTCAACGTGTCTCTCCTAAAGGAAAAGGAACCTAAGCGTAGCGCTTCAAGAACTGCGCCGAAGAAACAAAAACGGATCTAGTGCGTATGAAGTTATACAGTCACATACACTCAAAACGGTTTATTAAATTTGCGCGACATTTGCACATTTGTCACGAAAAGCATTTCTATCGTAGTGATTGAGTTAAATGAAGAGGAAAAGAAAGAAAATCTACCTACGATTGTAAACCTCTGTAGCAGTAAATGCTACTACTACCTACTACATTTCGATTTATTTTAGACCAAACTTCTATTGTACACAAGAACAAAAACTATTCAAAATCTACTCCCTCAACTTTGTGTTCACGCAAAGAAAATCCTCGCCTTGTTGCTGAATTAGCCTTGGAAGGCAAGGCAGTTTATTTGCAAGAGCGATATTTTACAGTTAAAACGGTAACAACAGAATCTCATTCGAACGTCAGAGAATACAATTCTTTCGACCAACAGAAGGCAAGTACTAGTGAAGTAAGCAATAACAATCATGTATAGTACCATTGATAGCACAGCTATTAAAGTGCTCTCTGGTAGTTCGAGAGTTATCATTAGAGCCTGAATTTGTATGCACCATCAAATAGTAACATTTTGCATTCAAATATGCACAAACATTTTAAAATACGCACTATTCGTTTTGAATGTAATTTCTGGCCATTTTGAGTAAAGGCTCTTGTAACCCGATCCCATTAGAGCATGGCCATCAAGCCATAACGAACAGCATGAAAGCACAGGATCCTCCAATTTTGAATTTACTTAACCTAAGATTAAACTAAATGTCTGTGAACTAGATTTAAGCTGCTATGAGAAATTAATACATTACGGCGACCTTAAGAATTGATCTGACACTTCTGTTTATAATTTTGTAAAAATTTTCATCCCTTCTCACTATGCTGATGATGCCGAACTTGGGCTTAAGTGAAATTCTGGGTGTCACTATTCATCTCAACGAGCTATGCAAACTATGCATTGAATACTAATACTGGTTGGTTTTTATAATTTTCGAGATTGTAAGTCATGTGTGTACCGAGTTTGATTGAAATTGCTCCAAGCGTTCCAGAGCTATACTGGAATATAACTCGCGTTTTCTTGTTTTACAGTTTGTGCCGTTCCTTCAAGTATTTCTGAAGTAGCAGACGGGCTACTTCCTATTTTCTTCTCCGCGTCGTTATTGCAATATAAATGTGGGATCTTTAACTATGACGTAAAGCGCTAAGATCTCGTGCGAAGCATTGTCAGGTGCCATGTTACATGTTGACCGCAGAGACTTTATTAAATGCCAGTAATTACTGATTAACTTAATGGGTAATTATAGGGATAAGGTGTTTTTGGAGGGCACTCAGCACTGATCCAGAGAGGATATTGTATTTACGCCCCTAGACGGGGGCTCCCATGAGGGTAAGAGGAGTCACTGGGCGGCTGGAACCAGGAATGATGGCACGGAAATGAGAACGTCCCTAGTTTCCAGACTGAGACGCCTAGGCAGTCAGACAGGCAGATCGGGGATCCCCGTCCCATCTTGAGAGTCCAACGCCTATCCAAAACGGGCGATCCGGACATTATAGCGACAGGTGGAAAGCCGAGGGACGGAGAAATATTAATGGAGAGCATCCTTTTTCCCTGCCACGCTACACCAAAACACAATCGCCTACACTTTTTGCGCTTAATCAGATTAAATGGGGTGAAGGACGAATGAAATTGTTAATGGAAGAATATGGGGAAACAGGAATTCGGAGGACCATGGGGAACCGCCGAAAAAAACCTGGGCTAGAATGGGCGATCACAGGGAATCGAACCAGGGACCTCCCGAATGCGAGTCATCCGCGTTACCACGCCCCATCTCATTTGCTACGAGAAAAATGGTAGTTCAAAACCACATACAAGAGTAAAAATGTTTGCATTTTTTCATTTAAATTGTTTCAGATATTCATTTTCTCAAACTAACATCCAGTTGGTATATAAGTGCATATCCTAGTTATAACTACTAACTTTACTTACGATTACCGGGTGTAAGGAGTTCTATGTTGTACGGAACTACTGTATTAACCTACAGAAAGTTTGCCCCTAATTGTCATCATACAGTAAACTCATTATTTTCCATTTAAGTAAAAGAATAAAGCTTTTTTAAAATCTTTTTTTTTTTCAAGTAATTCGCAAAAGAATACCACGGCATATGCTGTAAAACAGAGGTGTCAAAAATCTTTTGAGCCGACTGTAGACAACTAGTTTTATGCTTCACACTGTAAAATTTGAATTGGGAATGCTTTGATACTTGCGGTGAATACACAAAATGCACATACCGCAACCCCGTGATAAACAAAACATGTATTTAGAGACGAAAAACTGGATGTGTTACACTCAAATTACTTTCTGTAGCCATTATCGTCTAATTTTATAGAAACTCCACACAATATTATTGCTTAAGCTTGTTTTTCTTTCTATTTCATTTTAATCGAGATAAATCTTTGCAGAATAACTACAACTACACACATTTAGTTAACTGTAAATATTGGCCTTAAAATGGCATACTCTCGTGCAATCGCGAGAAAAAAAATGAAAATCCGCAGGGTCTTAATAGAGTGATAAAAGTGTTGATCACTTCGAACCATTGATAACGGATATATCGGAAATGCTTACACCACAAAAGAGTTATATTTCAAATTAATTCTGTTTTTTAAAGAGATCTGCATTTATTGTGTAGCACATTTTCGACTATCACTTAAAGTATACCAGTTATACAATGTTATACAAAATGTCTTCCGAGTGAAGAGAACTTCAGAGGCTATTTACAGAAAATTCAAGATATATAATTTACTTGGCATGAAAGCATCTTTAATATATGATACTTCAATCAAATATATGGAGCCGTTTTGAGAAAATAAAAATATTGGTATTTATCGGACTTCTCGTTTTTGGGTTATGCTGTTCACGCACATACGGACAGAGAGAGAGACAGAGAGAGTGAGAGAGAAAGAGACAGACAGACAGAAATACACATTTGGGTCTTTTAAAACAAATCTGATGTTTTCCATTCACATGACTTTCTCTACCTGTTATGCAAACAACTATTCTTACAAAAGATTATTCTTTTATCTGCATCATAGTATTCGAAATAAACATTAATACGTTCTAGCTTCTAAGCACAAGGGAAATAAGGGAGTACACTAGACTAAAACGATATAATCAAGTCTTCTAAAACCTGGTTGGTATGTGAACAATTGAAGTTCGGTTGATTGAAATGAAACAAGACCCTGTTTGAGAAATTAAAATTGAAGCCAATAATAAGAAATATCTTGGAAACAACTTTAGGACAAAATGCATGTCAAATTGTTTGTTTTAATAAGATCTTTAATTTTTTGTGTGGTAAGTTTTTGTGTATTTCTTACAGTTTACTGGTTATGTAAAGTTCAGCAAGATTCAGCTTCAGAAGCTATCCCCAAAAATTCAAAATGTAAATTTTATTTGCGGTGTAAATGTCTTTAAAGTACGGCATTTTAATCAAAATTGTTACAACCATTTTTTCAGAAAAACAAAGTATTCAAAACATTTTCCATGTAAAGGGTAGTTTGTGATGGGGGGATTTTCTTGAAAATCTTCGTATCGTATCCTTGGAAGCTACTGATTTTAATCCAGTCTATTAGTTATCGAGCTATTCTGTACATAGACACACACACACACATACACAGGACCCTTTTTCAACATTTTCTTTTTTTTGGGTTCAGGTGACCTCAAAGCATATATTTCTGTCGACATCTCGACATCAAAGTTTTGGTGGAATACAATAGCTTCTCCACACACTAATATGCATAGTACGTGTAAAAAAGGAAAAATGCTCTTTTGGAGTCAAGGCCCTAAAGGGTCATTTCCGGTGAAATCTCGGTATCGAATTTTTGGTTGAATTACAATACCTTATTACCTACTATGCTCGTAGCGGAAAAGTAATAATGCGGTGCATAAAAATTCTAAATGTCTCCTTTAATCACATGTGCCTGAATTACACGTCTGGTCATCACCACCGCCACTACTACTACCAGTAGCGAGAAACCTTTTAAGTGTGAACAATAAAATTACAGGTACAAAACCAAGCCTGCGTCACAGTAACGTCTCGGAAAGTTCCTTCAACGTCGTTTAAAAAAATCTAAAACAACGTATAATTTCATTACACTATGCGGTAACTGACTTCGAAAGTAAGTAGAAATTAATTACTTGGGGTAGGTGCAAACATTACAAAGTATTCAACATTACGTTATTTCAAGGTTTACCTCGCTAGAAATCTATATTATTTAATTACAAATATATTCAAATATATGCCAAAAATAACCATAAATTTAAAAACAATGTAGCTATGCAATAAAGCTGTCTTTTCTACTTTTCAACTAAAGCAAGGCGAGCTCCTGCTGTGACCTATGGCTTTTTGTGTGATTTCACCGGGATCGGTCGGTTGCTGGGGTGGTATCTCATGTACCAGGATTTCTACTATTTCCCCTTCACTCCGTTTCCTTCATATGTTTCAGGTGTGTTTCTAGGCTTATAGTATATGTCAGTGCCGAACAGATGGCGCGGATGCATTCTAAGGAAATACTATTCCCCGTGGAGACTAGAGGGCTGCCTGGTGACGAATCGTTGATCGTAATCTCTCGGCAACTCCAACAGTGGGACGGGTCATGGGGCCTGGAAAAGTTAGAGAATTCCGCACGTCTCTGTGGCCTCTTTTCCTGCGGCCTGGGCTTCTGTAGTTCATCCCTTCCTCCAGGGAGATATTAGCTAAAGTAGATTTGTGTAGGTCACAGAGCGCGAGGTGTCCCCTTCCAATGTCTAACCTATACTTGAGATAACGTCTACACTTAGAAACCTTTGAAT
This sequence comes from Hymenopus coronatus, assembly GCA_030762935.1. Classification (NCBI taxonomy): domain Eukaryota; kingdom Metazoa; phylum Arthropoda; class Insecta; order Mantodea; family Hymenopodidae; genus Hymenopus; species Hymenopus coronatus. Next base: position 99,257,012 of record CM060900.1, on the reverse strand, counting down.
AGCATAGTTGCATACTATTAGCAAATTAAAACACAATGCACTTATGTTTTCCCTTAGACATTAATATGTCTTCCCTCGACACTAGAGATGTGAATGATTACATCGTGTTATAAGGTATTGTACCACCGAATCAAAAATGATGGGGAAAAATCTTGTAAATTATAGTTTAGGAATTCGTATTTGCTCTAAAATTTATAACGCATTTATCCGTTAAGAAATTAAAGGACACTGGAAGACAATCGGTCCAAAAATTGATTTTTTTTATAACAAATGGTTTTGGAACTTTTGAGCACCCATAGAGAATTAATATTTAGCTTTCCATCTTTGCTTCGGGCTTTACAGCCATTTAAAGATCGTAAAATGCACCTGTTTCCTAGCATATTATTTTACAAAACAGTTTTTCACACCTTTAAAATGTTTCAGCTATCTCAATTTTAGTTAAATACAGCTAACATTTTTCATAATGTGCAGAATTGTCTACTGCAATATTACAGGCGACAAAATTATTCTAACACCAATAGTAACAACATTTTTTTTTTTTTTTTTTTTAAATTATCATAATTCAGTAATCAAAGTCATTGAAATATCGACGCCAAAGTTTTTGTGTGTGGTTAAAAGCAGCAATTAAAAAAATTCCACCAATTTTCTCAAATTTTGAGGCGAGTGGAGCATTTTGATTGTGCAATGTATTTACATATTAACATTTATGAAACAATTTATATCCTACAAAGTATTTATCTAATTTTAATGAAATCTGGTATTCATATTAACATAACGGGAATGCAATCACAGTACAATTTTCTGAGAACAAAAATACACAAAACTTGAACTTTCCTTCCAGAAACATTTGCCTACCAAAAGCTTTGTTAATATAATACGAGGGATGATCAGAATTTGATTACAAATCCTGCAGTTAAACGAGTATATTTTATTTCGTACAACCATCTGATGGTGTATGCATTAGGTTATTTTTCCACATATTCTTCATATCGGTTGAGGCAATTGTCGCTTGGGAATTAATGTGTGTTCGGTTTGTGTAGGCGTGATGCAATTTGAATCGTTTTCGTGTCTTAGAATAATGGTGCCTGTGGCGTTTATGGTGCGAGAGTTCCCGATCTGATGTTTAGGTTTCAAGTCCCTGGCGATAGAAATAGTGATGTTGAGTGTAAGTAGGGCATTCTACGTCAGCTGTGTCAAGCTGCCTTGGTGGGTCGTAAGCTTAAACTAACAGGATGCGAGTGCGGTCGGCGTAAACGTATATTCCGGGAGCTTCGCGGCTGCTGCGGGAGGGCATTGGAAAGCGCTCGTGTTTGATTGAGTTTTGATGATGATAGATGTGCCTACGCCGTCACTGTTCCAGTCTGTTCGGTAAATTTTGTATACAGGAATGTTGTATGGAGCTGTTGGAGCTAGTCCAGAATCCGGTATGAGAAGGATGTCTATTTTGGTGCCGAAAGAAAATTTCAACCAGTTCAGCATTACGGCTATACCATTGGCATGCCACGTTTTGGATAGTGTTTAACGCCAGCTTTTACTACAAATGCTTCCGCAGGCAATGACACTGGTGACACATGGAATGAAGATGGAGCAACGATGGAAAGCGATGGCGGGGAAACCGGAGAACACGAAGAAACCCCGCCCCTGCGACGCTTTGTCCACCACAAATCCCACATGCTATCGCTTGGGATTGAACCCAGATCGTATAGGAGAGAGGTGAATGGTCTAACCATTCGGCCAAGGCGCGGCCTAGCATGCCACGTGTATAGCCATTTGGCTCATAGGGGTTGGACTCAGAATCACGGAAAAAGTCCAAGAAACCGGAGAAGGTTGATAGGAGGTTGTGATTCGTGTGGCATTGGATGACACGAATAAAGAGGATATTGATGTATTCATGACGGCCAAGTGTCTACGACATTCTCCGGAAAAGGGAGATTTCTGGAATTCGGCATGGCTGAGGGTAGGATAAGGAATTTGGTAGGAATTGGGATTAGGGTTGTGCTTTGCAGGTTGGTGTATTTGGGATTTGAGAAGGATTAGCATTTGTGTTGGGTGGGTAACATTGGAAGGAGTAGGAATCTGGAGGAAATTGGGATTTTTGTTAGGGTTGGGTCTCTACAAAGGAGATGCAGAAGAAAAACGGTCGGGACGACTAGTGTTTCCGCGTGGACCACCCGAACTTCCCGTGTACCCCTTCAGGTATCCTTTAGGTTGCACATGGGTGGCAGTATGCTGTGACCTGCGAGGGGGTGCGTAAATGCCATTGCTGCTGGTACCGTACTCCTACTGTACACTTCACAACATCCGCCGTAATCCAGTTCATTTGCAGCCTGTGCGCTGGACAGGGTTTCCAGCACGTCTCGTTAGCTGGTACAGCGCAAATTTTCTACCTTCAGTAAGGATTTGGTAACTCCTTGAATCCTGTGGCAGGATGCACTTACAATACACCTGGGGGGTTACGGGGCAGCCGCACTCGGGGTGTCCCAAGGGTTTTACTTGTCACAATACTGTAGCTGAATAGGAAGCCTGTACTCATCTACATGTATCCGGCAGTGAGTCAAGGTTCGCAAGGTAAGGAGAAGGGCTCGATGCTTTTGTAAAATACCTCAACCAGGAACATAGAAAGAGGATGGCACCCCAGCGTGAAGTGTCTCAGCAGCACCACCCTTGAAACTCGCACTCCGGCACGCCGGAGCTCTTGAAATAACTCTTCCTTTGCCCTTTTCAGGTAGAGGTGATTCACGGTCAAAGGAAAATACCGGTCGTTGGAGCCTCTTGTCAGTGAGTACGACACACGACGCTACTCAGGAGACTGACACCAACTTCTGTAGCACTCCTGAGAAGAGGTGTGCATCATCGCATCACGTGACACTGGTGTCGCCGTGACAGAAAACTTAGTACCGTCGCTCTGAACATCGAAATCCATTAACAGGGGATCAAGCGTAGCCAGGTTCCTGCGTATGAAATTCGACTTCTTCTGTGCTGTCGCTTGGGCATAGAAAAGGGGAGGCTGAGGTTGAGCAGGAGTTGGGATGGGTGGTTGGGTGGAGGGTGGAACGGAGGACCGACAAGGGGTTGGGGAAAGTTGCGGGAATTGTTGCAGAGGAGGGGAGGTTGGGGCTGTGGGTGCAAGGGAAGAAGGAAGAGGTGTGCGATTGGAACTGGAAGTGGAGTGTGCTGTGAAGGAGAGAGGGGGGCAGGAAGAGCAGCAGAGGAGTAGATGCATGGGCGAAAGGTGGCAGAGATGCCCAGGTGGATGAAGAGTGTTGGTGCACAGGAGTGGATTAGAAGTAGCAGAAGAAGCGGAAATAAGCTTGTCGGTGAGGCAAAGATCAGTGATTCAGAAGACTTGAAGGATTATAAGTTATGGATCAGGTTGGGTTAATGACCTTGGAAGTATAGGAAGAGGTGGGTGAAAGGAGAAGAGGACGGGTATCGGAGGTGTGATGGAGGAGGGGGGGGGGAGATGAGAGGCATTCAGTGGCCACGCCCTAGCTAAGCGGTTAGATCACTTGTCTATCTCCAAGGGTTCTCGTGGGGTTCGCTCTCAGGCGACCGCATATGGGATTTGAGGTGGAAAAAGCGGCGCAGGGGGGGTTCTTCGGTTTCTCCGGTTTCCCCCGCGATCGCATTTTACTGGTGGCCCCTCTTCATTCCTGTAACATCAATATTATCGCCTGCGGTGACATCCTAGTAGAAGAGGACGTTAAACACTACCAAGAGGAAGAGAAGTCAGCAGAAGGGATAGCATTGTTGGATTCTGATAAAGAAGATGAAAAGTTTACGGTTTCAGGAGCGTCCGGCGGCGTCAACCACCAGGTGCCGGGCCAACTAGGCTTTCAGAAGCCGACAGGTCGGCCGGCGAGTGGTTCTTCGCCATCCCACTTCGTTATCATGAAGCGCGAACGCGGATCTCAAGACCGGAAGTATGTTTATAACCCTAACGTGGTTGGGGAGATTATGATCTACATATGAGAAAAGGGGAAAGAAGAAAAGAAGGTAGTAAAGAAGAGCCGATAAAGGGCTCTAAATAGGCCGAGTGGCTGAGCAGTTACCCCCTTCCACAGTTCAATCCGGGCTGTTAGTAACTACTTATGTCACATTTACAGCATAAGCAAGATCAACTGTTGTTACCAGACAGAGTGTTGTAATTTGGGATTTTGTTGCGACTTATTGGAAATGAAATGGCGTTTTATTTAAGAACGCTCTTTAACTGCTGCGGTTCTCAGCGTCCCATTCTATACTGGGCGTGAAATACCGCTTAATTTTGATCAGAGGCCTCTCTATCAGGCTTGAGGTTCTTTTACGTGCCGTAAATCTACGACACGGGACCCACAGCTTTACTTCCCTTCCGAAAGAAGCCATGCTAAAGATTTTTACGCCCGAAAAAATCCATCGTCCTCCGCCGGGTTTGAACCCGCGACCTTGGGTATATGAAGTCAGCATGGTAACCACGGAGGTCGATGCGACATATTGGGAACTATTGGGACCTATGCAGAACTATTTCCCCGCCGCTGTCATAACAAACCATAAAGGGAATGAAGGCAATCAGTTAGCTTGGAATATCGCCGAGAGGCGGTCTTATCTTCACTAAGCACAGTAAGCTTACTGCTTAGCCGCCTAACGTAAGGCAAAAGTGGGGCTTCTTTCGGCTTCGAAAAACTTGGGATTTTATATTTGGTAAGACTAAATCATTTTAATTGTGAAAACCACTTCTTGCTCAGGACAATCAGACGTTTACTAAATTTTAACCAGATTCTGTTTCATTCCCTATAACTTATGTGCAATGTATGAGCCGGATTCACAAACTGTAACTCAAAATGTAAAAGCTGTAAAGATTTTAATGAATGTTAAAATCAGATAGATGTATGAATTATGTAAAATAAATATGGCGGAACTCTGCCAGTAGTTTTGCAGTTTCCTAGAAATTCTCCCCAGGAGTTTTAGGAAACTTGTTATGTAAAAATTCCCCCTGGGGATTTTGTATATTAGTTTTGCCTAGGACTAATGTAAAACAAACAAATGCCAGGAGAGTGTATGCATTTTTAGAATCAAGGAGTACTTTTTTATTTAGTAGTTTGTATTACACAAATTCTCCTGGCAGAGATTGATTTTCGAGTAACATCGTGATTTCAGTACTCTTAGGTTTACTTATACTTATTTGCAGTCGTTACATGTTGTGTTTAATTTTCGCAATCTTATAAGAGTTGACTCCATTTGAACTATTGTTTCACTTTATGCGTTCTGAAATTTTGTGGGTTTGCGTGTTTATATATATATTTTTTGTATCTACAAAAAATATATATATAAATTTCCAGTTAAGTTTAGCAACGAGACTTTGCGTTCATTTTTTGGGTATTGTAAAAATTCTGATATATTATTGTGCAAAATTGTCATAGTTTTTAGAGTATATATATTTTTTTTGTTGTTGTTGATTTTACCATTTTCATAGTTGTTTTTTTTTTTTTTTTTTTTTGCTACGTAAGTTACAGACTTTGACTTTGACTTTCCTTTTGTCATACATAGCTTCTGATAGCTACCATGGCGTTTGCCAATGCCTACATTGATTCGGCTAAGTTCAGCTGTTGATGCTGAAGGAATACTCAACGTTTGAATAAACATGAGTTACTGGCTTAGTTACATACTTCTAAATTTCAATTTTCTGAATTCCAATCTCTGTGAGATGAATAAGCGAATTTAATGCCACTGTTCAGCGTCGTATTAAAGCTAGAATCTTACATCAAACTGAACGCTTACAAACTCTTCTTAATCTTTGATTGTTAACTCAGGAGCGTTCACAATACATCCGCTAGCTTGCGAGTTACCGTAAACTATTTGCTTCACTTAACACACAATATTCTCGACCGCTTCGCATTCTCTGTCTATGGATGATATTAATGTCAACGTAAATACGACAGAGGAAGTAGCCAGGCCAGCTCTTTTCCCTTTGCCATTTAAAGTCTTACAGATTTCACACCCAGCAAAAAAGCTAATAGATGCTACATTTTTGCAGGTGCATAACCGTGATCAAGGTATACATTTTTTGCAGGTTGTGTTTAAATTAGATTGCGGTGCGTATTCGCCATTATATCGCGACGAATTTGATACATTATTGTTATTATCAGTTTTATATTTTTTTCTTAAACTCCAGATTACGAATGCAATATTTCACCTCAAGCTTTTACGCTCCGAAAACTGCTACGGAGGATTTGGTTACCTTTGTAGGCCGTATTAAGTTTTATGCTTTCATTTTTCGATTACCAGCTACAAAAGCACCACTTTGTAAGCTTATTATTTCGAGTTTGTATATTTCTATAAGGACTTTTTGCACCTTTTATGAGGCTCCAACTACATTTTTGGAATTAGATAATTTGATTCTTTCGATACAAAAAACTGCTATTTCCACTCAAATTCTCCAATTGGATAATTCTTCTTTGGCAGTTGCTACTCCTACGCAACCTTCAGTTTCTACTGTACCAGTTATATCGCATGAGCCTACATCTCGCGGTCCTAATGCTAGGCAGTCAAATGCTCCAGTCGATGGTGTACATTTTGTAATCTTCCAGGTCATATTGTTTCGTATTGTTTTCGCAAATCCAGTAACTAATTCCATTCATCCCCGCCGACCCGTCTAATTAAAAAATCTCAACGGCAATCTGGGCAATCAGCTCTTAAGGGGATTTATTTTCTTTCTTCCCCTTTTGTTGCCCTATTATGTGGCAAGAAATTTACGCTCGCTTTAATTGATTCGGGAGCCTCCCTTAATTCTATTGATGCGATCTTTTGGAATTCATTTCCTCCTAAATTTAGGGCTAAACTTAAATCTCCCTCTGTTAGTTATCACACTATTTCCGAAGCAGCATTACCTACGTGAGGTCAGGTGATATTACATATCAAAATGGGATATTTTTCGCGGGATATTGGTTTTACAATAGTCGGTTGAACTGTGAAACATGTTGTGTGCGATTCCGTTTAGTGAACATCGGTTCCTTTTTCTCTGGGCCGTTAAACCCTTTTCCTATAACTGCTAATACAAAATTAAAGGATTCCCATTCTTCACTTTTACATTTATTTCCATTGTAAAACAAGCCTTATTGGAAGTAATTAATGGATTTCCGTCTGATTTTACGGATGAATTATCAGTATCCGTGACTTGACTTATACGATTTGATTGACAGATATTACGTCATTACACTCGTCTCCTTATCTTCTTCCCCCTCTAAACTATAGCTACTATGCGAAAAGAGTGATAAATTGCTATCGAATCACAAAATAGTTGTTATTCTAGTCCGTATTGTTGTGTCTAAGCCTAATGGTGATTCTTGGTTGCTTATAGATTACCGTCAATTAAACATCAACCTATCGCTAGATGCCATGCCACTTCTACAAATTCATTATGCGGCACACTATTTCTGGGATGGCAATAGTTTTACCACGTCGGATCTTAATCAGGTATATTACCAGATTCCTCTAGACCATTAGCGGTATTTTCTACATCTTGCAATGTATATCAATTTTGTAGAATCCGTTTTGGTTTGCCGGCGTGCTCTCAGGTCTCTCTCGTTTTTTGGATAAATTATTACATGAGCTTAAGTTTAAATCCGTATTTAACTACTTTGATGATTTGGTGATATATTCCCCTGATTTAGCGACCAACTTGGCACATTTGCGACAGGGTTTTTTTTTTTTTCTTTTTTTTCCCCCAACGTTTACAGAATGCGCGTATTGCTGTCAGTCCTTATAAAATCAAATATACAGCTTCCCAAATTTCATTTTTGGTCCATATTATTTCTCTATTGGGGATTTCTATTGACCCAAAACGTACCTTAGCTCTGCCTCGTTTTCCGGTTCCTAAGAATCTCAAACAGTTAGCCCCATTTCTTGGGATGATTTCCTTTTTTCCAAATTAATTTCCTATTTTGCAACATTCTCTGAATCCCTTAATGAATTGAGCCGTAACAATGAAAATGTTCTTGGAGCTCTGGTCAACAATTAGCTTTGATAAGTTAAAATCTGCAGTGCTGAATCCTCCTGTTTTGGCTATGCCCGATTTCTCCTAACAGTTTATTTGTACAGTCCGATGCTTCTAGGCTAGGGATCGCCGCCATTTTATTGCAGGGTTCGGAAAATGCAGGTCGCCCTACAGCCTGCATTTCCTGTTTGAGTTCGGTGGAGAGAAAGTATTCTGTTTATGATTTGGAGGCCCTGGCAGTCTTATTGTCCTACGATAAATTTCGTCCCTTTTTGGAATATCGACCTTTCCAATTAGAATGTGATAAACAAGGCTTTTCGTGGGCGCTATCACGTGTACACCACTCGGGGAAAATAGCACGATGGACAGTTAAATTGAGTTCTTTTCAATTTACCATTAAATGTGTCCGCAGTTCTAAAAATGTGGCTGACGCGTTGTCAAGGATGTTTACTAAACCAGAAACAGTTTACAATTCACCAACCCTTCTTCCTACAATTCCTAAATCACCAACAGGTTTTCCGGCTGTCTTTTTGTCACTCGTTGACCATGAAAGTATCGGCGAAATTTTGCGTCCTATTTATCAGAGTTGCGTTCACGGCACATTTCCAGAAGGATACATATTTCGTGTTGGGGCACTATATGCTAAATTGCCTCGTTCTTCTCTTTTTCGGCTTCCCAAATCTTTGGTTCCAATAGTATTGCATTATTTTCACGATACTCCGCTGGGTGCTAATTTAGGCATTTATAAAATTAAATTTGGATTTCGCCAATATTTTGTTTGTAAAGGTATGTATGCGGATATTCTCCGTTTTGTTCGTTCTTGTGAAATTCGTTTACGCTCCAAAACCGTTCAAATTTCAAAGCAGGTGTTTTGAGTTCTAAAGTCGCGACCTATTCCATGCAACGCCTCTTTTTAGATGTCATTGGTCCGTTACCACGTTCTCCTAAGGGAAATATTTGTTTGGAGCCATTATAGGCAATTTCAGAAAGTTTATTTTGTTGTACCCTCATAAATCGGTTACGGCTGTTTCTTGTATTTCTCTCTTGTACATTTTGGTACTTTGGTTTATTTGGTGCTCCAAAACTTTGGTCTCAGACATTGCCTCATATTTTCGAGCCCCTTTGTTTCATTCCTTTCTCTTTGAACGGGGTATTAAATTTAATAGTACTTCTCCGCATTATCCTCAACCATCTTTGGCAGTACGAGTTAACCGCAATTTAAAATATATCTTGATTGGCTTTCATTTGCAGGATCATTGACAATGGGATTCTAGTTTACCCTCCTTTCAATTTGTATTCAGTATAGCCATTCATGCGGCGGTTTGGCATGTTCCATTATCTTTCGTTTTCGTCCAGCTTGTCTTCTTTCAAATGTTTGGCAGGTGTCGAATTTACTGCCAGATAATGAAAGTGCTGAGGTGCTTTAAGGTCGTTGGTAAAAGGCATTTCAGCAATTGCAGCGAAACTAGGCTCAGTGGGCCCGGCAGAGGGCCGAATCCCGAAGGCCGCTTTGGTGCCAGTGGCTAGGATGTGTTGTGTAAGCCTTGCCGCTATACCCTAGTATCAGACTAACCAGCAGGCAATAGCTGCTACGGCAGTTGTCACTAGTTCAGATCTAAACTAGTGAGGTGGCGGATCGGTCTCCGAGCTACGTTTAGTTGTCTGCCTGCCGTTATGGGCTCACTCGCCGATATAACCGCATAGTTGGAGCGCATGCGAAGACTTCCTACCGGCAGAGAGGTGGCTCGGATCCGTTCTGCTTGTCTAAGCTAGGCTAGTCAGGCTCTTCTGCAATTCCCTTGCTGAAAAAAGCACCCAACAACTGAAAATCTTTTCTTTCTTCTTGAAAACCAGCCGTGTGCAATGGTTGGAGGGATATGTGAGCCTCTCCACTCACACGGTATGCCCAATAAAAAGCCTTCCACGTGTTAGTCCTGTCATGCTGTGTATTTCGTGCTTTCGTGCCTTAGTCGGGTCCAGTATGACACCTCGAATAGTACGAATGTAAGCTGGAGTGCTGTATACATTGCATGCAAGCGCGTCAATGATAAATTGCTGGGGTTATCCTTGAAATCTGAACAGGACCGGGGAAAGCACATGCATTACCGGTAATATATTTTTACTTGTTTCTTTGCTAGTTTTTTTTTTTTTTTAAATTTATGTAGGGAGTACGTGTGTTCTTATATTGTTGAGCTACTTGACTGCTGGTTTTGATCCGTTCACTGTATTTTAAGGACTAGATTTGATACATCAGTGTATAATAAAACACGTTGTGTATCGTTCGTGCTGATTTTCGTGGGTGGGCCCAGCTTGTCAGTAGTTTCATCGACACATGTCGTTCTTAGTACATCAGGTTCATTGTCCTATGTGTGTTCATTGTCCCCGGAAATAACTGTTCTAGAAGCCTAAATAACCTTAAAATGGCACGGAATACCATTAAAAGTACCTGGGAAATACTTGTTTCACCACTCTATATAGTTTAAAATCCAATGGAATCATTGAAAAAGAATTAAAATGCCCGTGCCATTAACTTAAAACACCTGATCTAGACGATTAAATATGCTCAAAGTGGCATGGTATGAACACATCAGAAATACCTTATCCAGCAGTCAAAGGACCTTCCAAATTCCCCGAAATTACTAAAGGAAGTAAAAAAGAGCTCGAGTGCCTATCTGATAGCCTAAAAATGCCTGTTCCGTAGCCTAAATACCCTCAAAATGGCATGGAATGCCATTAAAAGCAATCGGAAATGCTTTGTCTAGCAGTCAAAATGCCAGAAAATGACTAAAAGGGGGTTAAAATGTTTGAACCATAGCTGAAAATACCTGCTTTGGGGTCTGAATACCCCATGGAATACCATTAACACATCTTGAAACATCTATTCCAGTATTCAAAAGGCTATCAAAATGCCAGAAAAAATACTGAAAAGAGCTAAAATAGCTTAACCATAGGTAGAAAATACCTGTTCTAGAGCTCTAAACACTCTCAAAAAAGCAATATAAAGCATCCAAAAATACTTATCCAGCGTTAAAAGTACCTTCAAAGTGAGACGAAGTGATTGAAAAAAAGGTAAAAACGCTAACGCATGTAAAAAAAACTGATAAAATCCATAAAATACACTTCAAAATGCATGGCAGGTGCTGAAAATCGCTAACACATAAAAATACTGAAAAATGTATTAGTCTTCAGAATCCTTCGAAATATAGGCAAAAGTGCGAAAAATAGTTAAAATGTTTCAAAATACTGAATAATTCCCTCAAAATCCCTCAGAGTGTATGGAAATCTTCTAAACTTCCCTAAAACATGTCAGAATATCTGACAGTTCCATCATATGATTGGTTCTTATGTTCGCCTTTGTACGTCTGTCATTGCAGTTACGATGCGTAAACAAATCGGAAGAGCGGGGCAATGTAACATGAACCTTCAGGAACACGACTCTCGATTTTTCTCCAAGTTTCAGCTCCCAGTATCTTTGACAAGTTTCGAGTAAGATAGTGACGTCATTTTCTAGCTATAAAAGAAGGAAGGATTGCAGTACAATGTTGTTCTGTTGAGAAATGTACTGAGTCGTGAGTGACTGGAGCGTTAGCACGAAGTGTTGTGCGAGCCATACATGGTGAGCAACTGTAATTATTCGCAGTAGTGAATAAAGACTGTATTTGTAAACACTTTTGAGCCCATAAATACATTTCTTACACTGCTGTTGGGAGTGGGATTTTTAGGGCGAGATGGAGGGAAGGATGAAAAGTATGGTAGCCAAAATTAAGGAAATAAAGATAGAAATTAAATCAGGAATGGAAAAGAGGGATGAGAAAATGAAACCCGGAATGGTAACCGCAATGGAAAACATGGAGGAGAAAGTGCAATTTGACAAAGGAAATGTGTAACAGAAAATGAATTCGAAAATTCAAAAATGCAACTCGGCATGGAAAATATGTAAGGTAAAAAGGAGTCGGCAATCGAGAAGTTGAAAGTGGAATTTTCTAGAAAATGGACGAATAACTGTCCGGCGTGAAGGAGGTCGTGAAGGAACTTCGAGGAGGGATGGAAGAGTTCAGTGAAAGGATGGAGGAAATTGACCGACTTGTTAATGCCCTTGAGCGCGTCGAAGAACGCTTCGATACCCTATAAGACCTCGGGGAATGCTTTAATGCCCTGGAAGGAAAAGTTGGTAGCTGCGTCAAGGAACTAAACGCCATGATGAAAAAGATTCTCGATGGATGGCTGAAAAAAGGACGAGACGCCCGGACGCGCCATAACCGAGCCCGCCAAAACACCCAAGTGCAACGAGACGTGAACTTCGAAGTCTTCCGCCGAAAGTTCGCCGCCCTCTCAATCCACAATCGATGGTCATCCGAAGAGGAAGCCGCCTAGCTGAATGCAAGTCTCTAGGAGCGGTCGGCAGAAGTAATGCATGCGATCCCGACATCGGCGAAATCCAGGAGGATCTGGGAAGCCCTTGAAAATCACACCGGTAACCATCACTTGGCTGCAGCCTACCTCAGGCAACTTAAGGCGAGGCTGCAACAGCAAGGTGACACGATGTAGGAGTTCGCCCTTGCAATCGAACAGCTTGCGAACGAAGCATTGGTGAATTTATCACCAAGGAAGTTGCCTACTCCTTCTTCGACGGAGTAAGTAAAGCCGAGATAGGACAGCGCCTGATGTTCGGCAGCTATAAGACGATCTGCGAGACGTTAGCGGCAGTACTCAGAATGAAAGCAGTCACGACAACAGTTACGTCTACTTCGAGTACCAGGAGTATTCGCTATGACCGGGAGATGACGACGATCTTCAGGTGGTGTGTGTTGGGGGTGTGTCGAGCCAGGTTACATGGTGAAGGACTGTCTACACCAAGTTAGCGAGCAGACGAAAAACCAGTAAGGACCGGCGTGACGAAAGGTACGTCGGGCCCGTCCTCACTTAACGTTACTCGCCTCTCGAGTGAGGCTACGTGTGCCTTGAGTAGAAGAGTAGAGGTCAGCCTCTTCGCAAACGGCTGGATACAAGGAAGCTCTGCTAGATTTTCATTGACATAGATGCAGCCGTAACTGTAAGCAGGCCAGGCGAGGCGAAGGTCTTGCCGACACGAACTCCCAGTCGGTCTCACCAGCTAGTGATGGCTTTGGGCGACATCTTAGCTGTGAAGGAGGCCCTGCTAGAGTTGACAATGGAGCACTGTGAGCCTGTAGGTGTTCGTCGCGAATGTAACTGAGGGTGTGATACTGGGATAAGATGCAACTAGGATGCACAAGGCGACGGTCGACTTCGGCCGGAGGGTTTTGCAATTCAGCCGAGATGAGGTATTGTGCCGGAGCCCACCAGACCATACGGGGATCTGCAGGAAGATCTTGAAGGACGACGCAGTTGTGCCGGCAAGAAGCGAGGTTTTGGTGAAGGCAAACTGGAGGGTTAACGGTTAAGGAATTTGGTATAGGACCGAAAGACATTAGTACACGGACTATGGGTTGCCCAAGCATTGTTGCCATGCCCTGAGGAAGTACCTGTGAGGCTGCTGAGCCTGATGGACACCGACCAGGTCATCCAGCAGGAACGGAGTTAGCACAGAGCGAGGCAGTTGCGAGCGTAACGCCGTGCGACGAACCCGAAGAGCCAGCACCATAGAAGCCAGTCTGGATAGCTCAGTTGCTTAGGAGGTGGCCTTCTGACTCAAGATCACAGATTCAAACCCCACCCAGACTTATGGTTTTTAAGTATGTTTTAAGGCTACAGCCCCATGTCAGTAGATTTACTTGCATGTTATTGAACTCCTGCGGGACGAAATTCCGGCACACCGGCGGTGCTGATTTTTATTGGAAATTGACAGTGTCGTTAACAAACAAACTAATTTTAATTTTAGGCACCATTGAAGGCACTGGTGCCCCGGTTGAAAGCTTGCTGAAGAGGTCGACTGACCCTCTGATGACCGCTTCACGACTGCCGAGGGTCCGACGTCTACTTAGCCGATACTGATCTTTCTTCAGCAAAGGGAACGGTGATTACTGTCGTACTAACCGAGTACTCCACAACATCGACACCCGAGATGTGTGACTTCTCCGAAAACCACCAACACGTGTTCCCATGGTGAAGCAAGCAGAAATACGGGACATGTTGGAGGACATGACATCTAGGGGAATTACTGAAGATTCCGACAATCCTTTGTGAAGAAGAAGAGAAGAAGAAGAAGAAGAAGAAGGAACAGTGAGCCACGCTTCTGCGTGGACTATAGGAAGTTGAACGCCATTACCAGAAAGGACTGTTTCACCTTATTCGGATTGACCATACCCTGGATACACTTGCTAGCGCCCAGGTGACTGAAGATGGTTCTCGACTTTGGATTTGAAATCGGGATACTGGCTAGTCGCCTTAGGTTCTAGAGACCAAGAGAAGACAGCATTTTCGACTGGCCAAGGGCTTTGGTAATTTACAGTTATGTCCTTTGGCATCTGGAATGCGTCAGCCAATTTCCAGCGTCATATAGAATTAGTGATGAGAGGATTGGCCTACGACGCCTGCCTGTTCTATTTAGATGGCATCATCGTCGTGGGTAGTATATTCAAATAAGATTTTCCATCTCGAAAACCTTACCAAGATATTACAAAGCTTGCAAGCAGCTTACTTGAAGTTGAACGCGAAGTGCCAGTTCTTCTACAAGGATGTGATCTACTTGGACTACAAAGTCTCACCATCTGGAGTGGCCACGGACTCAGAGAAGGCTCGGGCGGTGGGAGACTGACCTGGCTAGAAAGACAAACGAGAGCTCGAAGTTTGCTGGGCTATGCAACTTCTACCGTCGGTTCGTCAGAGGTTTCTCCAACATCGCGAAGCATCGTCTGATGGAAGAGCACTGACTTTGTATGTGGTCAAATGTGGCAGAGTGTGATTTCCAGGTGCTAAAGTCAGCACTCTACAGTGCTCCTATTTTAGGTTTTATACAACCTGGAGGCCTCTTCACTGTAGAAAGCGACGCCAGCGACACCGGCATTGGCAGTGTTCTATTCTAGATCCACGATGGCCAGGAGAGGGTTATAGCCTACCACAGCAAGATGCTCTCCAAAGCAGAAAGGAACTACTGTGTTACACGGCGAGGGCTCCTGGCAGTAGTAGAGGTGTTGGAGCACTTCCACAAGTACCTATATGATCAGCCATTCTACCTGAGGACTGGTCACTCTGCCTTCACTTGCTTTTAAGTTTCAGGAACTTGGAGGGCCAGACAACATGATGGGTCCAGAGACTGCAAGAGCACTACTTTACATCGGAACGTCAGAAAGGACGGAGCCACACTAATGCGATTCCCATATCCAGACGACCATGTCCAGAGGAGGGTGAGCACTACGCACAGGTTGAATATAAGAAGCGTGCCGCAGCTGTCTGTCTTATTTCAGCAGTGCCTGCAGCTGAATGGGATAACGCATGGCTGAGGAGGGTGGAGCTGACGGACGCAGTCTTGGAGCTACTCCTGGTAAAATTTGAGGTAGAAACTAGGCTGAACTGGGAAAACATCACACTAAGGATTACTGTGCACAATTCCCACTGAGTTCAATAGGATTAATTGAAGATCAAGGACGGGATGCTATTCAGAGTATGGGAGTCGCCTGATGGGAAGACCCAGAGAGAGAGAGAGAGAGAGAGAGAGAGAGAAGCTAATCGTCCCTCGAGGTAAAGTCGCGGAAGTTCTGGAGGAAGTACATGCGGGACTTCGAGTGGACATTTGGCACCCAACTTCTGCCAACAAGCTCCTACAACGGCTGAGACTGCGGGCAGACGCTGAGAGATGGTGTCGTCAGAGTCATGAGTGTGCGGCGGCATGTCGCGACCTACAGAACAGGAACATGAGTCGCAACCTTCGAACGCATGGCCTTCGACGTTGCTGAGCCATTCCCTGTGTTCGACAGGGGCAACAAGTGTTGCCATGAATTACTTCATCAAGTGGTCGGAGGTGTACGCCGTCCCTAACCAAAAGGCCAAGACCGTTGCGAACTTCCTCGTGTAAGGACTGTTTTGGTTCTATAGGATACCAATGGAGCTACACAGTGACCAAAGCACCAATTTTGAGCCCAACCTGGGGGAACACTGGAGCGATTCGAAGTACACTCGATGCGCAGGACACCTCTTCACTCACAGTCAGGTTGCATGGTGGAATGGTACATCAAGACCCTAGAAGGACATCTGAGGAAGGTTGTGCCAATCAGCAGAGAGACTGAGATGTGAGAGTGCCACTTTGGTTGCTGGCGTACCGCTCTTCAACCCACGACACCACTGGGTTGTTACCAGCCACTTTGATCTTTGGCAGAGAACTGAGTTCTCCATACGATCTGATGTCCGGGAGCCCTCCTGAGGCAGAACAGCCAGCAGTTGACTATGTGGAGCATCTCGTAGACCGACTTCATGACATGCATGAAATGGCCGTCAAAACGTCCAGGTAATGAGCGATCGAATGAAGACCCGTTACGACCGACAGGCCAACAGCCGAGGTAACCGGTAAGGTAATGTTGCTCTACCTGGACCAAGGGACGCTGCCCTAAGCTTCAACAACAACGACAAGGGCCGCTACGTATGGTAAAGAAGATAAATGGTGTCGTCTACCGCATCCAGAGACTACCGCAAGGGAAGAAACTGGTAGTACATTTGGATCGACTAGTACGCTACGATGGCGCTGCACGGGATGACCAGCCATGAGGAGGAGGCGCTGCACGGGACGAACAGCCCTGAGGAGAGAGCACTGTGACAGTGCCGTCTTATTCAATTGCTCTCATGTTCGCCTTGGTATGGAAATCTTCGCAGTTGGGATACACAAACAAAACGGAAAAGTCACTCTCAATTTTTCTCCAAGTTTCGGCTTCTTGTATCTTCGACAAGTTTTCAGAAAGTTCATTTTCTAACTATTAGAGGAGAAAGGATTGCAGTGCAATGCTCTTGTGCTGTGAATTGTACTGAGTCATGAGTGACTGGAGTGTTAGCGCGCAGTGGAATAATTTTTGAACAAATAAAAATGTTTGTTACAATACAAAAAAAAAAAAAAAAAAAAAAAGTTTTCAAATGCTTGAAAATATGCAAAAATTAGATAACATGTTAAAAACAGTGAAAAATGTTCCTCGTTATGTCGGAAAAGTGGTGAAACTTATTGTAAAACACACCAAAAGCTGAAAAATAGACTAAATATCCTGAAATTAATGTTCCCATGTTTCCTGAATTCCTTCAAATCTTTAAAATGTCCTTAACGCATGCTAAAATACGTTTAACGTGCCTTACATATCTCTACCAGTATTCTGTAAGTATGACCGCAAAATGTCTGTAAAAATCTGTTAAATACGGTAAAAGGCCGCTAAATCCTGGGTGGAAAGTCCGTTAAAAGTAGGCAATGTACCAGAATTCCTCTATGTTAATTATTAGTAATCCAAATTTTAAAAACTACTCTTCCGGGATCAGTGCTTTGTATCTGGGAAATTACAAGCTAGCACATTACCACTTCCAGAGCCAGTCTTCCATTCATTCAATAAAACTGATAAGTATTTGTATTAATATCTTTACAGCAGCAAAAATCAACGGCGACAGATAGCAACAAGTCATCGAAAAGCCATTCCTTTGGAGTTAAACCGGCGTTAATCGCAAACGGCTCAGAAGGTCAAAATGTTTCTGAGGTATGTATAACTGTGAAGAAAAATCAGCTGAAAGTGTTTATGCAAATAAGCACAATTACTAATTAAAGCTGTTGCCGCTTGTTTTCTTTTTCACATAAGCCATATGTACGACCGGAGTTGGATAGGTAGAGTAAAAAAAAATTAATGCGATAGCCTGGAGGTTCGTGGTTCAAATCCCGGCTATGGTATTGCACTTTTCAGTCTGACTCTACCTATAAAACTCCTGACCCACACACGGCTTGCATGAAACAACTATTAATTAACATTAATTGACGTGATAATTGGTTAAACTATGAAACCCGAGACCTAAAGTACTGAGGACTTTATACGTCACCATTAGTATACGTCATCTTAAAACATTTGAGATCACTTGTGGTTTACCGGGAAACATGCGAGTCAGTTGAGGAATTTAATGCCGCGTCGGTATGTTGCCATGTTAGTTCAGTGGTTAGTGCAACCGGCTGGATACCGGGAGATCCGTGGTTTAAATCTCGGCTATGGCATTGCATTTTTCAGTCTGACTCAACCTAAGCATGAGTTTGTTAATCTCTTTATATCGATCGATATATTTGTACATTACAACTTTCCATTTGGATTTCAATGTGTTTAAGATCTTTTCAGTTTAGTGTTATTAATTTGTGTATAATAATAATAATAATAATAATAATAATGACATCGACAACACCAATAATAATAATAATAATAATAATAATAATAATAATAATAACTAAATATGAGACAAATATTTTGTAATATAAAACTTAATGTTTAGAATATGAAGAAAAATGCATTGGTACAAATTTTCCATTAAATGGAAATTGCTATATGATATCTGAGAATATTACAGCTTTTGGTAGATAAACTAAGTTCAAATAGACACAGTCAGTTGAATTCTGAAATGGGGCGTTGTTTGTGATCTAAAAGCCCAATAAATTGAATTATTTAAATTATTTGGTAGGAACGTAACGAAATGATTATGTGAAGTATGAAACTGGAAAACAAATAAAATATACCTTACTTTTCTCTGCGTCTTTTATTAGCTTACTTGACGAGGGCTAGATGAAGTGTTATTGGTAAATCACAACTTGATGTTTAAGATTTCTTGAACGAATGTTTAAAAAACAAAATAATATGACTGATCATGATACCATCGTCTGCGGCTATTGTATTCATCTTGACCACCATACTTTAATCAACAGTACCACTATTTCCGATATTTGGCCACAAATGTTCTAAGCTGTATAGATAGCTTTACTCTAACCAGGTATTTTAATTTTCATACAACATAATGGTAAATAAAAACGTATTTCCTCAACATACGTTTCGTAGAATTGCTGCTCACTATCCACAATTTCAACAGTAAATGTTGTCTAGTTTGTTGCCTAATACTGCGATAACATTTTGTTTTGTCTAGTTATGAAATTAATACAGATATTGCGCTTATAATCGTCATAGCATATCAGCTACTAAGCACCCGGTGTAACTGTTGAAGGGGTGGCGAAGTGCCCTAATTTGCCAATTGTAATTAATGACTCAAATACCTGGGAAACTGCTTAAAGCGGCCAAGCTGTGAAAACTATAACAATTTTTGAAAATATTGATTTTTGGAGTTTAACACATTCATATACCATGATTCTTGTAAATTAATATGCCAAAACTTATTTTCAACCACTTTCAATTGAAACATTTGTCGCATGACTTTTAATGGAAGTTTTAATTATAACAAATGACACTTCAAATATTAAATGGCGTGTTTCTTCAAATGCATTTTCCAATGCATGTAAGTGTTCAAAATGCTCCTGGCGGTGCACATTACCACCAATCAGTTTGATTATTCTACCACAGAATCTTAAGATCATGATAAATAAAAATGATTGAATTAATTTTCTAGGTAAGTGAACTTAATCAGATATTTTTATGAACAAACTTAATTAATCCACAAAAATAAAGAAAAATATGAACGAATAATTTATCACATCTTTTCCTGCAGTAATATTTAATTAATTCCAAACTCATCCGATAATTTTTAAATTGATATTCCTGGAATGTAAATATTACTTTTACTACAAAAATTTGAAAATTGATGCTCAAGGCACTTTCTTTGGGAGAGTAGTTAAATAAAAACAAAAATTATTTTATCAAATTTTTATCAATATTTTAAAATTATTTTACACATAAAAGAGAAGAGTGTGGTAAAAAGTGAAAGTAATTGCTTAAGACACATTAAATTTGAAAATTTCACAGGTTGGTTCCCTTAAGACACTTAGTTTTTTCAAGGTATGCTCAGCAATGCTTTTACAGGCGATTAATAAAGAATCTAAATTTGTCTTTATCAGTAGACAATTTATGATCCATTTAATATAGTTCCTAAAGTGCTATTGAAAAAAAAATTGTTTTAAATTAAAACGTAACTATGTCTTATTCATAAAAATGTGTTAATTAAAACAAAGCTTATATAGCTGCAATGTGTGATAAAAATATCAGCACTTTCTACCTGTTAGATTAAAAAACAGTGAGATATCCATCTAGAAAGTTGTAATTCTTCAGAAATTGCTGTTGAAAGCCTAAAATTATGTGCAAAATTATTTCCAATACTATTTTTAAAGGGACCCTTTGTGCTTTGTAATAACAATGCTACAGTCAGGAGATTTGTATTTTTTTTTATTCTCTGCCTGTGCAAATAAAGTTTCACAAATAAACGTTTATGGTATTTAAAATACCCCTTCCTACCCACTTGAAATATTTTTTATTTATTTATTGTAATATGCTACAGTACACAATTTATAATTTCTTTCACTATCGGAAACTTTTCGTCTACGAAATCTAGTTAATCACCCCACAACTTTATCTTAATTCTAAACATTTTAAACTGACCATGTTAAAACCTATTTTAGTACTAAAATGTAAGCTGTATAAATTTGAGCTTTCTAAGCTTGATGGTTTAGAGAAAAATAGACTTTTGTCTAAAAAAAATGTAAATTTCTGTAAACAAGTTTTAAAATATAACTAACCTTAAGTAATACTGTCTTCTCTTCATTATTATTTTCAATGCTTTAGCTTACCTACAAACATGATCCATATATGGAATTGAACAGAAAACATGGCGTATTTAGCAAAAAAAAAAAAAAAAAAATGAAATTTCAAAAATGTTTTGCCTAGGGTCCCCTTAAACGGCTTAGAGTTAGCCTACTTCCATGAAGGTTATATCAGAAGGGTGGAAGATTTAAATATTCATATGCAATTAAAACCTGAACATGGAAAAAAGAATCACGAAAATCACCATTTCGGCTCCACTGAATGAGCAAAATGATTGTTACTTTTTAACTAGTTTGATCTGTGACATTTCTTTTCATATAACGTCAAGATTACAAGATACAAAACACATGCTGCAAGAAGAAGGAAAATCAACTCCATCAGTGCAATACAGAGGAAGCCCTTGCCAATGACTATAATGACGCTCAGCCTGGGGAAAGAAGCCCCACAGATGTTTGCAAGTACAGAAGAAGGAAGGGCCACGCTTATGAGGCTTCTGGCTGCAAGCAAAACGCACGAGTCTCTGATGTCTCATCCAGAGAAGCCGAATCAAGCAGAAGAGGCACAAGGGGAAGAAAGCTATCTAGAGGAAACGTATGACTTCCTTTTCAACAGACACTTTCGAGCAGTCGCCGGGGTAGTCAAACGTCAGCAAATGGACGAACTCTGTACGCTCGTCACAGGTAGGTACTCAACTCCCTTTTTACAACTAAAGCAGGAACGGATATTACAAAGTATCAGATTATTTTCGTTTTCCTGGAAGGATCTCACTAATCTTACTGTCTGACACACCTGAAACTTAGAATACAGACGTTGCTTCAACATACAGCCAGTAAGAATTTAAGCCATTTATGGATTCTTTTCTGATGAGGGATATATTATTACTCAATAAATGTGGCACTTATTAATTTTTTAAGATATTTCCGGTGGCATGAAGGTCTCAGGTTCGACTCCAGGTAAGGAATTTTTCCTGAGGAGAATATTTAAATGTTAGTCTTAAATTTCCATAGTATTTTCATGATATCGCGGAAAGTAACTGAATAGCAACAGCCCTTTAAAAATTAAAAGATATTGAAAAAACATTAATTTTTCGCGTTATATAAACTTAACCATTACGCCTACCCAATGAAGAAGATTTCATAGGCTACAGAAAGCTAAAAGTGTGAAAATGTCTTAAAATTTATGATATTTCCAGCAAAATCCTTAGAACCAATTTTGAGAAAATAGATATTGAACATTATGCCATGTTGAATTTAGTTTGGGGAGGTGGATTTTCTTGAAAATATGTAAGTACTATTTTTGGAAAATGCTGAATTTAAATACTACGTTTGATATTTATCGGAATTTTCGTTTCTCTGTTGAGACACATACACACGGATGAGTGTGGTTTTTTTTGGTTCAAGAGGCCTCAAAATATGTATTTTCGATGAATTTTGTTCTCTACTGCTTACCTATATTAAGTAGAAGAAACAGGTACTGTGTTCCACCCAGTAACATAACACCGGAGTGGGATTTCACCGAAAATACTTCTGCGATCCTCTGAGGGGAGTAACAAAAAAACATCTTACAAAAAATTCTTCTTTCTACTTCATGCTAATCGAGATAAACTTTAGCAGAACATCTTATTAACTTCGTTCCTTATTAGTGGAAAGGAACAATGGGAATGCACTAGGTTAAAGCAATAGTCAAATCCTTTGAAAGCTGTCACTATGCGGCTGTCCTTGAAATTCGCTTCTCTTTGCAAGGCCAGGAGAAAACAAAAGAAACACGGATGCCTTCCTGTTTGAGAAAAGTATGTGCTTTAAAATTGACAGCAATAACAAAAAGCTAATACAGGATCTATTTTCATTTCAATTTTTTCCATTATTCTTTATCACGGAAATGGTTAGCCTCACAACCAAAATGTATAGGACATAAACTGGTTTTGACGAGATCTACATTTTTGTTTGTTTACAGTAAGTATTTGTTTATTTCTTACGATTTATCAGTTATTCAAAGGTCATTCAGAATGAAAAGGCCTTCAGAGGATATTCCCAGCAAATTCATGATATACCTATATTTTATTTGTCATGCAAATATCTTTAAGATCTGCTATTTTTATAAAAATTAGTTTAAGTAGTTTTGAGAAAGTAAAAGTTTTGGAAGTTTTTTTCCATGTAAAGAGTAGTTTGGGGTGGGGGTGGGATATTCTTGAAAATCCCCGTGTCGTATTCTTGGAAGAAACCAAACTTAAATACAAAGTTAAATACTAAGTTTAGTACTTAACGGACTCTTCGTTTCATTTTCCTCTAGCCCATATGTACAATGTGCATAGTGGATAGAGAAGGTATTGTATTCCACCCAAAAATTCGATACCGAAATTTCAACGGAAAGGTATGTTTTGAAGTCCACTGTGTCCAACAAAAGCATTTTTAGAAAAAGTCCGTGCGTGTGTGCGTGTGCGTGTGTGTGTGTGTGTGTGTGTGTGTGTGTGGACAGCATTGCTCAAAAACGAAAAATCGTTAAAGACCAAACCTGATATTTAAGTTCATATCTTCCAAGGTTGCGACACGAAGATTTTCAAGAAAATACCCCCACCCCGAACTACCTTTCACATAGAACATATTTCGAAATTTTTAATTAAAATACGTATATTAAAGACGTTCACATTACCGACAAATAAAATGTATATTTTGAATTAGCTGAGAATAGACTCTGAAAACTCTTTATTCTGGACGAGTTTTGAAAAATCTTACATAACGGTTAAACCGAAAGAGATAGACAAAATCATATTAAACAAAATATGTAAATCTTGTTAAAACACATAATTTATGTCATATACGTTTTTCTAGTATTCATTATTATTGGTTTCAATTTAAACTAACTTTTCTGAAACGGGACCATGATAGCGAACCGAACCTTAATTATTTCACATAGCGACCAGCTTTTAAAAGATTTGTCTATCGCTTTAGCTTAATGCATTTCCTTATTTTCCTTCAACTTACAAGGAAGCAAGAAATAAGGTAAATTCAGCTTATGTTTTTCTAGATAAGCAAAACAATAATCTTTTGTAAGGATAGTTTGTATTTGGAACAGATAGAGAAAGTTATGTGAATGGAACAAATCAGATATTTTTGTTATGTTGCCCACAGATACTCTCACACACATGCGTGTGTGCGGACCTTTTTCTAAAATGCTCTTTATGGATTAAGGGGATCTGAAAACATGTATTTACGCTGAAATCTCGGTGTCGAATTGCTGGTTGGAATACAAAACCTTTTCAACATATGAAGGTACATTGTACATACCTGCTAGAGAAGGTGAAAAGACATGTAGGAAAGGGTCTCACATCACATTAATTTATACTGCTCGCCAGGGTTAGATGTCCCGGCTGCAGTGATAGGGGCATCTTACTTTTTGAAAAATTTTATATTATTCCTGATATACATGCAAGAAAGACCCGACAAGTTATTACAGCAGCACTGCATTTTAACAGTTTGAATCTTTCTTGCACCTACTTGAGCAGTAACAAACCTTTTCGGCAAGATAAGATGCCCCTTTTCACTGGAGACGAAGGCCTGTCCTTGCTGAAAATTACCACAGATAACAGTATCAATTAAAGGGATACATATTAAATACAAGCACATAATTGATATTCACATATCTGAAGCTTTCTCGGCGTGGATTATTGATTATGGTATCTCGGGCTAACAGGCACATGAGCTTAGGTAGTTACTAAAATTTCACCTGGCTGTTAGTCCGAGAAACCATAATCACTACAACTGATAGTAGTTTATTTTAGAGGAATAAATATTAAAGGTAAAAATTGCAGCTCCTAATGCTTTAAATTAAATGAATAATTACTGAAATGCTATATTTAATAAAAATACCTTCAATATAAATTAATAGAAAATAACTAGTTTCTGTACTTAAATTCCCATTTAGACGCAATGGGTAAGTTACCTCCGTAAGATCAAGGGAGCTGAAGTTCCAGCCCCTTTTCCTGGGAAGCAAATTTAATTTACTGCTTCTTTTTCTGAGTTCTCTTAGTAAGCGAGCTTCAGTTGAAGTACTCCCAAAATGAAAATGTCCCTCTCTTCTCAAGTAGAATCCCGAACTTGATCAAAGAACCAAGGAAATGGTCAGAATTATTAGTGAATGTGAACCGTTAGTGATATGCTTTGATGTCGACAATAATGATGAAGAAGAAACTACAATAACGGCAGAGCTTTCGGCGATTACAATAACAAAATCCTGGATGGAATTTCACCACTGTAATTTTAAATTGTAGGTGGAAAGCTCTTTATAATACAATGGTTAATATTTCTGTTGAGTTTTCTCGCTATCGCAAGAAAGCATTCGGCATTAATTTATTTTTTGCTATTATCAAATGCTTGTAAATTATACTTTGTACGCAATGTGTTTCACATGTGTTTATTTTTATTATTAAAATACTAGCTTTGTCATTATTATTTACGTCCACAGTTTACATGCACTATTTATACGCGGTTTAGAGGCGAGATACATAATTTGATGTTATCTATTAACAACTTTGGCAACATCGTAAACACTGCTCAGATGTATCTATCTGCAGTGAATTTTCTTTAATGGCACAGTTATTTTAATGTCTAGCCAGTGGTTCTCCGACCCTGACATTCCTTGAAAGAGGAAAAATAGGTTCGGCAGTCTTTTATGAAAATTTCAAGCACATTTCAGCAATTTTATTTCAATTTCAACGTGGGAATCTTCCACATTTCACACATTTGCAGAACACATTGCGATATGTAAATGTGCGTGAACAATATGTGTATACCAATGGCAACTGTTAATAGAGAACGCTTAGGTGGCGCTCTCACGATAAATAAATGCCCCGTAAATAAAAGAGAGAAAAAGAAAGGAAGTATAACCTCAGATGTCATAGCAGAATACCTTTATGTACTCTCCGAATTGGTCATATATTTTTCTTTTGTTTGGAACGTTTTAGCAACGCTTATACACTGAACAGCGCAAATGATTTTATTATTAAGAGTATTGCGGAGTACATCAAATCGGCCGCACCGTGGCCGAGTGGGTAGACCACTCACCTCTCACCTAGGCGGCACGGACTCGATTCCAAGCGACCGCATGTGGGATTTGTGGTGGACACCGCGGCTCAGGAGCGGGTATTCGCCGGTTTCCCCCGCCATCGCATTCCACCGGTGCTCCATCTTCATTCCATGTATCATTGATATCGCCTACGGTGGCAGTTGTACTAAAAACGGGCGTTAAACACTACAAAAATAACACATTAAGTCCGTCCGCGAATTCTCACGTTTGTTGGTACTGTAAGCGTGAGACATGCGGAGGGGAGCGCTTCTACCTTTATAGGGAATAGAAATTTTTCGGTAGAGCCGGCCAAGTCAGCTTTCAATCTCGCTTGTTTCTTGATGACGCTAAGCGCACCTTTCGCAGCCAGTAGACGGAGCTGAAAATACAGCTGGCAGGAGAGAGCTTGACCAACGAGTGTACGAGATTCTCGATTACTCGCAAGACTCACTCGCATAATCAGTGCTATATGTTGTATTATTTCATCTGTTTAAGTGATTTAAGATTTAAACAGTTTACTTGAATAAGAATATTTAAATAACTCACGCTAGGGAAAGGATTAAAAACAAAGTGTGGTATCACAGAATCTGCAGATATGTGTGCGTGGTCTCCAATTTTATTACAAATAAGTGTGTATATATTTTATTACTCCTAAGACGTTTATGTTGCAAGAAGTAATTCTATTTTCGGTTGTAATCTGAACATGCTTGAGTATAAGTAAAGTTCAATGCATAGCACACAATTATAGTATGTTATTAACGATTAAGATAGCTGCTCCTACCCATTTACTGTGAACCCTTTGGGATATATGATGATAGGTCATATTGTGTTATTATTAGGCCCTGTATTTTTAGCGTTTTACAAGTAACGCAGCTTTAGACTTTTATTATCTTCTACTAGCCTCTTTAGGCTTTTGAACAATATTTATTGCTATTTTAGGATTTTAAACAATGTTCCCTAGTTTTTATTTGTTTGCTTGTTTTTTTGGGGGGTTAAAACGTTTTCCTACCTATTTAAGGAAGTCGACAACAAACGGATTTTATTGCATTGTGCAGAAAAAAAAATATGAAAACTGTTTTACTTCACGGAAGAGTGCTATTAATATGTAATGTAATTTAAAGCAATTTATTACTCACTATACTCGTGCTAAAACATTTTAACTAAACATTTCAGCATGTATTTTTAATATATATCACTCACATAAAACAAACTTCACATTTCAGCACTATTGCTTTACACAACCAGCTGTTGATTTTTAAGATATTCCTATAGGCAGAAAAAGATCTTCAAACATCGCAAAATGCTATTGGCGCATACTTCATACACGCAATTTCTACTCGTATACCAAGATAAAAATCGTGATAAATTATTTCTCTGGCTAACCCCACATGTACAAGCAAAACAAAACTAAATGAGTTGTTAGAATAAATTGAGAATGTTTTTTCAAAAGTCGATAAACACTAAAAAGTAATTTTTTCAGCAAATGCAAGTTTTAAATTACATATCGAAAAATTAATTATATAAACATGATAATTTATCATTTACACTGCTTTTGTAGGCATGATTTCGATTGTGTGTTTAACTTTTCAACAATTTATTTTTTTATATCAAAGTTGAGGATTAAAGTGTCCAGTTTTTTTTTTTTTTCCTTCAAAGGTCAATAAATGCAAAGATGGGGGTTATAAGTTTTGTTAATATACACATTCAAAGTGACTTTTCTGTTTTTTTTTTTTTTTTTCTTTTAACGTTAGTTACATAGAAGGTTGCTTTATTCATCACTTTACATTGAAATACAATATTATATTACAATACGACACTTTAATAACATAATTTTTAATAAATGTTCGAAAAATTGAAGTGCAAAAAGGCAAAAATATTACATAAATATTAAACAAAATACTAGCTACAAAAATACTAAACTGGAAGCCTAATGATCTCTTTCAACAATGTCCTTATAAACTCCTTCTGCTCTTTCTGGTACATTAAAATATCTCATAAGTTTTAAGACATCCTTTCTCTTTCCTTACTGACCACGTTCTTCTTCTCCAAGATGGCTGCTTTGTTTACTTCCAGGCTGCAGTTTCTGGCTTTCCGTACTTCAACCTCTACAGGACTTCCATTATAAGTGTCAGATACTGACAACAATACTTTCTTCTTAAACTTTTCATAAGTCATCACTCGCTAAGCAGTTATTTTGAAAGGTATTTTAGATCGTAGGGCTTTTGATCACTGGACTTGAGGTTCTTTGCTTCCCAATCTTTATTTAGTATCTTGACGATGCCATGTTGTTCAAGCACTTTATAGTATTCAGTTGGTGAAAGAATAATTTTTTTTCGGTAATCTTTTTCCACTCTACCAAACACTCTTGTCAGGAGGCATGTAGCAATGACCACGAATAGGGAAGTAATGTACCAGGTTATTAAATTTATGCTATCTTCCATGAAGGTCATTAGTGTGCACATCATTACTGTATTTTTATTTTGGGCAGTACTAGAGTCAGAAAATAAATGAATTTCTTTTGGACCGTTTTTTTTTTTTTTTTTTGGTTGGAAGACCTAAAGGTTTCTGAGAAAATCCAATACAGCATAGGCTACTTGATTGCATCCTTTTGGACCTTCTGTTTCAAGCCAAGTATAAAAAGCAATCTTTTTCTTTATCTGTGTTCGGGAATGAATCATAATACACAAAGCCAAACCTGTCTGGAGTAGAATACTTCACCCACAGAGAGCTTGGGTATTGGCTGATTCTGTTGTATATCGAAACTTACTTTAAGCACATTTGGACTTTCGTCCTTCATTATTGCATAAAATTTTTGCACGAGGTTTGTGCAATCTATGCTTTGTTCTTAACTATTTTTTTTTTCTCCAGATTTTGCTCATTTTTTTTTAAATTCACTAGACCAATCTTGCATTTTGAGCATATATCTGTATGGGGAGTTTTAAATGACAAATTAAAGCAGTGATAGTGTACTTCATAAAAACAAACAGGAAGGCCTGACTCTTCCTTTTTTTTTTTTTTTTTTTTTTTTTTTTTTTTTTAATACAGAAACGTTTCCACATTTTGATTGTATTCAGCTCGTGTGGTAATATCCTCTTTTGGACTTTTACCTTGAATAGTGGCTTTCTCTACACCTGATTGATCTGATATCTTGCTTTATAGCTTCTTTAACTTCCTTATCTTATCAGTGCTGTGGTCTCCCCCTTGTTATCAGCTGGTAACTTCCCTGTTACATGATATTTGCTGGCCAAATTTGAGAGCCTGTCTATGGACATCCCTGATATTGCTTGAAATGTTGCGGCACATACTGATACTATCTGGCCATTTTTTCCCCCTTGTGTTGTACTTTATTGAAACAATATTATTTCTTTTTGCATCTTACTCGATGTTACTGCGATTTGGTGATGTAATTACCATGTATTTTAGTAAGAATTTATCCTGATCTGCTTTGTTTAAATTGTTTACATGATGATGAAAAGATGTGGTATCCTCGTAAGTGAGGTCAGCTGCTCTGCAATCCTTTCTTCCTAAAGCTTTTGGGTTTATTGGTATGTCTGGTAGTCCATGCGAACAGGCAATATTTGGCATTTTCTTGATCTTGTTGGATTTCTTGGACGCTTTCACTCTTGCCCTAGACTTCCTACCTCCCAAGCACTCAGTTACACGCATACCACTTTCTGAATCACTTGTATTAACCTCCATTTTATAGTTATACAGCCCAATCTTGAACTGACCAATAATCAGCAGTTAATGTTGCTGTGTGAAACACTAATCTCTATCTCTGGCGGCATTTCCTCACAGAAAACTCTCACATTATCATTGACAATGACACCCTACGTGTGGTCTTGGTTAAGATTCCCAAATTACTGCAAATTGTAGATAACAAATAAAATTAATTAAGGAATCACAATGAACACAACATTGGCGAGATTCTCCAGACCACATCCTCTCAAGAGAATAAAAACGCGAACTTAGTAAGACAATGAAGGAAGACAGAATTCTCTTTTAACATTCTGTTGAAAATACTCTTTTCTCCATATTTGATTTCAATAATTTTCATCGTATGAAAAACATATTCAGTCCTGTCTGATATTTAATTGTTATATACTGGACTCTATGTTAGTAGCATTTCTTTGCGTATCGCATTGCACGATGCATTAATGTACTTGACAGTAGTTCATATACGTAATCTTAGTTTGTAGCTTACAGTATTCGGCAGTACGTGTTGTATAAAACATCGAGGTTAACCAGCGATTTGAGTGTAAGTAGTGTGCTCTTGGTGGGCACTGTTAAATGACTGTAGTGTACACTAAAAGTAAAATTGATTAGTTAGAGGATCATAATGTACGCAACATTTGTGAGATTTCCTAGACCGCATCAGAGTGTGAAAGGTGTTAACTTTCAAGAGCATAAAATCGTTAACATGGCAACATAACAAAGGAAGACAGACTTCATGCCGTGGCAAACTGCGGAAAATACGCTACTCTCCACAACTGATTTTAAAAAGGTAAAATATTAGAAAATGTTAAGCGTGTTAATTGATTCATAGCCAAGCTTCATTTTACATTTTTGAGACACATCTGTAAGCAGAATTATTTTCCTAAGCTTTATTTTGTACTCTTTGAATAGTTTCTAATGCGTGTTGATTGCTTAGTATCAACATTAACGTGTTATGGTAAGAGAATATGCAGCGAAGGAATGCACTTGTCAGCAGAATGCTCTGCTTCCAAAATGGACTCTCTGGTTTGATTCCGACATATTAAACACAATTATTAACAATAAAAGCAAACGATAAGTACACTCCCCGTCCGAGAAAAACAAAATATATACTCTATGCGTGGCGCTGGCTCGTAAGTGTATAAGTCCTACATACGCGGTGGGTAAACAGGAAAACAACAAGAATGAAAAGAAACAGCAAATGTGTAAATGATGAAATACGTGTTCTCCGCTGAACGTTCCACCGTATTAAATTAATGAATAAAGGTTCCTGCTATTGAAAATCGTAATACAACAATTTATTTAATTTATTTTATGGTTGCTTTGGTAGATGCGTTTTATTCCAAGTTTTATTTTTAAATTTCAACAATGTGTGATTATATGTGAAATAGATGAAGTCAAGGGAACAAACAACAATAATATGGAACAGTGTTTTGGTTTCTATAGCTTTGTTATTCCTTTGCTAACTTGTAGAATAGAAACTGCCGATCTCCCCAAATTGTAAGCCGAGAGATGGCATTGGTATTGCACACAAACATAAATGTGCTAATTGAAGTTTACTATTAAAAACTTACTGTGCCATCGAGTGGGAGGACGTCACAATCATCGTAAATATTAGTTTTCAACATAAGAGTGGCTTCTATTATCATCTTGGCTGAATGAAATTATCAACTTCTCCATACTTTTCTCAACTATAAGACCAGTTTCCTTTGTTTTTTTTTTGTTTTTCTCAAACGTTTCCAGGTGTGATAAATGAGTCTTTTGCAAATATTCAATTTCACCTGTTGAATTTCTTGCTGCACCAATAGTATAGTGGTGCATTAGCTGCGTTAGCATACGGTTTCTTTTAATGTCTGGTACTGTGTGCGCTAGCAGCAGTTGCAGGCAGTCACTTCACATGGATTCGGAACAAAACTGTCTCTGCATACCAGGTACGCTACCATTGATTACAAGAGGAACGTCATTAGACAAACACTAGATAGGGTCGCTTATACCACCCCCTACCACCTCAAGACAGCAACTACTTCCAAAATGGTGGCTGACACAGCAGGGTTTCGTTCACAGACGTTTATGAGGCTTTTGCAAAAAATGTGCATCAGTAATAAAAAAAAAAAAAAACGTATGTACTTAACACAACCTTTCAATTGTGCCCAAATTAATCCAATTGCATTGAAATGATGGTGATAGGGAGCGAACCTGATACCTATCTCACAATTGTAGCACCGCATATTGTACAATTTTAAAATCTGTGGGAGTTCTACTTTTGTGATTTCTGCAAACTGTCCAGATATGTTGTTCTTCTCTAACCAGAGCAGCAGATATTTTTCCTGCGCTCATTATCGGTGCTTCGTATAATTACACCTATTATGATGTTCATTGTTCGTGATAATCACGAATGCTCTTTGATTTGAATAAGAGCTTTGACATTACAAAAAGGAACAAAACAATAAAAACATACATCGTCAGCATAAATCTGAATGAGTCTGTGTCCTTTCCTAACTGCCAGTTTCATTGTCCCTGCAAGAGTTTCATCTATTCGTGTCCTTTATCTTAGTTTGCCCTGCATTTATCCACGTTTCATCAAGCAAAGCAACCTTTCGGAATTGGTTTTTAGTCTTGTTTCCAAAACTTTACCATGCCATGCAACAATATAATTTCTTTCCATCACAGCCTTCCTCAACAAAAGTTCTTAAATCGATAACCGAGTTTGTTTGTTCGTTTTTAATCATTTTACTTCGTCTTGATTTTTCCGCCATTGAGTACATCACCTACCTTCAGAGAATACAACTGGAGATTATCATCTCGAAATTATTTTATACAGCTTTCTTAAATGGTCAAAGGAGAACTTATTACCTAAACTGCCACCCAATGCATTGATCGTCATGGACAATACGTCTTGAAAAATAAGCCGCCAAACAAGTGATTACAAACTGGGTTACTTAAAATTAAATAGAGTATAAGGAGTACACGAGAAAAGCAAAGCTATTGGAATTTGTGAAAATGCGAAAGCCTTCAATCTTATGCAAAATGGAAAAACTATTTCGCCAGCTTGGACATCAAGTAGTAAGACCTGTCCTATCATTATGATTGAATCCGCTTGGGTACATATGGAGTGTAGAGGCGGAAAACGTGACATAAGTTTCCCGCGAAATGGAAACGCTTACAGTGGATGCGATAACTTCAGTTGCCACTGCGAAGGAATGCAAAGCTTCATGTGAACATGATGGAAAGCTCCACCAGGAATATTGTCCAAAAGAAAATCTTGTAGAGGAACAAATAGGGTTGCAACATAAACATGGCTAAAACATGCAATGATTTGAATATTCTCGTAGGACGTTGGATTAAATATGGTAATAGCTCCTTGAAAGGGACTAAATGCAGAAAATTTCAATTGGTTACATAAATATAGCAAACCGGATAATAATTAGTAGGAATTTATTTGCCAAATAGTATATTAGAGCCCCTCATTTCTTGCAAGGATGTAATACTGCGTAAGGAGCTGAAGCAACCATGTAATTCAACTAGTTGCTGTCCTTCTTACTTTGGTAACCGTTACTGAGTTACTTGTTGCTTAATATTCATTACTTTTGTAACACTTAATGGGTACTTAGTTATTGTCGTCTCAATTGTGTAATGTTATTTTCTATTTCTAGTGTGAAGTCGGTTTAATTGTTTGTGATAGCGCAAATAAATGTTGAGAAAAATGTCTGGATCCAAAGGAACAATAACAGTTAATCTTTAATCTACTGCGCCTTTCAACAGCGACTTTTACCAAAGGCACGAAAGAAGTCTCCTTATTTGGTAGAAACCGCCAATTCCTTCTGGATTACATTGAGAGTCACTTCCGTGTTATAATATCAAGACGACCCAAGTCTGCACCTAGGGCTTATAACTTGTCTGAATATTCCCACTTGCATTGGGTGGGAATAATCATGCAATGACATTCAAAGTTCTTATTTTATAGTCATTTATTAGTAAAATTACCTTTTGTTTCGGATGATGAGAACGATGATTATTCTGACGATTGGAGTTTAAGGGCACTGAACTGCATGGCTATTAGCACCCTATCATTTGTTCTAAAGGAGGGCTTAAAATAGGAAATGAAATGTTGCATCCAACGTTGAAATAGCTCAGTGTGTCAGTTGGAGGCTCCTTAAACAGTTTTTCTAGGAAATAAATAAAACAAGGATGGTGACTTTCCAGTAGAATCAACACATGCTGATCCCTTTCTTTTCTGTAATAACAATAGCTCAAAAACAGCCTTTTTCCTTCTTCTGAAAGCATTTTCTGAGTTTCCTGAACTCTGGTCACTACTGACTCTACCAGGTGCAGATTTAAGGGCAGGACTGTCGCATGTATGCAAACAAAAAGGGTACCCGTATGTTCACCTGCATCTAATATTTTGTTTGTTAAGTTGACCAACACACACACTATAAGCTCAAGCTGATCTGCCTCATATTATTTCCGCAATCTCGAGGTTGTTTGGCGACACTATGAACGCGGAAGCGGTGTGAGGTATTATTTAGTAAAGTGCCGAAAATTACTTTTTCCTCACAGAGTGAAGTTTTTCCATCCAATGCTGTGAAGAATGTAACACTTCCTTATCTGCTTCTCCTTGTTAAGAATTTTTTCGGCAAGGCTGAAAAGCAAATGCTATGAATACTTGCCTCAAAACAGTAGCTCATGATTAGTGCCATAAATTTGTCAACTTACCCCACCTTTAGAATCAAAGAGACCAATTTGGAACAAGCTGTGCCTTAAGTTTTCAAATCCTTTCCTTTCTTACCATTGATACTTTTTTCTTTGCACCGTCATTGCTGCTCGGGGTTTGGTTTTCCAACCAAATAGTGACAAACCGGTAGTTGTTGTTTAGTATTGTTGACATCAGCAAGTTTTGTAGACGCGTTTAAGTGAATGAACTCCTAGAGTGGTAAAAGGAGAAAGAAAGCAGATAAACATTTCTTCGTGTTTAGCATTAAATCTACTAGAAGCAAAACAACTGAAATTTTTCAAGGTGGTAGTTCAAACGTTTCAGCTACCACATCCTCATTTATGATGTCACCATTTACACTCTGCTCTGGTGCGGAGAATGATTTTCTCTGGCCTTCGTACAGCGACAAAGGCAATGGTGTACATTGTCGTTTGTATGTGTTATTCGGACTAAGAGAAGCGGGCAAAGAAACCAGGTGCTACGTGATTTCAGTTTAGAGGCTTTTACACGCTATATGAATGCAGTTGAGGAAAGTTGTGAGTAAAGTTGTTACCGTTGTGCATCTAATGTAAATTTTTGAATATTTCATTCTTTAAACTTCACGTACCAAATGATATAATAATGGTGATAGTATATCATTGATACAACAAAACTACGATGTATTATTAATATAATATTATATTAGTATTATCATTTTTGCTGTTTTTTTCTAGGTTATATAAGTTATCCATGGAATACAATTTATGTTATTCAACATGATGAGTCGCCTTGCTCCCCCCCCCCAACCATTAGTAGCGTTCTGGATCTGCCACTGGATTCATACATATTTCATTTATTTGTTAAAGCCACCTATAAAGAACTAATGTGACCGAAAAAAAAACACTTTAAGCTCAGATCTGTTAAACGATGTAGCCTGCAGCCCATAATGCCATGTGGGTTTTAGACTTCTTAATGGTAACTTAAGCAAAAGCTTCAGAAACCCTTCAGGCAATCAAATCTAACCGGATTTTTATTTCTGTTAAAAGAATGGGAAGAGGATGTTCTGGCAAATCATATGCTGGTTTTTTAATGTCAGAGACAGTAATTCCAAAGAACTTTGCTTCAGAGTTTAGAAATGTCCAACGACTTCAAAATCTGCTTTATGGGGCAAATCAGATTAGAATCTATGCAAATCCGTAGCCCTTGGATATTGAAGTTATTGATTCCCTTAGTTTGGCGTCAAAATGCTGAATGCAGAATATTAAAAAAATGCGTTGTAGTAGTTGAAATAGTTTTTATCTTTTGTTACTCACAGCATTAAGTGTGCTCCACATGTAATTTTCCTCCTGTGACTGTCTATTAGATTTATATATGTGGTTGTTAATCATTACGTGTATAGAACAAGAACACGTGTTGATTAATATATTTCTATTAAATACATAATCTGCTGTGTTTTAATGTAAATTAGGATTGGACTAGAATGGCTAATAAACAAAGTAATATACAGTATGTAATTTTACCCAGATCACAAGTTGTAGCTTTGCCCTGATCTAGACTTAATGCAGTAAGGATTAGGCTAAGAGCTTCCCTAAATATTAAAGCCATAAAAAAGGATCCGAGTAGTCACTTTTCATTGGAACTACGCAAATGCCGATAATGGAACAAAGATGTAGCCAATAAATAATGTATTCCACTCAATAAAAAAATTACAAAACATTAGTAATCTGAATAGTACCTGGGTAAAATTATTATTGTGCGATATCCAATATATATTGTAAATAATGTCTCGCATACAGACATTTATAAGGAGTATGTTGCAAAAATGAAACGGAGTTTTATTTATGAACGCTCTTTAACTGCTGTGGTTCTCATAGTCTTATCCTATACTGGGCGTGAGTGACCGTGTAATTTTGCTCAAATACCTCTTTATTAGGCTTGAGGTTCTTAACGTGTCGTAAATCTACAAACGGCATTACTTCCCATCCGAAGGAAGTCATGGTAAGGATTTTTATGCCCGAAAAAATCCATCGTCCTCCGCCGTGTTTGAACCCTAAAGTTAGCATGGTAACCATTACACCACGGCAGGCGACTGTGTTGTAAAGACTAGTAATATTTTTAAAAATGGTGAATTTATTGAATGAAATGACATGACTGCATTGCGGTTACAGCAATGAATTAAACACGTAATTATTGGATTCTACTTTATCATTTATTTTAAAATACAGTTTCCATCAGCAGATATGCGTAACAACTAACATATATTTTTGTTCTCACCTCAATCGTGTTCAATTGTTTCTCGAAGCTACACTTCCTGTCGGCCATTTTAAGTATCTCAGACTACCTTACACACAAAGTTTCAAGCTTCGTATATGTGTGCTTAATTGGTGGCTATGCTAAGACTTATGTAATTTACTATTGAAATATTTCATTTTAAACACAATTTACGTAATCTAGATAGAGAAGTCAACAATACCAAGCTTTCGCATTGGGCCCACAGGTGTACGCTGTTATTCTTTGTTATGTGAAGCTTTCATGACAGCGATGGCTTCACTGTAACATGCTTGTCTCACATTCAGGAAGACTGGGTTGGGTCGGCCGCACTGATCTTGTTTATTTTTCGAGGTTTTCCTCGTTGGTAGGGGAATACTAGGATGAATTATTATATCGCCAGAGTCGGGGGAAAAATTCAAATTTTCAGTAAGCACTTTCTGACACTTCACACAAAAACTGTTTTAGATTTCAGAAACTTTATTGGCACCTGGTTTAGATTAACTATGAGTGAGATGTTTGAAAGCTGTCCACAATCAAGATTGTACCTTGCTCAATTCTGAGTGTATAGTATAACAATTTTGGACTTATACCCCTTTACCCAGACACCGGCGACATAATGCTGCGAATTTTCTTGTCTCCCATTTCCTGTCATTTCAATACTTTATCACGTTTCAGGGTCGAAGGTTTAAGCAAGTGGGCAGCGGGCAAGGCATGTGGCAGTGAAGTTGCTTTGAGAAACTATCTGCCCTGGGGTTTCGTGTGTGACAGGCTCCCAGAGAGGACTCTTCCGCAGAGAATGGTTTGTGTGGGTGGTTCCACTGGCGTCAGATGTAACATCTGCAGACGTTAGGGACGATCGAGCCCGCTGCATTAGATTTAGTCACCATCTGTGTCCTCCGTTTTACCCCTTACTCCTGGGTATTTGCATAACACAACAGATCTTCAGTAGCACTCAAGTATTGAAGTCCTGTTCTGGTTTCTGATAATTATTTACTATTTAAACACACTTAGTGCCAAGGCATAATTTCCATTCCATACGTTGGAGAAAATATTGCAGAAGGTTTGTTTTAAACACTATGACATTATTTTTTTTTTAACTCTAATGAAACTAATTTAGTCAGTTTCCAAAAATTTTTGAAGTGTTCACTTTTAGCTACATTTTCAATTGTAATACTACACAATTTCCTAATGGCAACTTATCTAATACACAGAATATATCTCTTATTAGAAATGCATACATTTATGCATTTTTGGAAGAGCAGATAAGAAAAACGGTGGACCAGAGGGCAATGCATTCTAGAAAAAGGC
The DNA here is from genome assembly GCA_030762935.1 of Hymenopus coronatus. Classification (NCBI taxonomy): domain Eukaryota; kingdom Metazoa; phylum Arthropoda; class Insecta; order Mantodea; family Hymenopodidae; genus Hymenopus; species Hymenopus coronatus. Next base: position 99,219,322 of record CM060900.1, on the reverse strand, counting down.
TTATTAACCATGTAGTTCCAGTATAATACATGCATAAAATGTTAGTTCTGGTCACAATGGTACTTTATTGCTTTTGCAGTACATAACACCAGGCTATCAATTAGAAAGATGAGAAAGAACAATAAAGTGAAATGAATCATTAAATTTCTACTTGAAGAAAAAATGTGAATTTCCTTCAAGTATATGGCAATTGATATCAGTGAAAGTGCTGTTTTGGTCACTGAGCTAGTTGCTTTTAAATATGGTTAGTTAAATGCATATCAGTCCTCATATGTACGAATATTAATTCTGTACTCTTCTTCTTTTACTATGGTTCAACTTGGATTACTACTGAACATAGGACTGCTTCTGTTTTGCAAGAAGGAAATAACACAGTATGGTAAATAGTATGGTGTATTTATATCTTGATCTAAAACAAATAAGAATCATTTTGTCATAAATTAGAAATTTCTTACATTACACTAAGCACATTTACATTTGCAACATATACCCATTTATTCTGCACAATGAAATTTGAGTATGTATATGCAAAATATTCTGCAAAGTGAATGAAAACAATTCAATATGTGACAAACCAAGGATGTGTGTATGTATTTGTAAGTGTTGCACTCATGCACAATTATTTATTAAAACCTTACGTAAATGTGTAATCTCTTCCAGGTTCATCAAAAGGAGAATATTCAGCGCAGTCAACCGGGGATAGTGCAGTGTTTTATTGAGACAACATTACATTTACTTCCATTTATTGAACAGAGCTGCTTTGAAGAAGCTTTTCACTGGACACAAGATACGGATATCGTATTTCATTTTTTATTGGGAATATAGGTAAGATATTAGGCTGGTGCTGCAGTTCTTTGCATTTACTAAGCACTTATATACACATATTGAACCTCAAGAAAATGATACTGCCCAGGATTAAATTATAAGAGTACAATTTAATTAACTTAATCCTTTTTATTGTACTGGCTAAAAAATAAACAAGTAAATACACAAATAAATAAGCAAACTGTCGATGGCATCCATAAACTAAGCCAAAAACTGAAGAGTAACTTGTAGTATTCTACTGCATAAAAGAAGACACCAGAAGCGCATGAGGGGAATAAGTTACTATTTTTCTTGAATGTAAGTTTAGACAAAAAGGGCATAGTTGAAACCACAAAGATTTAACTACAACTGTTTACATTGAAACAACATTATTTCGGTGAGTTCTATATAGTATAAAAGTGTTCGGTTAAAAGCAGGGGCATAGCATCAATGTATGTTGTGATATAGTACCTATCCTAGCAGTTTACCTTAGTTTATAATTTTCTACTGTATTAATCCTATTGGCACACTACTTGCTGAAATGTATATTTTGAACAGCGGATATTCCATTAAATATTGTTCAGCGTATCTTGGCAGTAATGGAAAAAGATCGGGTATATTCACTTCTTTCATAGCACATGCAGTCTCGGCAAATGATGCGCGTGTAGCGGATGTAGCAAGACAAAATACATCCCATTTGACAAGGTTAAAGTGGTTTAAAATGAACTTTTTCATTAAAATATTCAGCATTTTGGGCGGTAGTTGTTAGTGAACATGCAAAGAAAAATACACAAAGTAAATTAGAGCAGAGCGTATGCATCGGTGAAGTACATACATCTGCGTGCGTCACCATTAGGAAAAAACGTGTTTAGCTAGAACGCTCCATTTCTCGTAAACAAAGTGCACCGCATATGTAATCCGGCTGTTGTGCAGTCAACAAACTGCATAGAAATTTTAGTTTTACTGTAAAAGAAGATATAACCAAAGTATGAACCCAAACATTGTCAAAATATAACACTAATAATGTCTGAGACTTATTAATGGTGAAGCGTAATAATGGTGAATTGTGGCTTTATGAGTGTAGAACCCTAAATATATTGTTATGTTGAGCATTTATTTTGTTTTTGAAGGATAAGTCGATATGGACCGCAAAAGTTAATGTCGAGTTAAAAAAACAAATGTACAGCCGTGGACACATAAAAACGAGTCATCCCCAGATTCCATGTGTCGATCGAAAAACTTCGTGTATCTTCGTAAAAGCTGTGTTCACAATGCAACGAAAGAATTATACAATGGTCTGCTACTGACTGTGCAATAGTTAACTTATGAGTACTAAAAACAACACACAGAACAGCGTTGCGGTGGCCGAGAGGTTAAGAGGGCATTGCGTCCATTCATAAGTTCCTATGTTCAAATCTTGCGCGGCTTGTCAACATTTTTTTTATTTTTTTATGTTTGTTAATTTTATGACTGGATTTGTGGAGCACAATTACATGAATATAACTTTGGCATTGAAGTTCTGTGTTTATCTGTGCACCCCAAAAGACAATTCCACTAACCTCGTTAGAAATAGCTAAAACATATGTGTAATTAAACCATTATGTTCTAAAACTAAAACTCAAAAAATAAACATATTTAATATGTGATGTATGAACACTCAGCCCATATAACTGCTCTCAATCTTCGGAGCATACATAAAATTAAATGCCTGCAGTAAAGTGGACGAGAAGCTACAACATCCCAAGCTTCTTGAATTTGTGCCCAGAAGCAATATTTTGTCTTTGGTCCATCTACATGTAAATTGGAGCGCAGCTCTCTTTTTACCTCAGCCCATACATCCCCAATAGGGTTCAAATCTGGTGAACAGGGAGGCCAGTCTACCACTCTGATATCCTGCCTCTCTGAAAATCACTTTAAAACCTTTCGAGATGTGTGGGCAAGATGATTATCTTGTACATGTCCAACAATTCCATCAGGTTAGCTCATCTTCACATAGGGAATCAAAACACTATCGAGTATTACCGTGTACTGCACACCGTTCAGTCGTCAAGGTGCCACAGCACAACTAGACCGTCCTTTGATATCCAGCCCCAAGACGTTATAGATACGCAGCAATGATGGAATTGTGAAGCCACGTATTTTGTATTGTATCGGGACCCCTTTTGGTGATAGACAATCATCTTTCCCTTACATGTGGTAAGAAATATCACCTCGTCTGGGAATAGAATATCGCGTTATTCCAGTTGTGGTGGCATTTTAGGTCACTTTGTGAAGGGTTTGCTGAGTTATATATATATATATATAATATATATATGTGTGTGTGTGTGTGTGTGTGTAACTTTCAAAACACCGGTTTCATTAACAATACGCTTGCTACATGCGAGCAGTGAACCAACGGCCCTCACCAGAGGAGTAACCTCCGTTTTGCCATAGCGCCACATGGAAGGTGGCAGGTTCAGTAATTTTTAATTCATATTGATAGTTTTTCGTTGAAGCTTAAGTTAGGAATTTACTTATGATTACTGATCATATGGGTTTGTAATATTAAGATTTGGCACTTGTAACAACTTCTGGCTGCCGCTATACAACTGTATCACGGATGGTGTGAACAAGGTGCTGTGCCGTCTGGCGTTCCAGACATGATTTTTTTTTGTGCAAACAACTAAAAGAAGAAACACTTTTGTAATTATATTGTTTATGTGAAATGCTAAAATGTTTGGTAAAGCTGTGTTATTTAAGTCTGTATATAAACTATCAATTAAAGTAACCACTGAACAGCATAGCATGTTGGTAAGCAACACTGGCACATTACATACCAACTGTGTGTGCTTTATTGAAAAAAAAAAAAATGATATGCATTTCGTGCTCACATTGAGAGTGCTGAGTCATCTAAACCAGGAAATTTCACTGAATAAAAAAATATGATGTGGGTCTCTCAAGGACCACCTGGAAAAGCCCACTTCATTTCGAGCTGTCCCATCTCATGTACAGAACGAATTAATTTCTGCATTAGCACAGTGAGGACCAATATAAATAGAAAAGAGGTTTGTGAAACATATTTTCTTTCTCTGATACTGATGGTGGTGATGGCAACTGAGTGGTCTATCTCGAGGTCTTGCGCATAGGATCTTGGAGCCCTTCGTACTTCATAAGCTGTGTTTCACTCAAGTATAATGGTCCCGATAAATCGGACCTCCCTGATTTCTACCCTTCTTATACCAACCGAAAGCAGCCCAATGAGAATAGCAAATGCCTCGCATTCGCTTAAGAGTTGCTGAGAGTTCTCAAGTCCATCCCGCCTTTTCTGTGTAGGGGGTTCTCAGTAAGCGCCAATATGCATATATGTCTGCTTAAAGTGTTGCGTCCAGTGAGATAGGAATAATTCTTCTAAGTGAATCCTTGGTTAGGTTCAAAGAAACCCTCTTAGCTTCCCGTCTGTCCCCGAAATAGTCATGGGCTTATCTGGCGGTAGTTTGTTTTTCCCAAAATTCAAGATGAGACCTTCTAATAAGCTACGATATGTGATACCTTACATTTCTGGAGAATATGCCGCAAAAGGGCTCGGGTCCAAAAATCCACGACCCGCTACCCGCTTAGCCAGCCTGTCTGTTACCTTATTACGCATGCCCAAGAATACAGACAAGGGTAACCTGTCCGCGGGCACAAACTCTATCCAACATCCTTTGGCACTCCCACTCCATTCTGGTTGTCATTTTTACCACCGGAAGGGTTTTCAAAGCAGACTGACAATATGAACAGAAAAGGGATGTCCACTTTCTGCTGACATGTTTAAAATATACATAACACAGATTAGTATGGCATAAATCTCAGCCTGGAACACGGTAGCAAATCTTCTGAGGGGAATGCCAAGTCTGGTCCCAGGGCCTCAGGCCCCGGCCCCTCGAAGCGCCAACCTTCAGTGCACCATATTCAGCTCCCTGCCTTCAGGTGAAACTTGAATTCTGGGTCCTACTCCTTACTGGTTGGATTCGCCATGTATACGCCACCAAGGACACAGCACACTTCTCCTGAAATCACTAAGTATCCCTTAAGAGGTATTTGAAACCCCATTTCCTAAATTGTACAGAGAAGGTGCGCACTCATCTTTGCAACCTCATTTACAAGAAATTCCAGAGGAAAGTTCACAAAGATCTCTAAGGCAGACTGTGGATTGGCCCGCACTGCCCCGGTTGTCATACATAGTAGTTAAAGCGAAATCGGCCTAGTGGCCACAGCTCCGAGATAGGCCAACAAATCATCGCCGCATAAGTTACTGATGGTTTAAAAGACCTTGGAAGTGTAATACCTAGACCCACCGCTGGGAAGAATGCAAATCTCTTGCACAGGTGTTAGCGGAGGGTAAAAACATGTTTGCTGGGCTTTCTGCCACTTATTTATAACATTTTAAAAGGCTTTAAAATTGGGATACTAAGAGGTACTTGTGCTTAAAAGTGGGTATTTCTCTGCTGCAATTAACTGTAGTAACAGTTGGAGAAATTGTTCCGAGATCGCTTTCCAGTGGTAAATAAGAATAAAATGTAACGTTTATGGTTTGTGTTCTAAATTAATTCCAGTTTTCACATACATTTACTTGGTTGCTAAGACAATTAACATTGTACTTAGGTTTACAATAAATAAAAGTTAACTTAATACCAGTGTGACTAGCTCCTCTGATACAATAAATTTGTGCCATGCAAATGCTACAGACTATGCGCAGAGCATTTATTGAACGTTATGAGTTACATGAGAGTAAAGCTAATGATACTAAACACAAACGCAGTTCCTTCGTTATTTATTCTTCTTGCTTATCTGTCAAAAGAAATGAGTAATTTAATTGTTACAAATATTTTGCACTTGTGCTTTAGTATTCCAAGTTAGTGCTGAAGTATAACAGTAACAAGTTACATTGAAATCTTGTTTCGCTCAGTTTTTTTAAGTCTGCAAAATCGGACTAAAAGAAAGCTAAAGAGGAATTTTACAGAAACATTAAAATCTAACGAAAAACATACTAATTATGATGTTTAAATAAATATTGAGGAGATTGCAGAAGTGCATAAGAATATTTACAATGGCGGAAAAAGATGGAAATTAATGGAGGGTTAGTTGAAAAAAATGGATCCGTTTTTTTTTCTGCTACAGCATTAGATTGTATTATTTACATGCCGTCTTAGGTAATGATGATATTTAAGAGCGCTCAGCTTCGTGGTTATTAGCACCCTAGATAATGTATTGTCAGTTTGACCCTATGAAATAATTGCTTAAATTTTTGAAAAATAGAATAAAATTGTACTTCTCAAATAAAATTAACACACATTCAATCTCGCATCCAAGTTTCCAGATTCTTAAGGGTGGGAATAATGATAATTAAAGAAGCATTCCTTCACCACTTGAATTTCAATTCTCCATCATTTTACTAGAAAACCACTCATAGCAATTCCTGTTATTTTCTCACCCAGAGTCCTGGGCTCGATTCTCGGCTGGGGTGGGAATTTTCTTTAACCAGTATAATTCCATATACCACACAGATTCTGAAACTATGAATGTGGAAGTGAATGTGTGTTTCGTAGTATAAAACAAAAAAAAATAAACATGTTAAGAAACCCAATAGTTCAGCGAGAAAAACACCAGCATTTGTTTCTCAAGTTAATGCCCCCAATATAACCACAGAAGTTAAAAGGGATATAAATTAAACAATTATGAACAACAGCTCCTGTTTGTAATTCTTTATTGAGGACTATGTGTGATAAAATGAAAGTCATAAAAAAAAAACAACAAAAAAACAAAAAAAAACATCAAAGTCCTGAGAAGAAACTGTGCAACACAAAATTAAAGCTAAATTCTACACATTGTGATGCTTATCTCCTGTTGGGTAAAACACTTTAAATACCGGTGTGCGATGTTCAAATTCACTGATGATATTTGGTTTTGTTCCGTTCAGTTGTGGGATTAAAATTCTGTCCAGTCAATGTACTGATTTTATTTAGCTTTCAGCTCTGGGTCTAATCCCTATGCATACATGCCGACATTATAAAGTATGTGATGTCGCTATTACTTCCGCATCTTTATGACGCAAATAGAGCTGACTTAAATTTTACTGTTTTCCCATTGTAACCAATGCAACTGCGCACGACCTTCACGTCTATTGACCACGAGCTTGACATTTCTAATACTCGAAGTCGTGTGCGCTGCCTACGTGTGGGGGCATATGGTCTAATGGCTGAGGTGTATAGCCGCTTGTCCACTTCGGCCGCAGGCAAGGTATGACATCTCATACCTTTGAGTCACTTACATGTCCATATTTCATGTTAGTTCTTCTGCTCTCTCTATATTCTACATGCTTTTTTCCAGGTTTAATGACATTAAATATTTGGGGATTTTATATAAATTTTGTTTTAATAATTGCTCATGGTTTATGTCTCAGCTGTTAGGATCACTTCCAGGTACTTAACTGAGTCAAATTGCTTCCACTTCTCCCCAGGGAGAGAGATAGAGAGAGCTCTGCAAATCCGAGCAAAGCTCTTCTCATTGTGAAGACCATGCTTTCTGTCTTGTCCCGGTTAACTTGCAAGTCTATTTCCCCGCAGCACCCATTTGGAGTCTGGAAGGAGTCATGAGTGAGCTCCGAAACACCATTCGGAAATGTCCCATATGCAACTAGACATATGGTATCTGGATATCACTGAGCATGAATCCCGCCCCTGTCCAGTACATCGTCCATCATCAGACACAGAGGGTCAGTGGGCAGTCTTACCACAAGCTGATCGAGCGCGGATTCCATGGATTTTTCCGCCCAATAGTCATACTGTCGAAAATCCTGAGACCTGCAGTAAATTTCCTGTCAGATTTAGGTATAAAAACTACCTTGGCCTGTCCCTTATCCAAAAAATGTCTATCAACGTAACTTTTCCAGAGCCATAAACATGAAGGATGTAAGGTTGATAGGTCGAGAATACTTAGGCCTGCAGTAAATTGCCTAACGGCTTAGGTTTAAAAACTACCTTGGTCTGTCTCCAGAGGTAAAAAACGTACCATATGGCGAGGCAGGCCCCGAAAATCTTCACGAGTTATGGAGAAATAATCTCCCAGCCCTCCTGAATCAGAACCGGGAAAACTTCATCCACCCCCGCGCTTTTATAGGACTGAAAACCAAAAAAGTTTATTTGACTCTATTATAGGTCACAATCTCAGAGGCTGCATGCCCCCCCCAAGGTCATCTCTTGATTCACCGCACTGACCCTCAGAAAATGAGCTCCCAGCAACAGCCCAAAGGTTTCCCCCTATTATTGCGCCCAAACACCATAAGGACCCTTCAACGAGACCGGCCTCGACCTTCCGCCGAAGACGAGCAACTTGTGGATCCGAGCATTGCTCCACTGCTTTTGAATATTCTACAGAAGTGCCCCCAAAAATCCTCGGAAGCCCTTCTGATCTTTTTCTTTCAATTCCCCTGAGCTTCCTTGTAGGCATCCCAGGTTTCCTAACGCTTGTAAGTCATGTACATAATAGAAAGCCTACGTGTTCTATTTTTGATGATCCTTGAGTAAGAATTCCATATCAATCTATCCATTGTCCTTCCCTCTTGAAAGAGGAGCAAACCAAGATGTCTGTGAGAAAACCTAGAATAATTTCCAGGTCAGCCGCATTTTTCAACGCAATTTGGGGCCCGTTCCTAAGCCCACCTTCCAAGTCCCCACGGGGAAACCCAATTGGTTCCCTTAGGGTTCCTGTATAGGCGGACCTTCACGTTACTTTCCAATTTGAAGCAATGTCTACGACCAGATACGGAAGGCATTACTCTAACCCCTCAATCTTTCACACCCTCTAGGAAGATCCCAAGGTCAAATCAAGGATTTCCTCCCTCTGATATTTCACAAAGGTAGGAAAGTTACATTGGTTTATGATCTTCAGATCGGTAGAGCAATAAACTAAGAGAAAGATTACCCCTTCCATTGATGCACGTGCTGCCCCAAACGCTATGATGAGCGTTAGAGTCACAGTTAATCAATAGACAAGCTTTGGCCCTACAATATTCCACAGCATCGCTAAACTCCTGAGGAAGGTGATTCTCGGAATCGTAAAGAAGCTAGGAGGAGCAGACCTCCAACTGTCGGAGACATCCGCCCATCTCGTAACTTACCATGACCACCACCAGGTTTCTCAATAGAAAAAAACCCGGGAGGGCTCAAGCGTTTCAGTGTCAAATCAAAACACATGTTCTGGGTTTCTCCTCCGCGCAAACACTAACATGGCAGAAACCTTTATATTTAATCCCATAATACGGCCCTGTAAAAGGCAGGGTTCTTGTACTATGGCTACCTCTGCCACACGTCTCAATATACTACTTCAAAGCCAATAATACTGTGTTGTGGGTTAGCCTGTATGAAGGAATAATCCAGGTTTTCCTTCCAGGTCTCTGTATCTCTTACCTAAGGGACCTATTCCTCTCCAGAATTTAAGGCTACTCTAGGTTCTGTAGTGACACATTCATTCCCTTCCTGAGGCAAGACTCCCCCAATAATATCCAGGTGAACAGATAACACTGGGTGCCTTCTTTCTCTTCTCTTCCTGTGCTGTGGTCCAGATCCTCGAAAAGCAGGCCTTGACCAAATCTCAGTGAGGAATCAATCCTCTCCCAAGGATGAAATCAGTGTAGGGACTATCCATACTGGTCTCAAGGTATAACCCCTTGGGCCCCACCTTAAGATGTTCATCCTCCACAGTTTGGTGCATAGCCCCGGGTTCGCCCCGTAGTCTTTGAGACAGAATATCGTTCTCCAGCTCCAGCCCCGGGAACCAACCCAGAAATCTCTTAAAGATTAGCAGTGCATCCATTTCCACCACATTTAGCCCAGACCTCTTCTATGCCTGTCACATAGCTATGCATTTCTTCAGCCACACTGAGGACACCTCATCATGGGAGACCGCGATCAGGACACCTTTAGCCAGCTAGCAATCTTCGAACCTCAGAACTTCTTCCCTTCGAGGATCCCTCCGTTAACCCATCGTTCACCACGCGGATCAAGTTACCCAGCTCTTGCGTCAGAACCTCCTGAGAGTAACCATTTTCTACGATGACCACATTGATTCCAGGTTGATTCACTTTTACAACGGAAAGGCTTTTCTTTTTATTGAAGGGAGAGTCTCCTCCCCTGTGTCCTCTTTTGGAGGAGGTAAATGGGCCAGGCGCTGGCACCACAGTGGTTTATCGTGGTTCCCTCAAGGGAGAGACCTCACCTTTTACCACCTGTTGGGCCGGTAGCGTTGCCTTCCGGCTACATTTCTTGGGTCATCAAAGAGAATTTAAGTTTTAGGGTAATGACCAGTCTGTACGTCTTTATCTGTATCTTTAGCAGAAGGCTTTAATCTGCTCTTCCACATCTTCGGGAATTGCAAACGCCACCTCAATGTTATGCTGCAGGTATGGAATTCCCTCTTTCAAAGGCCGAGCTTTCTCCATAGCTTTGGGCCTCTCGGGGTTCCCAGAAGGGACAGCTGGTAGAATTACAATTCTATGTTGTTCCAATGATTAGCTAGGGAAATCCAGTGACAGCCCTGACTAAGCTAGGACTAAATACTCTGGAAGGAAATCAGGTATCAGCAGCGGCAGCAGCACCATCACCGGCACCACCACCACCACCACCACCACCACCACCACCACCACCACCAGCCATCATGTTGGGCCCAATAGCCCTTTAGGATCTCACATTAGATTCCAATGCTTCTTGGGGCGTCCCAAAAATCTGTTTCATGTGGTTGGTAGTAAAGCATAGCTTTGGGAATTCTATGGCAGCTCAACAATTGTTAATGATTCATCTAATTACTCTGATATGTGTATTTTTGTAGTATTTAACCGCAGGCGATGACACTGATGATACATGAAGATGGAGCCCCGGTGGAATGTGATGGTGGGGGAAACCGGAGAACCCGGAGAAAATCCACTCCTGCGCCGCTTTGTCCACCACAAATCTCAAATGCGGTCGGTTGGGATCGAACCCGGACCGTCTAGGTGAGAGGCCAGTGGTCTGACCACTCGGCTACGGCGCGACCCGGAGAACAGATTACACAGATTTTATCTTCATTTTCTTTATGGCGCCTTGTATGTCTGCTGTTCTTCTCAGAAAACATATTGCATAAGCTGTTATTCTGCTTTCATTCCCTTGTCTGAGAGTCCATGCTTCGCTTATGTAAACAATATTGGTTTTGCAAGTGCTTTATATAGACATATGATTGCACTTTTTTGAATAAGAGAAAGTTTGACTACTGATAATTCCCACAGCTTTAGAATTATTTAAACATGAATATGCAAAGAATAACGAAGCCATTCTTTAATTATGAAATAGAAAATGTGCTTCCATTTTTGGAATCCTTTAAATTGTAAAACCCATTATCATGCAAACGTCTTATGTATATTGGCACTGATCATCTTGAAATGTAAATCAAATCTTCAAACTATGACTGTGCAGTGCATATGACTTGGTATAAACTTAAAGCACCAGTAACAGGAGCTGGAGGGCAACCACCACCATTTAACATATTATAGTTAATAATGGAAATACAACAGAATTTATTTTAAAAAGTAATAGTTAAGAAGAAAATTACTTAGTAGAATTTCAGAAGAGAAAGCAAGTTTCAATATAATCAGCAAAACTTAAATCCAAAAGTAAATTAAAGAGAATATCATTAACAAAATTAAATATTATCTACCTAGATTTAACCCTAAGGAAAACAGTGAAAAAGTTTCACATTAACAAGGGCTGTATTTCTAAGCAAGCATAAGGCTTGCAATGAAATTAGTATTTTGTAACTGAAGAAAACAGTGTGGCTCCAGCTTCTCCAAGTCACAACAGACTATATCACATATATGCACCAATCATTCTTCCTATCAGGCCCATTCTACCTGGGCTTTCTCCAGCATTTTCTCAGACCTCATAACTGGCAAACACCAGGGAGTACTCTTTACTTAAGTCCCTAATTTTATTTCAATGGATTTGTCATCAGTGTTCACTACTCCTAATGATACATGCAAAAGAATGGGCATTGCATGTTAAAATGACAAAAAGAGAGAAAAAAAAGCTTGATCTCTTGCATAATAATGTATGTGTTCACATATCCAGACTCACATAAACAGTCTTCCAGCAATTTTTTAGCAGATATCTGATCGTATTTCATTCAGTCCAGATCTTTATTTAATGATTTTTCATATCCCATTATTGAAAATGTGATTTGAGACACGGGGACAGCAAAAACACATACATGCTTGTCAAAATATTATCCCTCTCAGATATGTGGGAATATCACACTTGACAGCTTATGCTGAGTAGACCTACTACAGAGTAGAATGTGTACTAATTTCCAAGGTCATTATGAGGCTCCTGCTACATTGAGAACAATATTAACTTTGCTAGTGTTTTTTAATTACCAAGAGAGTTCTTTTATACATTTTCTGCAAAATGCCGGCTTGAAAATAAATATTTAGCTCAAAAGTTTAACTTACCACACCGTATAAGAATGGTACCTTTAAATTAATACATACTGGAACAAATGTCTCTCAGACTCAACAATTATTTACAAATAAGCAATTTAGTTCACTGCTGCCAGTAGTTCACTCGAAGTAAGACAATTGACAGTTTATGACTGCACGCCATCCAGATCGCCTGCGGTGGCACAAGTAGTAAAACCGGAGCTAAATACTAGGAAAAAAAAAAACAATGCACGCCACTCCGCGATAGCACTCCAGTCACTCACGACTCAGTACAAATCACAACACACACACACACACACACACACACACACACACACACACACACACACTGCAATTCTTCCTCCCTTTTGTAGCAAGAAAATGACGTCACAAGCTTTCTGGAAACTTCTCGAGGGTATTAGAAATCGATGCTGGGAAAAACATCTCGGATATTGGGAAGAACTCTTATGTTAAAAGAGAAGAGTCTCGCGTTCCAAAGGATCCTGTTGTGGCGCGCCGTTGTTCACCATCGAATTGATGTCTCAATCCAGCTCCTGCCGCATAACCGAGCAGCTGATCTTCCCTAGGAGTAAAGTCGCGGACGTACTGAAGGAAGCACATGCGCGGACGTGTCACACTGCTCTATTCTCAAGGCCGGTCGTCCCGACTAACACTATTGTAGCGGGCTAGACGATCCAAGTGTACTACCAATTTCTCCCCTCGAAGTAGCCTCTGTAAGCGGTAGAATGTACTTGATAATGCTTCACGTTGTTGAAGCTTGGAGCAGTGTCCCTTAGTCCGGGAAGGGCGATATAGCCACACCAGATCACCTTGTTGGAAACCGCGGCTGTTGGCCTGCCGATCGTAACGGGTCTTCATCTGGTCGCTCGCTACCTGGATGTTTTGGCGTGCCATTTCATGCATGTCATGAAGTCGGTCTACGAGATGCTCCACGTAGTCAACTGCCGGCCGTTCTGTTGCAGAAGGACTCCCGAACACCATGTCGCTTGGCAGTCGCAATTCTCAGCCGAAGACCAAGCTGGCCGGTGTCAACCCAGTAGTGTCTTGGGATAAAGAGACATAGACAAACAAGAAAAGTGGCACCCTCACAAACCATTCTCTCTGGTGATCAGCCACAACCTTTCTTAAATTTTCTAGAGTCTCTATGTACCGCTCAACCATGTCATCTGACTGTGAGTGAAGAGGTGGAGGTGTAGTGCGCGTCTTGTGCTCTCCAAGTCGCTCCAGGGTTTCCCCTTGAAGGTGGACTCAAATTTGGTGCCCTGATCACTATGTAGCTCTATTGGCACTCCATAGCGACAAAACAGTTATTCCACGAGACAGTTCGCGATGGTTTTGGCCTCTTGATTAGGGATAGCATACACCCTCGGCTACCTGGTGACGTAAATCATGACGACCAAGAGATTGTTGCCTCTATCGGACACAAGGAATGATCCACCTACGTCGATGTGTTCAAAGTACCGTTTTCAGAGCTTATTGATAGTTCAATTGGGTCCCAAGTGTTTTCTCTGGTCCTCGCATCTGCTTCCTCCAGTACTTCCCCGACCTTACTCTGAGGGAGGATTAGTTGCTCTCTCTGGGTCTTTCCATCAGGTGATTCCCATACTCTGAACAGCGCTCGGCCTTTGATCTTCAATGAGTCCCATTGGTCCCAGTAAGGCTTGTACTCAGAACTCCTTGGTGTAATGTCCTCTCAGCTCGGTACCTGCATCCACTTCTCCCAAGAGTGAACACGAATGTGCGTCCGCCAGTTGCTCCCTCATCAACCCTGCGCTATCCTATCCAGCTGCAGGTACTGCTGAAATAGCACGGAGAGCTGTGGCTCGCTCTTTCTCCTCAACCTTATTGCAGTGGCCACACTCCTCTGGACATGACACCCAATTGGTGTTGCATTCTTGCGGCTTCTAAACCCATCGGGCTGTCTGGCCCTCCAGGTTCTTGAAACTTAACAGACAGATGAAGGCAAAGTAGTCAGTCATTAGGTGGAATGGTTGACCATACAACAACCTGTGGAATGTTTTAGCGACTTTACTACTGCCAGGAGCTCTTGCTGAGTGACGCAGTAGTTCTTTTCTGCTTTAGAAAATGTCTTGCTGTGGTAAGCAATTACCTGCTCCTGGCCATTTTGGATCTGTGATAGAATGCCACCAATGCCGGAGTCACTGGCACCGGTGTCCACTACAAATTCGCCACCAGGTTGTGGAACTCCTGAAATAGGAGCACTGCAGAGTGCTGACTTTAGCGCCTAGAACGCACTCTCTGCTTTTCTGATCATACACCGGTCTCCTCAGTCAGACGGGTGAGAGTTTTCGCGATTTTGGTAAAACCTCTGACATACCGGCGGTAGTAGCTACATAGGCCCAGGAAACTTCGCAGCCCCTGTTTTTCTTTAGTGAGGCCAATCGCCTTCTGGCCTGCGTGGCCACTCCAGATGGTGAGATTACGTGATCCAAGTAGTTCATTTCTTTCTTTTTTATAGTGTTTAACGCTCGCTTTTATTACAAATGGCACCTTAGGCGATGACACTGAAGATACATGGAACGAAGATGGAGCACCGGTGGATTGCGATGGCGGGGGAAACCAGAGAACCCGGAGAAAGCTCGTCCCTGCACCGTTTCTCCATCACAAATCCCACACGCGGTTGTTTGGGATTGAATCCGGGCCGCCTAGGTGAGAGGCAAATGGCCTAACCACGGCGCGGCCGTTCACTTCCTTGCAGAAGGGTTTCCACTATTTCACGTTCAACTGCAAGTTAGCTGCCTCCAGCCTTTGCAATATCTTGGTCAGGTTTTGGAGATGTTCTTAAAAGTCACTATCCACGACGATGTCATCCAAATAGGGCAGGCAGGAGTCATAGGTTAACCCTCTCCTCACTGATTGCATGGGCCGCGCCTTGGCCGAGTGGTTAGAACACTCGCCGCTCACCTAAATGGCCCGGGTTCGATTTGTGGTGGACAAAGCGGCGCAGGAGCGGATTTTCTCCGGGTTCTCCGGTTTCCTCCGCCATCGCATTCCACGGGTGCTCCATCTTTATCCCATGTATCATCAGTGTCATCGCCTGCGGTGCCATTTGTAGTAAACGCGGGCGTTAAACACCATAGAAAACTAATTCTATGAGGCGCTGGAAGGTGACTGGCGCATTGCAGATGCTATAGGGCATAACCGTAAATTGCCAAAGCACTTGGCCTCGAGAACGCGGTCTTCTCCGTGTCTCTGGAATATAGGGCCACTTGCCAGTATCCCGATTTCAAGTCCAAGGTCGAGAACCACTCAACGTCGGCAAGTGTGTCCAGGGTGTCATCAATCCGTGGTAAGGGGAAACAGTCATTTTTGGTGACGGCATTAAGCTTCCTGTAGTCCACGAAGAAGCGTAGCTCACCGTTCTTCTCTTTCACCTAGACTGCAGGGGAGTACCAAGTGCTTTCAAACTCTTCAATGATTCCCCTAAATTCCATATCCTCCAAGAGCCCCATACTTCTCCTTGTAGGTCTTGGTTGTCCGATAGGTTGCGCATCTCCAATATCGATGTTGTGGAGTGTTCGGTCAGCGCGACCGTAATTGCCGTTCCCTTCGCTGAAAACAGACTGGTATCGACTAAGTAGATGCTGGCCCCGCTCCAGTTCTGAAAGAATTGGATGGTCGGTCGTCCTCTCCGGCAAGTGTTTCAACCGGGGCCCCAGGCCCTTCGACGGTGCTGGCTGTTCGGACTCATCATATAGCGTTGCACTGACAGCTGGCTCGCACTTCCCTAACTCCATCTCATCCTGAATATCCTGGTCGATGTCCATCGGGTTCAGCAGCCTCATGGGTACTTCCTCCCGGCAGGGCAGCAATGCTTGGGCAACACATGGTCCGTGTAAATATGTATTACGGTCCAATACCAAGTTCCTTGACCTTTGACCATCCAAGTTTGCCTTCACCACCAATTCGCTTCTCGCGGGCACTACTACATTGTCTTTCAGGGTCACCCTGCAGAACACAGTATGTTCTTGTTGGCTTCGGAGCAACATCTCATATCAACCATGTCGTAAAACCCTTCGGCCGAAGTCAACCGTCGCCTCGTGGCTCCTGAGGGCATCCAATCCCAGTATTACATACTCAGCCACCGTCGCGATGAACACCCACAGACTCATAGTACTCCGTTCCAGTGTCAATTCCAGCAGGACCTGCTTTTCCACAGGTAAGATGTCGCCGGACGCCGTCACTAAATGGTAAGGGCGATTAGGTGTTCGTTTCGGCAAGCCCTTCGCCACGTCAGGTCGAATTACAGTCACGGCTGCATCTGTGTCTACGAGTATTCCGCACAGCCTCCATGCTATTAGGCCGTAGTCCAATCTTCTGCCCAAGGCCCGTAGCGTTACTGGAGGGGGTCGTAAAACCTCCTCCTCGTAATGCCGGTCCTTACTCATTTTCCGGC